>BSQZ01000067.1:2902500-2912500 GCA_033239005.1 Lamellibrachia satsuma
AACATATCAGCCGAACGAATACGCAACCAGCCCGGCGCCAACGAGTGTCGGTTGGTACGGGAACGCGGCGAGTGCAGCCCCCGCCAGTTCTCTACGTTTGTTGCAACTAGTCCGATCGCGCCCTTTATATGTCACGTCTGCGTGAACCCGGTCGGAGGCTGCGACCGCGGCGGTGGTGACGGACCGCCGCTCATTATAGCGGGCACCTTAGAAAACTATTCAAGCAAACCGCGCTGCCGTCGGCGAAAGCGAGACGCTGCAGTATGGTAATACACGCCGCCACCGCCGCCCAGCAACACCTGCGTCCGAAGCAGCGTCGACGCTGTCCAAGTTGCTCGACATCTGCCAATCACGCGACGCCGGTATTACGCTCGCCGGTGTTTGTCGGAGGGCGACGCCCCGTTGGTCGTCGCGACGCGCGACCCGAGCCAATGAAACCCTCCAGGTCGTCGCCAGAAACGCCCGCAGTTTTGACTGACACCGACGCGATTTTGAACGCGATATTTACTCCGACGAACGCGAACCCGGCCAATCGAGTGGCGGCGGCCGACCGATGTGTTTTGCTTACTCGGCTGCCGGCGACTTTTTTCCCCCGTAGATGCCAACTAACACTTGACGCGTTCGATGCTGCCGCGGCTCGTTAGGGATTCGTTACCCGGGCAACTGACGTTGGCGGAAATTCGATTTGAAGTGAGAAGCGACAGGTTTCGGGCGTACGTCGACGTGAACAATTATGCGGTGGTACAACGTTTTAGCTCTTCCAAGTTGCGGTCCCTATATACGAACGGGAAGATCAAATGTATATTTCCCAATACATTAATAAGAGTTAAAAAGATTGAACAACATTATCAAGATTTAACCAGATTTAACAAGGATTTAACAATATTTAACAATATAAAAACATATATTTTACAAGATTGCCAAAGTAACATGCTGAATATGGCAAATCGACAAAGAAGATGTTGGCTTGTCGAATTCCATATGTTTGAAGATATATAGTTTATTTTCTGATTTATGGTAAAAACGACCAGACGGCGAACATAAACTAGCGCACTAGAAGTACGTAAACTAGCGCACTAGAAGTACGTAAAGTACGTAATGCCGTTGTGAATAAACATAATGAATTTACATAGTGCGACATTAGATATCCCCAAAATACACAAAGTTCCCACTGGAACATTATTGTGTGTGTGTGTGTGTGTGTGTGTGTGTGTGTGCGCGCGCGCGTGTGTGTGTGCGCGTGCGTGCGTGCGTGCGTGTGTGCGTCTGTGTGTGTGGGGGGGAGGGGTGGATAGATGTGTTGTGGGTGGGTGTGTGTGGGTGGGTGGATATATGTGTGTGTGTGTGTGTGTGTGTGTGTGTGTGAGTACGTGCGTGCGCACGTGCGTGGGTGCGTGTAAATTGTACTCCTCTCTAAGAATTGATATGATTTATCGGCGTTGCATTCCGAAAGAAGCTAATCGGACGCACTCGCAGAGGTCCTAAACTATTCCCGAATGTATATCACCCAACCAGAGTTAAGCATCACTTTAATTAGATGCACACGTGGACATCCCTTAAAAA
This sequence comes from Lamellibrachia satsuma, assembly GCA_033239005.1. NCBI lineage: Eukaryota > Metazoa > Annelida > Polychaeta > Sabellida > Siboglinidae > Lamellibrachia > Lamellibrachia satsuma. The sequence continues at coordinate 2,904,064 of BSQZ01000067.1, forward strand.
TAAGAATGTAGAAAGTAGGTTTTTGAATTATTAAGATTACACATGCAATCGCAACAGGAGCCGGTGTCTAGAATTTAGAACTTGTTTTCGTTAAATACGTCTAGCGACGAGACTGTGGTAATAAACAAAGGCGATACAACCGGCCGAACAATTCCCGGCATCCGACGAGCACTACAGGGAGATTATTTACGTTCCCAACCTGCGTAGAAAAAACGCCATAAGTTGTCCCTGCGCCAGTTCAAAAAGATCGCGACTCGTTGTTTATTAGTTTACGTAACTCGCGTTATCCTGTGAAGGAGCTGTGCAGAGTTGGCTCACAGCCGCCTTCAATGATGTATACGACGCCACTGCAACGACATCGAGCCTCATAGACCGATAAACTGTATGAACGGACGAACGTCGGTGTAGTATTGTAAATGAACCCCCGTGCAAATAGACTCGGCGTCCATTTACCACAGTGGTAAATGGACCGGGGGTCCATATTCAATCGTGGTAAGTGGACCACCGGTCCATTTACCACTGTGGTAAATGGACGTCCATATTCAATCGTGGCAAGTGGACCCCGGGCGTAAAAAACGTACCCCCCATCCGTTCAGTTTTATTATTGGTACATATAAAACAATGATACTTAGGGGCATTATTTTATTTGAATTTCTATTTAGTGCTAAAATAGCTAAAAATAGCTTTTGATGGGCTGCTTGGATATGGGGAGGGGGTCTGTTCTCAATGACAGTGGAAAATGTACCCCCTCCTACCACGTATCTCCAAAGTTCTGCTTTTGAAATAAATGAGTATTATTTAATTAATATTATTATTAGTATTAATATGAACCGTAATTGACTTAATGGTTATAAACAAATGAACGGCCAAATAGGTATGCTATATCTTACAGTTAAAAAAATGTTGCTTTGTATATGCGGAGAGATACGTAGAGCACTATAGATGACTTTTGATGGGCTGCTTTCAAAGAAAATGAGTTCTTGTGAGGACTTTTCAAGGGTGTGACCACAAGGAAGCAAGTGTGCTATTTATTGGTTATTATTTATTACTATTTATTGACCCACTGGTTATAATATGTGCAACTTCCACGGCCCCGTGCTGTTGTTACGTTGTATGTAATGTAATGTATCCCTCTCCTTCCATGTACCATCTTCTCTCCTTCCTATATCTTACAGTTATAATATGTGCAACTTCCACGGCCCCGTGCTGTTGTTACGTTGTATGTAATGTAATGTACCCCTCTCCTTCCATGTACCATCTTCTCTCCTTCCTATATCTTACAGTTATAATATGTGCAACTTCCACGGCCCCGTGCTGTTGTTACGTTGTATGTAATGTAATGTACCCCTCTCCTTCCATGTACCATCTTCTCTCCTTCCTATATATTACAGTTAAAACGCATGCTTTGTATGAATATGGAGAGATACATAGAGCATTAGAAAATTTGTCATGGACTGTTTTCAAAGCAAATTAATTCTTGCGAGGATATTGCAGGGGAAAATGATGGCCATCTTGGTCGGCTACATGGCAGAACGATGGTCTTCGAGAAACTGGCCAATGTGAAGGAATGCCTTAAGATTAGCAGAATCTGCACACCGCTGGACGTACACAGCGCAGGGCCGCCAGAACGGCCACACCAGGTACAGCTGGCAATGTCACAAGCCTCTACCTGGTCTGCCGTCAGCATTCCAGCAAACAGACAAGGTGATCTTCCTCAAGAATGGCAATGAGCACTTTGAACCAGTGAGGGCAATGTGAGACATCTCAGTAATCCTGAGTAGAAATATCTCTAATAGGTACAACTTACATAGTCGCTTCAAAAAGAAGACCTTTTTGCTTGTTTTGACACGCAACAATACCGATGAGAATTGTAATCTATTAAGGTATGTTTGAGAATAAACTTAATTCATTCATTGAAATGGATTTCTTTGTTACAGTAACAACCTATTGGGTCCATTTTTATGTGGATCCATTTACCACAGCGTAAAATGGACACCGGTCCATTTTTCACTGCGGGGGTCCATATTTCACAGTGGAAAACGGACCGCGGGGGGCTATTTACCACGGGGATCCATTTACAATCTGACACCGGAACCACGGGCTAAGTTTGATGGCAGCGCCATACAATGGGATGTATTACGAGATCGATTGTTAGTGATACATTTCGCCGTCCAATTGTGCAGTCATTGTGTGGAGAAGAAACCCCATAACAACGTAGACAGTGTAGGCAAGACCTTGTTGTTAAGTCCATCGTAGAGATACTTCTATATATATACTTCATAGTTGGCAAAGTCCTTATATCAGGCTATATATGTTCACGCGTTCAATACGTATACCGTGCGATACATGGGTGCAATATTAAGTGCGGTATTGAACGCTCGCGATACGGACCGAACTAGTTATTTACGTCATGACGTCATGACGTGGCCTTCGCACACGAAATATGGCGTAACAATAAATTACAGATGTTTCAAACGCCTTGTCGGTAAATTTTCTCCGCTTTCTTTCGCACCATGCAGTTTAGTGATCTCCAACTTTACTTTACATTTCCCAATTGCCATTCTAGGCTGGGCACGTTCTATCAAGACGAACATATTGTTTACGTCATCGCGTACACAACACAAAACGGACAATTTATTTATGGTTACTGTTAAGAACGAATTTCTAAAATGGTACGAACAACATATGAATATATGAATTACCAGGTATTTATTTGCGTCCTTATTTATATATATATATATATATATATATATATATATATATATATATATATATATATATATATATATATATATATATATATATATATATATATATATATATATATATATATATATATATATATATATATATATATATATATATATATATATATATATATATATACGCACACACACACACACACACACGCGCGCGCGCACGCACGCACGCACGCACGCACGCTCGCACGCACGAACGCACACACACACACACACACACACACACACACACACACACACACATACGTGTCTTCAAACATGGTTACAGTTGACATTTGAACGCATCCAAACTGAAATAATTCGATTGGAAATGGGAGAGACCTGGGGTAATTGTACACGTGCAGTGGCAAGTAGTGTTACAGTCAACCGCGCATGTGAAACTTCACATATCTAACAAACTGTGATACAGAATGTCATTGTAATGGTACATTTTATTAATATGAGTAATGCATGATTTATCCACATTGAAAGAAATAATGCATATAACGTACTCTTAACAAAAAGTGACTTTTCATTAAACTGAGAATTGTACCAACTAGCCCCGATCTCCCCTACGGAGAAACAAGCGTGAAAGGTGATAGCCAGTCGAGGAGAAACTGGCACGCCGCCTTGTGAGTATATGACACACTAACCCGAGTGTCTGGAAGGGACGTGTGCGCAGACCGGAATCGGAAATTGGGATGACGTAACAAAGAATTGATGCCTACCATGTGATTATAATATGATCGACATACGATGCCTAATAAAGTGTGATCAAATTTGCCGTTGATGACTTGCGCATTTGAACTTTGGCGCGAAAGTCATCCGCCGATAAAAAATGTTGGCCTACCTTTAAAATGTTGATGTATGCGAAGAACAGCGTTGCATGAAATTAGCTAAAGATATAATTTGGGGATTGAAAGAAATGCAGCATAAGATCCACTGGGGTGTGTGAAGCCTTTGATGAACGCGAGTAGCAATATGACTTCTTTTACCACCAACGATAAGTCGAACCTAGGACGAACACGTCCATCTGACGTCGATATAGCGAACACGAACGGAAATACGTAAACATACGAGCTCACACATTACATTTAAACATACGAGCTCACACGTTACATTTAAACATACGAGCTCACACGTTACATTTAAACATACGAGCTCACACGTTACATTTAAACGTACGAGCTCACACGTTACATTTAAACGTACGAGCTCACACGTTACATTTAAACGTACGAGCTCACACGTTACATTTAAACATACGAGCTCACACGTTACATTTAAACGTACGAGCTCACACGTTACATTTAAACATACGAGCTCACACGTTACATTTAAACATACGAGCTCACACGTTACATTTAAACATACGAGCTCACACGTTACATTTAAACATACGAGCTCACACGTTACATTTAAACGTACGAGCTCACACGTTACATTTAAACGTACGAGCTCACACGTTACATTTAAACGTACGAGCTCACACGTTACATTTAAACGTACGAGCTCACACGTTACATTTAAACATACGAGCTCACACGTTACATTTAAACGTACGAGCTCACACGTTACATTTAAACATACGAGCTCACACGTTACATTTAAACATACGAGCACACACGTTACATTTAAACATACGAGCTCACACGTTACATTTAAACATACGAGCTCACACGTTACATTTAAACATACGAGCTCACACGTTACATTTAAACGTACGAGCTCACACGTTACATTTAAACGTACGAGCTCACACGTTACATTTAAACGTACGAGCTCACACGTTACATTTAAACATACGAGCTCACACGTTACATTTAAACGTACGAGCTCACACGTTACATTTAAACATACGAGCTCACACGTTACATTTAAATATACGAGCTCACATGCACGTTACATTTAAAATGCATTACTAATCCACATTCGTTTCATTTGCACAAATATATGTTCTATATCGTTTTCTGTTACTGTATATATGTGAATCACACAACCTATTACACTTCTTAACGTCAAACTGTATTATATGTGAATCACACAACCTATTACACTTCTTAACGTCAAACTGTATTATATGTGAATCACACAACCTATTACACTTCTTAACGTCAATTGTGAACACCGTACCTAGAAAACTTGAAATTAAATCGAAATCTCCTTGATGTGCAACTCTTTCAATGTTGTCGTAAACATGCTTCTGAATTGCTTTTGAATTCGGGATAACACTAACTGCACTGAACTTATACAAGACAGACATCAGTGAAGACATATCGTGCATGAACAATTTCTGTTGGACGCGTCCTCCGGACTAAATTATCATGACGATGGCGATTATTGTGGTGGAGGTGATGATGTTGTTGAAGAAGAAGATGATGGTGATGATGAAACATGCTTGAAGTCAACATTCATCACTTACGTAAACATGAATTATCTGCACATATTTTTAAAGAAAATAACTGGTGAAACTGAACTTTGACATAGGCTCATAGCCTCACGCCTATCCATGTTTTTGAGCAGTCCTGCTCTGAGTCAGCGAGACCGAGTTCCCGCCAACCTCATTACCTCCAGCCGTTGCGCCGGGGATGGGGTAGTTTAAATCACCGCCAGCGCTCGTGCGCGCCGGGTTACGCACAAGTTGGCGGTCGCTGGGCACCGCCCGAACGGACGACTGCAAATTAGCCCCCGCAACTTGACAGGCGTGACGGCAGCAGAAACCGAGGCGGACTGGAAATAGACGCGCTAGAAATTTTATTGCCCGTGTGTATCGAGTAGGCAGGGCCGCTGGTTTTTCACGAGGTTGTTCATGTTTTTATAATACAGGTGCCGCCACTTGCTAGCAACAAAGATGGCGCCACGAGCTAACAAAATATAGAGCACAATAGACCTTTACCATGGGGTCGAAGGGGCGTCGTCTGACCCCCGTCATTGGCCCAAACATCAAAGTTAAATCGAGGGGTGCTTCTATGAAGTCTTCTTTTTCTAAATGCCATTCTTCTTGGGAGTTTTGTATGCTTCTTAAGAGTCCTGTTTAATTTGCTAGAGTTATGTCAGAATGACCAATGACCTTCCAGCAAAAACAGCGTTGACTTGGACCCCAGAAGGGAAGATGAAAAGGGGAAGGCCAGGAATAACATGGATACGAACCATGGGGAAAACTGAAGGCTGCTGGGCTGACAACACATCGGCAAGGAGTTTAACCAACTTTCAATTAATCTGGTAATTAAGTATCGTAATGGTGGAACTTCTAGAGCCATGTATACATCAACAGAACATACACAGACAAACAGTGTTTGATGTTATATTTATACAACATCTTGTATTGTATCATCATATTCAAGTTTTATTATTCTTTTAATAATAATGATAATAACAATGAAGTCTTTTGTAGCGCCGGTATTCGCCAAACAAGACGCTCACGGCGTTTGATATAATTTAACCATTATTCGAAATATCAATTTAAAATCAGTATCATAAAATAAAAAATAGTATCATATATTTTACCATTCTCCCCTTTCAGGGTTGTGCAATATCATAGATTTCTCAGCAGCTCTCCCTCGTCATGACCCGTCATGTTTCTTGCTCTTCTGCTCTTCTTACCCATGTTATGCTCTCAACACCTCTCTATCAGCCCCGCACATTAATTTTGGTATTCCTCTTTCCCTTCCACCACCCATCCTCTTCTTCTATTATCCTCTTCTACCAACCTTTCTTCTTCTATGTGTCAACCTCTTATCTTTCTATATATCACTCTCTTTTTCTACTACAACCGTTTTCTTTTTCTCCAACTATAACCCTATTCTCTTTCTGGTAGAAGGCGTACATAGGTAAATAGCCTAACCACAGACGAAACTCTAGCTTAGCTTCCCCGTGATACACCTCGGTAACCCGGCACATTGGCACAATTCTGACTCCAAACTTGGATAGACCAAATTCACCACCATTGACACGCAGTTGGTCTACGAGAAGGACAACTCTGATTTCAAACCATGGGCAGTTCGACAGGGGCAGTGCCAAATAAATATATTACGACCCATTACTATGTGCTGCAGTCGTAACATGAAGCATATCGAGTTACTTTCATAGAGTTGTCAGAATTTCCGTAAGATTTGCGGCCAGTATAACTATAATTCAAAAGACCTGTATTTTATGTCAAATCTAAATAAATTGCGTTCAAACAGCGGATGAACCCAGGAGCGCTCGCTTTCCCCGGGAGGTGCACCTCTAGCATGGGAGATTGCGGAGCAGAAGTTTAATCGTGCGAGTCTCACAGCTGGTTGCAACGGTAATAAACAACGCGTGGCGCTGGTTTGGAAAATATTGGCGGAGTTGTCGTCGCCACAAGCGGTGCTGATAAATCGCGTCGCAGCAGCGCGGCACAGGAATGCGCCGGTCGCGGCGGCACTTGTCGGCCGCGAACGCCGCAAGGTGATTATTACGTCCGTCAGGCGGCGTGAGTTATGGCGGGCTGGCAAACGACGTGTAGTCGGTTTTATCGCTTTTTCAAAATGCCATGTTAACGCGGGCATGAAATAACTTGCTGCAGTTCAACAAAAACTGGTAAGCATTTCACCGTATCGTTCTTTATACACACGCACGCACGCACGCACGCACGCACGCACGCACGCACGCACGCACGCACGCACGCACGCACGCACGCACGCACGCACGCACGCACGCACGCACGCACGCACGCACGCACGCACGCACGCACGCACGCACGCACGCACGCACGCACGCACGCACGCACTTTTTTGTTAAATTCATATTCATTTAGGCGCCAGTGGATTTCCGGCGTTTGGTTTATTAAATAAAAGTCCTATGTCGATGTTGTTTTCATGTTCGTCCGAAGGTTGGCTTCCAATGTGTTTTATTGTTGTCTGATTTTTGCTGTTCATTTGAGAATCCAAGATTATGTTAATCGTGTTTTTATAAGTTTTAACGTCAAAACTGAATACCGTTATGAATATATATATATATATATATATATATATATATATATATATATATATATATATATATATATATATATATATATATATATATATATATATATATATATATATATATATATATATATATATATATATATATATATATATATATATATATATATATATATATATTCATAACGTCACAACTGAACATCATGGTTTGCTTGCAACAAATACAAAAGAAGCTCTAATATTGTGTGTGGCACAACCATAGAGATGTATACTATATATCTACGGGCACAACAACCCAACCGGAATGCAAATATTCGGGATGCGTGCGTTGCAACATCGAGGCATACAGCCAAAGGTATAGTTAGCAATCAGTATAACTATAAGGCCTACACGCTATTATATTATATGATGGACGTGCCAATCAAAGAGCACATCTTTATTTCATTTGGTCAACTCATGATGCTTGTAAAGAAAACTCTCAAATTCAATTGCACAATACGTTGTATTGAAATTTGACTAACACAACATTCCTGTTTCTGTGGAACTATTTTACATCTTTCAAAGTACACATGCAAACGCTATGTGTAGCATTTTGTAAACAACAATGGCGTCGCACAGTTCAATTATTCTTGTTTTACGCCAGACGTCCGTTTTGCAATTTATAATCAAGTTGTGCCAGTGGTGATATGGTGAGTGGCTGTTGGAGAGTGTGAAGCGACCCTCTACTTAAAAAAATATTAGAAATAAGTA
>BSQZ01000067.1:2917500-2930000 GCA_033239005.1 Lamellibrachia satsuma
CAATGACAACATTTCCGATAGAAAATAATATATATATATATATATATATATATATATATATATATATATATATATATATATATATATATATATATATATATATATATATATATACGTATATATATATTCAGGGGTAGAACTACCTAGTCCGCTAGCTCGTACACTAGTAAAAATTACGGCGGACTAGTAAACGTGCCTACCAACTAGTCCGGCTGTCTAGTAAAAATCAGCATGTTGCGTGGCGCCACCAACTATACAATTGACAAACTAATTATTCACCTAATGTGAGTCGACAGAGCAACGGCATTTTTGATTGGTTGTTGTGTAATGTAGAATTCTGAAACGACAGTTTTGCTTGGTTTAGTGCATCTGGTAGAGAGGTAGGGTTAATGACTGCAGTTGGCAGCCATTTTCAAATGCACGTTTTTCGAATACGGTTTACATCTATATTACTTACTTAGTCTACGTTTACGGACGATGCATAGTTACTTAACTGGGGTTGCGAAACCAGCGGAACCTGGATGACACTGTGTTTTTTGTTTTAAATAAAATTGTTGCGATTTAAATGTGTGCTATGCTTTAATAACATGACTAGTAAACTTTTGTCTTTACTAGTCCTGCTGTCCAGTAAATTTTTTTTGAAGTTCTACCCCTAATATTGATATACTTTTCACACTGAATGTAAACTAATATTGATCCAAAAATATGTCAGTTCAGGGCCAGTGGTAATTTATGAGAATATGTATGTCCAAGAACTATTTTAATATTATTTAATATTATTAAACAAATTGTCTCTAATGAGTATAACATGAACAAATGAATGAAACGTTTTGGAGAACGTAGGCAGTTAAACATATTTATATTCCGATTTTTTAATGTTATGTATATTAGTAACCTTATATGGCCTATTTCGGTGAAATCGTGGCAAAAAAGTGCTGGTCTTACCAGTGTGTTCCATTAACTGTCAAGCTTATCCAGTAAAATATAAACATATATACTTACATATCCTTGTAAGTTGAAGCCGTTTAGTTATTTTCCATGATAAAACAATATTGCATATATAGCAATTATAATGTGTCCTCATTCCTTTCAAACGAGGTTCGTTCTTGCCACGGGTGGCATCTTTGTGCAGTGACATGCTTTTTAACATAACTGTTTCTGAGTTGAAAGTCTGTGATTTGAAAGTTTATGATGTGAAAGTTTGTGATATGAAACTTTGTAACATGAAAGTTTGTACTATAAAAGTTTGTATCAAGAAAGTTTGTGATTTGAAAATTTGTTATTTGAAAGTTTGTGAGTTGAAAATTTGTTATTTGAAAGTTTGTGAGTTAAACGTTTGTGTTACGAAGTTTATGATATGAAAGTTTGTGACATGAAATTTTTAAACACGAAAGTTTGTGATTTAAAAATTTTAACTATGAAAATTTGTGTTATGAAAGTTTGTGAGTGAATTTTTTTATTTGAAAAATTGTGTTATGAAAGTTTGTTTCATGAAACTTCGTGAGTTGAAAGTTTGTGATTTTGAAACTTTGTGAGTTGAAAGTTTGTACTCCGAAAAGTTTGTGAATTCACATTTATATAATGTTTCTTACACGTTCTTTTATTTTCTATCGGAAATGATGTCACTGGCTCATAGCCCCTTCGGGACCCTCACAGTTCTTGATAGTTTAACATAAAACACCCGCTAGATGACGCCATCTAAAAGGATCTGCAATGCAACCGGTATGCACCACGAGGCGCTAACTGCCAGAAAACAACGCGGGAAGTTTCCGTCAGGGTGGGACTTCGTCGTGTCCGGTACAGGCGCTTATCATTGCAAAATATAGTTCGTCTCTGGCCGGTAAAGTCACTTTTCGGTATGCAAATTAGTTCGTGCGCTATCACCTAGATGTCGCCGCTTTTGGAAACGGGTGGTTGTGCGCAGCACGGGCCAGCCTACTGTTACGTTTCCCATTGGCGACCATGTTAACATTTTGCATGATTATAAAATACGGGACCAAAAAAAATTCTTAAACTTCTTACCTGCCGTTGTCATCATCTCACTGACACGCTGATCGAGTTTAGTCAAAATCTCTTTCTTCTAACTAATATAAACTGCATGAACGTGCCATACCCGTCAATATTTACCAATTTCTGCATGAATTACTATGCAAACGAAAAAATTGCCGAACAGCCTTTCGCCTATTGAAATCATCTAAAAATCCACAGTTGCAATGTCAACATGTTCTACCAGCAAACTTGCCAATGTGCCTGCTTAAAGGCAGTTATATCAGATGATAATATTTAGAAAATTACACTTATCTAACATTACTCTGCCCTACATTCGTGTTACACACCAGGAAGTGTAACTGAGGCATGATCCAAACAGGAAACACGGTGGGCGAGAATTTACCGTTTTTGAATACGCAAATTAGTTCGGTTATTAGGCGTTAGGCGCACTATTACTAGAAAAGTGATTCATAGACTGTCCACCAGGGGTATCACCTAAACCAAAGCTGGTTACCAGGTGGCGCTCGGTAGTGTCGTCACTATCCACAGTAGGTCACGTGAATCCGGACCTCACATGCGCAGCATACGTTTGTACCTGTCTACTATTAACGTTGCATGCTTTCGACATGACTGTTTACTAAGCCTTTGGGTTATTGGTCTGCATAACATTTGTCTTCTCTGTTATATTTACAGCGCCATCGTATTCTTTACCGCGCATCTTTCGGTCCAAGCCAAGCTGCTCAACATTTGTGTCGATGGCTATGCATATAACACCGGAGTAACACAAGTGAAATTTCATATCATCGTTCAGGAGAAATCTTAACTGTTCTTTGTTTGATATGTCACAGGCGCTGTTGGAAAAAAACACCTTTAGTATTTCGGACATTATCTTCTGCTGGATTTGCTCCCCAGTGATGACACTAATATCGTTCTGATTCTCATCAGTGTCGAGATGGGCGTCACCACGGCGGTGGTTTCGTAGGGCGATTTTCTGCTTTTTCACAGACATTAGCTTTCTTTCCTACTGGCTGCAAAACTAAACTTCCGTGTATCGCCTTCCCTTAAGGCGATCGTCTCTCCCACTGGTTTTCAAGCCTGTGTGTATAACAATGGCTGCCGTTCCCATTGGGAGTAAAAACTTGAACTGACAAAGAATCCATTTGCTTATAGTAATGGGTACTGTAAGGATAAGGCTTAATAAGGGCGTGGGAATCGCAACAACTCCAGACAAATGGAAGTGCTAGTGCCAAGGCCCCTAATTTGTATTTTAGAAATGTTCTCATCAGACGAAATGTAGGCGGTGTTTCAATAACACATTCTGACTAGATGAAAGAAATATGGCCGAAATAAAGTATTTGTGTGTGTGCGTGCGTGCGTGCGTGCGTGCGTGCGTGATGATGCGAAAATCAATTATATAACACGATGTCCTATTTATGATGCGTGAAAGAATTTATTGTTTGAAATACAAACTTGTGTAACATACATTAACAGATCAAGTGCTTCAGAAATTACAAACATTCGGCAATGTCTGGCAACTGATATATGCAACTGTACGGACGTATATTAATATTCCATTAAATTAAACTATGAACATTGAAGGGTATATCATTACGTATCCAGAAAGTGTAAATGCTTGTGTCCCGTTCGCTTATTTCTCGCAAACGTTTCATTTAGGGTAAAACGCCACGCCGTCGTATGGTAATGGATGTTACCTGTGTGTTCAATTAATTGGTCAAAACTACACTTGTCCGCGAAATGCAGAGTGCATTTTTCGTTTTTGAAGTCCACAGAAGCAAATAAAGGTTGATATTCCATGCAGGCTATTTTACAGGCTTTCATGGTGTTCGCATCAGCTCGCTGTTCGCCCCGCCATTGCATTGGTTAGGAGTTTCTTTGAAGGCTACAACTCACTCTGCAAAGGGAATGCATACAGCGATATTCCACAAAGAATTAGATGACCAGACAGTGGAGTGTAATATTAAAACAAACAATGCTGAACCAATATGTCAGAAGGCTGTATTGATATCAAACGATGTACATTGACGGCCGCGCCACCAATGCCGGACTGGCGGTGGCACGTCGGCGTGCTGACTGTTACGGCCATTCACAATTGTCGACACTTACATATTCGTAAAAAGCGTAGGGGAGACCGGGGCTAATTGTATACAGGGGCAAGTTGTTACAGAGGCATTTTACGTAGTCATAGCCCACCTATGGAGTCACCATTGACACTAGTTGGTTGGATGTCCACCAGCATACACACTGTCCAAAAAATCGGGAGTTAAGAAGACGAAATTAATGAGATGTAGACAAAAATGACTTTTTAGCAACCTAGTGTGTTGGGTATGCCCACATAATATCATCTCACGCAGCCAGTAGATTTCGTGAATGAAACTTGAAACACGTCTACTATATAGTTTAAGACGTAATGTCAAGTATAAGTTAAATTGAAATTCCTCATTTGGTATCGTCCTCGTGATTTCAATTGCAACAATTGTGTTTTTGGGTAAGTTGTTATAGCACTAGCTTGTTGAAATCTGAATAACAGCATTATTTACGAAATCCACGAAGAAACTTCATTGGCATTGCATAACATTATAGGCTATAGCTGAGTTGCCTAAAGACTAACTTCGTTCAACTTGTTATTTACAATGATATAGTGCATATTACAAAAGGTATAAATCTAAGACGTTTACATTAAATGAACAATTGTAGCTGCTAGTTCAGCATTAACTCTTATCTGATTAATTCGGACGAAGTTGAAAAATAACACCAGGTTACGACTGAATTTGGTGTTGCCTAACGTTAGGATAATCAACTGTACACTAAGTGTCACGGACAACGTCCAATGCAATAATATTTATTATTTGTACTGCTTGCTGTTTAATTGAACGTGTGATATTTTATTTACTTAACCATACATGCTAGATCAACTGTATTTTAAAAAGGAAAAAATATAATTCTTGTCATGCAATATATGGTTACATTTTCCAAATATTTTAATTTACAATAACTATAATTAATAAAACCCACGTACAACTGAGAATAAAGTGGATATTTACGGCTCCATTTTTGTACGTCACATATCATAAAAAAAAAAATTTTTGTACCCCATAAATAATCCGCGGATTCTAGTTGTGCCAAATATATTATTCAATATGTTTGTTAACTAATTATACACAATGTTATCATCACAGTGGATATTTTAAGAGTGGACATTTTAGTAAATGTCAATATTTGGTCGTAATTAAATGGCAGATGTTATCACAATAAAAATTAATGTCCAGAGTGGTAATGTACTGGTGGGTAATGTCCAGGGGGAAAGTCATAGAACCCTTTTCCATTCAAATCGATTTGGGTACATATTTTATATTGTATTAACAGAAGACAGGTGATTATATTTGAAACGGAAATGTCCTTTGAATTTGACATTTAGTCAATTATTCAAAGTATAAAAGCAAACATCAAATCATATGTTTTATTGTTTTTTTAAATTTGGGTATCAATAAATCAATAAAATATTTCGAATAAAAACTTGCGGGGCTAGTCTAGGAAACTTCACCACATAACTACCTAACTTCAATATGGAATATCAATTGTGTGGTACATTTTATTAACACGAATAATGTGTTTAATGGATACGTTCACATAAATAATGAATCTAACATATTTTTCTAAAAAAAGTGACTATCTGAAAATTGTAACAACTACAGTCCCGGTCACCCTACTTAAGGAAGAGGGGGGTCAACTTAAGGGAGAGGGGGTCAACACCCGCGAACAAAAATATCGATCGCTTGATTGTTTTAACTTGTGTAACCATTAAGGAATATCAGTAACTAATTTTATGTTAGGTATGAATTTAACATATGTATTATACGTTGACCTCAATGTTAATTTAACAACTATAATACTCTGACACGTTTATTATTATAACATTTGTATGCACACATTTAATTTTCAGGCAGTGTTTCTTCCATGTTTATTGTTGAGTTGCAGGCAGTGTTACGTTCTGCATAAATCATTTAAAAGGATTGATAATAATATTGTTATACATTAATGCAGTGAAGGTTATAAGCAGCTTGGTGAAACCAAAAGCCTCGGGAATACAAGGGTATTTCACCAGTCATCCCTATTATTTTCACACCAGCACCAACAATGATGATATATGGCATACATTTGAAAAATGTTGACCATTTCAGATACCTTGTTGGTTTAACATATATTGATGGAATGTTGAATAGGGAGATTAGAAGCACAATGCACCAATATAGCCAAACCCTTCGATGGCTACGTCACATGGTCCTCAATCAATATATTATCCGCCTGTCTACAAAGCTTGTAGTTTTAGGAACTTTACTCTTGACGTGAACCATCCCCATACACCACATGAAACAATCGCTCTTTCTGATCCATCATGAACATAAAATAGCAAGACAAGACCACTAACATAATCATTTTGCAGAGAACAAATACAACCAGCCCGGCATAACTTAATAGTTCACTACAAAAGTCAATAGCCATTAACATAACTTAATAGTTCACTACAAAAGTCAATAGTAGCTTAATTTAACTAGATAACTTTCGAAGGTTATCTTAGCGTGACGTGAAGTTAAATTCGATTAATTTTCCGTCAACGTAATCATTAAATGATCTAGTTAACTTGATAAATTAACTTAGATACTCCGCTTTCAAAACACAATCACACCAGCCGCTTAGTAGAACCAGAAACAAGAAAAGTGATATATTGTATGGAGAAATAACAGGTTTCCCTAAAACAAAATTTTTGACTACTGAGCAATGTTTTTGATGTGAAAAACAATATATGGTACAGTCAACAGGGTAACATATTACATAAAGTGAAATAAGAACAATAATGTCAGAAAAAAAAACAATGAGATATCGACCGAATTACGACAAATAACATGATCTAAGATGGCAGCCCTAGACGAATGTTTCGGGTATTTGGATGTCACTGATTCAAGGCTTTGTCTGGAGATAATAAGTAGACACAATCAGAGTTTTGCCAAAACAAAACATAATTATATATATTTTTTAAAATAAGTATGTTTTTGTACAAAAAGTAGGAGCGTTTTAGACGCATTGAGGTCAACCTTCTGAAACATGGTGTAAAAGAGCATTTATCCTATGAATAGAACATTGCTACAACTTAATATTGAGCCCCTGTGCCTGTAGGCAGAAATCACAATTTCGACAGGAAACATTGTAGGTTGATATAGTGATTAGCCGTAATCAGCAGTTAACGAAGAGAATGGTTGTGCATACAGGATATAACTACAACTAAAGCATACCTTTTCCAAATATGGACACTTCGCAAAGTGTAAGAAATTCAAATCTGTGTATTTGGATCTTCACGGTTGAGCCAATGGCGTTAGGAGAACATAGGTATGATTTTGTCTCACCAGGCACCATGGTATTTCTGGCCATTCCACACGTCTTATAGTTCCCGTTATATGGACCAACCTTAATGTCGAAGTCCTTCAGGCGGGTACCTGATAAAAAATGGAAATACGATAGGAAATGTAAGATTCCAGTAAACTTCAAATGTTGCTCATATGAATTCTTTCCATGTTTTTGCATTAATAAAATGTAGGGGAACGTGGGAGAGGCTGACGAATGGTGCAAGTAAACAATCACTCAACAGCTTTACTACATTCACAAGGCATTGTACACTGATCGATACGGCGACATTTGTAATGTAAACTTAAAGCAGTGGACATGAAAGTTGGTTTCTCTACAAATTTCTCAAATATTTGGATTAAAGCAAATAAGATCTAACAGGACAAGTATATTTGCGAAATTCCAGACTTATCCACCAGTGGAATCGCCTATGAATCGTACATTAAACATCTATAATTTAATTTTACGACTAAGAAAGCATGGATACATATACGTAATTAACTACTGCGGTCCGTATCTCGAGCGTTCCATGCCGATGTTTAGCATTGCACCTCAGTGTCGCATTGTACTATTTCATAAATGCCTGTTTGTAACATATTTCACTTGCGCATTGTCGAGTGGAATTTTACATTGCGACAAATGACCTGCAGAGGAACGTTGACTAGGGTAAGCTGACGAGCAAGAAACTACAGCTGGGATTGCAATCAATGGGTTTTCAGTTTGCGACATTGGAAAATAAAGACTAAATAAAGGAACGTCTACCTGTGACGACACCTTGCCCTCAAACACCCAACATCCTTAAGGATGATAAAAAAGGGTGTTTTCAGCACATGATAAGATGTTTGAAGATCCATCCGTTGTTTTAATTAAGAAAGAAACATACATAATTTAACAAGATTTGCCATTCAAGCCAAAGGCCCAGATGGCAAGTGGACAAGGAAGCCATTGGCATATCTAGAGTCCAACAATGTTCATCTACTTATAACCCGCCCTCCTGAGATATGTGTCAACCTTGTTTTTAAACATATTCACGCTGCTAGCAGTTACACAATCTGTAGACAATTTGTTCCATTTATGTATTGTCCTCTGTGAGAACGAGTGCTTCCTGATGTCCAATCTACATTGATCCTTTACTAATTTTACCTCATGTCCTCTAGTTCTGCTATCCTTCTTGAGTGAGAAAAACATATTTCTATCAATATTTTCATACCCATTCAATATCTTAAAAACTTCAATCTCCTCTTAACCTCCTTGTCTCTAGAGTTGTTAAACCACATTCTTTCAGGCGTTCTTCATAACTAAGGTCTCTAAGTTCTGGAATCATTTTAGTTGTTCTCCTTTGTATGCGTTCAAGCGTATATATATCCTTCTTACGATATGGTCTCCATGCTTGTATACAGTATTCTAAATGAGGTCTAACTATTGCTTTATAAAGAGGTATAATTAACTTTTTTCCCTTGTATGTTATGTTTCTTCTAATCAATCCAAGAATTTGATTACCCTTTGAAGCTGCAATACCATACTGCTCTGAAACTTTCATATTAGCGCTTATTGTAACTCCTAAGTCCTTTTCTTTTACAGTAGTACCCAGAACAGTATCTCCCATTTTATAGTTTACATTCAAGTTCCCATGTCCTATATGTAGGCATTTACATTTCCCAAAATTGAACAGCATCTGCCATTTCTCAGACCATTTCACTAATCTGTCTAGATCGTTTTGTAAATGTTGTTTATCACCATCAGTATTAACCTCTCTGAACAGTTTTGTGTCATCCGAAAATTTCAGTTCGTTACTTGTTATACTGTCGTCCAAGTCATTGATATATATATTAAGAATAATATAGGTCCTAATACTGCTCCTTGAGGTACCCCAGTCAAAACCGATTTCTGAAACTTCTCCATCTACTACAACTCGTTGTCTTCTGTCAGTCAGCCATTGTTCTATCCAGTCATTTATGCTATCCCGATACCGTGGGCTTTTAATTTAAGTAGTAATCTTTGATGTGGCACTTTGTCAAAAGCTTTCTGAAAATCTAAGTAGATAATATCTACTGGCGATCCCACGTCTATCCACTTAGTGATTTCTTCCAAAAAACTTAACATATTTATTAAGCATGACCTCGCTTTAAGGAATCCATGTTGAGATGAATTTAATAATTTATGCTTAACGAGGAAGTCCACCATATGGTCTTTAATTAACCTTTCTAACAATTAACAAATCACTGACGTTAAACTCACTGGTCTGTAATTTTCTGACTTATTTCTCGAACCCTTGTTAAATAATGGTATGATGTTTGCTTCTTTCCATTCAAACGGAACAACTCCCTCTTTTAATGACAAGTTGAATACTCTTGCAAGTGGTATACTGATTTGTTCTACTGTTTCCATTAGTAATTTTGGAGGAATCCCATCCACTCCCGGTGATTTGTTATCCTTCATTGCCTTTATTTTCTTAGCTACCAATTCTGGAGTTACAACTAACGGACCTAAATAGTCAGATTTAGCCTCCTGAAATTTAGCATCAGCAACTGGTAATGAACTAATATCTTCTTTGGTAAACACTGAACTGAAGTAACCATTTAGGTCTTCCGCCATTAAAAACCCCTGTGATACTATATTTCCAGCACTGTCTTCTAGAAGTCCAACCTTGTCTTGTACGTTTTGTTTACTCCTGCCATATGCATAAAAAACTCTTGCTGTCATGTTTTATGTTACATGCTAGTTTAGTTTTTGCTCATAGCTTCTTTTATATTGTCTGATTTCAGTTGTAGCTGCATGAAGTGTCTCTTTGTAATTTGCATAGTCTTCTTCCTTTCTGGTATGCCTATAAACCCTCCACATAGTTTGTTTTAACACTATTTTATCCTGTCAGTCCTAATTCAGCATCTGATATATCTGTGTTGGCCCATGATTCAGTTATACCAATTATGTGAGGGTCAATAGTTTTTCTTATTTACTATGCTCCTTGCATTTAAACATACGCATCTATAACCTTTTTCAGATATGTTTTTCGGATGATTTAATATTGGTTTATCTGTGCTAGTGGCCTCTTGTTCTGCTTGAGACACCTCTAGGTAACCCCCCTGCACTTCTAGTTTAAACAATGTTTACTTCCAAAAATATTTGTCATTGTGCCCAAGTCTCTATCTACTGCTGCTGAAAGTTTGTCCGCGAATACTGCCGCCCCTTTTCCACTTAGATGAAGCCCATCCTTCATGTACATATCAGCCCTCCCAACAAAACTTCCCCATAAATCCACCTTCCTCTTCCCTACATAGCTTCTGGACTAACATGTTAATTGCCATCCTCCGACAATTTCGATATTTGTGACCCCTCCTGCCCATCACAGGTAAAATCCCCGACAGTATTACCTTCTCAACCCGCGTCTGTTTTAGTGTTCTGACCAACTGCCTATATTTCCTAACTATGGCAGTTGTACCCTCCCTCTCTACGTTATTTGTCCCTACGTGTACTAAAACAGATCCACCCTTACCCGAACCTACAATGTTTTTTTACCCTCTCAGTTATCGTCTCTATTTTGGCTCCAGGCAAGCAGACCACCACATCATCTCCCTTGTTTAAGACTCTGTCGGTCTTCCTAACTATCGAATCCCCCACAAACACCCTCGCTCTCTTCCTCACCCCCTCTATCACTGCTGCAGAATAACTCTTTCGTTCGACCCCTTCCATAACATTCTGTCTTGAATCCATCCCTCCTGTCTCCTCCACTTCCCACTCCTTTGCTCTTGTCTCTCCCACTTCCCTCTCCTTCACTCCGGTTGTTTTCCCTCCCGTCTCCCCCACTCCCTTCTCCTTCCCTCCTGTCTCCCCTACTCCCCTCTCCTTCACTCCGGTTTTCTTCCCTCCCGTCTCCCCCAATCCCTTCTCCTTCCCTCCTGTCTCCCCTACTCCCCTCTCCTTCACTCCGGTTGTCTTCCCTCCCGTTCCTTTCCTTCCCATCTCCCTACGACCTGTCACCTTCCCTCCCCTCAGCTTCCTCCCAGGCTGAGGTGAGCACTCCCTAGCATCTCTTGTGTCTTTCCCCACTTTATCGTCAACTGTTTCCCCACCGGAACTACTGGCACAACCCCCTGTTCCCTTCCCACCATTGCTACGAGCAGATTCAGCTCTTCCAACTCCACCTCTAGTTCCTTCATCTTCTTACATCCCCTACACTCAAAACTAAAACTATCTGCCTGGACCTCAGCCCAGGACTTCTCGCACCCAGACTTGACGAAGTCCACCCAGTTACTGCAACTGCCACAACTTAAGTGCCTTGTGGCCTTTAACTGCCGTTTGCACGGCGCCACCATACAATTTAGTTTTAATTAGTTTGCTACGTTAGCCTTGAATAAGGCTGTTTTTGTGATCAAAGGAACACTTTAGGCTAATAATTGTTAACATATAATTCAGAAATACTTTATAACTGATTCAGGCTTGCAGTTTTCCATCGTCAACTTGCCCCAGAATGAAAGTCATCTTGCCCCAGGTATGAGGTAAGATGGCGAATGTTGCGTAATTAAATTAAAGTAATTACTTCTCGCTCTTCTGTTAATTGCATAGCAACTGTTATCATCTAGAAAGAAGGTATATGTGTTCCTGCTTATGCTATGTTGTTACCAGACTGCTGATGTTAACAAAAGTTACATCAATTATCGAATATTGCTTAATGTTGATAACTTGCCCCATTTTCCCTACCATACGCATAGCTGGTGCAACTGCGTCATAGCTGCTGTAAACAGAAAGGCCTTAAAGAAAGTTAGCTAACTACTTACCATACTCCCCAGCGCGATTTACAATAAGCACCTCCTTCACCAAAACCAAATTCTTGAACGTAACCATCCACCAAGGTCTGATTACCAAGTTCGTTTTGGAACAGCTGCTGTGATCAAAGTTACTATCTGCATTGCCGTCTATGGCAAAGCTAGCACTGTAACCCCTGGACGTTGTTGACTGTGTTGCAATCCCTTCACGTGCTAAGTTTTTCCCCACGACTGTCGAAAAAGACAACATATTATTGCACGTACGCTCTCTCACTCACCCACCCACCCACCCACCCACCCACCCACCCACCCACCCACCCACCCACCCAC
>BSQZ01000067.1:2932500-2955000 GCA_033239005.1 Lamellibrachia satsuma
ACTCACTCACTCACTCACTCACTCACTCACTCACTCACTCACTCACTCGCCCACTCACTCACTCACTCACTGCATAAACATATGTATTATAATAATATATGTGTGTGTGTATATACATATATATTTTATATTATATATATATATATATATATATATATATATATATATATATATATATATATATATATATGTGTGTGTGTATATATAAAGATACGGGACAGTTTCAGATTGTGGTTATTTGCGTATGAGGGAGGTGCTTGAACGCATATGGGCGATTCTCGCGATATCATGCCAAACACATAGACTGTCCAATTTGCAACATCTCTGGTCATTAAAGCCATAGCTGCCAACCTTTAGAAACCCAAAAACAGAATGTTTGGTGGGGGAGGGTTCATGAGGGGGGCTTGTGCAGCCTCTCGAAAAAAGCATCTGCAACACTCAAGATTCAATTTCCTGACAGGAAACGGAACATGATCGGTACATTCAGATTTCCGTACTCATTGTTAGAAAACAGAAAAAAGGAAAAGCGGAAGGGTTGGTAGTTATGATTATGCGTTTCTTATGCATAAGACATTTTAGGGGCCATGTGAAATGGAAATGCACAATTTGTCAACTCAGGGTTTAAAGGTGCTTCCTGAAATGGTTCAGCCCATCTCGAATCCGGTAAGTTATGTCCAGATGTGTAGTATGTCACTACTTTAACGTACGAAGTTGCAGTCTAAAAAGGGCATATTTTTGTCACCGAAAAAAGTTACTTGAGTAGTTAGATTTGGTAAGATAAAAATAGTGGATATCCAAAATGGTACACATTGTGCGAGTCAATACCGATCATGGGCGTGACTTCAATCCTCTCGCCGATCACATGACAAAGCTACGAATTTCACCAATCGTTATTTTTCAGCATGTCTTTATTCACTTTACGGAATGCTTCAACTAGCATTAAGTCATTTAGTAGGTAGGTTTTTTATGATTTCACAAAAAGCTACATATAAAAGTAACTCGTGCTCGTGGTGTATAGAAACAGTGTTGTTATCTTTCTTTAGATGGAAGAAGATTACTTTGTAGTAGCATCGAATTTGTTTGTGTGGAAAATTTGTATTTGTTTGTATGCAAAATGAGGGCTTCAAAAATTGTTTTCACCTATATTATTTACATTTTGTTATGGCGTGCGTATCGAATCTCACATAACGTATTTATTTTTAATATATTGCTTTATCTTGGGAACAATGATCTCATTTGACATGTAGAAAAACATATATAATAACATATTTTTTATTAAAATAATCTGTTATTTATTTCCTGTCGTAACATTTAATGCTTTCTTAAACAATGCTTTGTTAAATCTTACTTGCATATCAAAAGTAGCTCTTCAAGCAACTATTTCCAGTGTATAGTAAGTGATGCGTGTAGTTACTGGTAGCAAAAACGCCACAAAAGTTACCATTTTTATACCTGACACAATGCAATGCATAAATACACTTTTCGCAACTTGAAAATATATATATGAGGTATTTATTACAACACAACACACACAAAAAGCCAAATATAAACATAACATATAAAGTATACACAGTATTTATGTTGAAAAAGGCAAGAAGTATGTTACTTATAACACTTGCCCAATTACCATAAATATAACAAGAAGCAAATAATTACAGTATTCAACATGCATAATTACAACTTAATTATTGATATTTCAGTATGAATAATGAAATATTAGTGTTTAGACTAGATAGTCAATGTAGCATTGTTCAAGAATAACATATAAAGACCAGCATAAAAACAATAATTTGTTTTTATTGCTACAATAAATCAATATTTATACACCCAAGCTGTTATATTTATAGTACATAGCTAACTAAAATGTTAGCAGTGTATTTTTTTAAAAGATGAACGTTTCTACAACATATTAAAGAGTTGTAAAGAGAGTTCCATAGTATTATAAATTTAACTGAAATACACATTCTCTTTAAATTTGTACAAGCATAATTTTGTTTAAAAGTGAGACTTAGTCTAGTCAAATAGACTGACTTGTATAATGTAACCAACTTTTGTACATTCACTGGTAGCAAATTGTTATTTGTCTTGTACATAATAAGTGCAGTTCGTAATTCCACAATATCTTGTACTTTCAGGATACGTAACTCGGAGAATAGACAAGATGTGTGGTCTTACCTCTTAGCTGTACAAATTAAACGCACAACCTTTTGTGTAACAATACTAAGCAATTTAGATTAGTAGCAGGATGCATAGCAGAAAGAGAGAATGGTATAAAATATGCATTCCACATTGGTCAATGACAAAGCTGGCTCTGTAAATTATGTCACAACTCTTAGGGAGTTTAGGTTTTATCATAGAAATGTGTTTTTTCCACGTTAATTTATTATCAATCAAAACACTTAAACATTTTGTGAATTCAACCTTACTAATTTCTTCCTTATATGTATAGAGTGTGTCTTTAAAATACGATTACCAAAACACAAATAACTTGTCTTTGATATATTGAGAGAAAGCCTGTTTATTAAAAACCATACACGTAACTTTTCTAATTCAATATTTGTCAACCGGACAATATCAGCTGTATCACTATTACTGTAGAACATGTTAGTATAATCTGCAAACAAGATAAACTTAAAACATTTTGAAACATTTCAAATATCATTTATGTACACAATAAACAACTACGGACCTAAAACAGATGCTTGTAGCACACCACAACATATTCTGAGTACTTCCATTTATGTGCAACACCATAAACGCCATAAAAGTAAATTTTGTTGCCAATACATTATGGTTGACGGTATCAAATACCTTTTTAAGGTCAACAAATATGCCAATGACAGATTTATTATTATCAAGAAAAGCAGTAATTTCTTCTCCCAATTCTATTAAGGCATGTGATGTTGACATGTTTGATCTAAATCCATACTGACTAGGGCTGAGTATACTATATTTAAATAGAAAACTATCTATCACTGTATAATCTGTCAAGGATTTTCGGGAATTGGGGCAACAAAGAAATAGGTATGTAATTTGTAAACACACCTTTCCTATTTTTATTTGATTTGGAAATATTCCAGTGTTAAAAGAAACATAACATGTGCTTCAAAAGGTTTTACAATAAGAGCAATAATGTTCTTAACTGTTCTAATGTTTAAATCATTCCAATTTGTTGACATTTTGCTCTTAAAATTTTGAACAGTTCTAATAAACATACTTTTTATCAAGTTCTTTTCCCAAATAATCAAAAACAGATTCATCCTTTTTAGGTAGAGTAATTTGTTTTGCAAGATTGGTTCAAAATTTATTAAAAAAATATTAAATCCATTTTAATTTTATAGGGCAATGCTTGTTAAACAAACCCATGAATTTGTTTAAGAATAAATCATGCGCTTGATTTACATGATATCATTTAAAAATATCATGCCATGATTGTAAGCTTAGTTCTTGTGTAAGTAAAGTTATAGTGTCTTCATTTATTACTCTAGTGTATAGAGTATCCATTTTAGTATTTCTCCTTATTTGATACTTACATATTGCAAAGATTGGCAGGTAGACACTGATATCATTAAACAGAATACCACAGGTGATATAGCGCTGCAATTTATTTGTGAATATGTTGTCAATTAGGGTAGCTGAAATGTCGGTAATTCTGGTTGGCTTATCAATTAGACGATAAAGAAATAGGCTATACATAAAATCAAGAAAGTTTTAGTATTGCTGTGGTGTTCATGCTTTAACAAATCAATATTCAGGTTCCCACACATAACTATTATTTTGAGTGCTTTTATATCATTTAAAACTGCATGCTAGTTCGTTGCGTATATATATATATATATATATATATATATATATATATATATATATATATATATATATATATATATATATATATATATATATATATATATATATATATATATATATATATATATATATATATATATATATAAAATGCAACACCGCCACTCTTACGGGTTTCTCTAGTTAAATGATAAGCACTGTAGTCAATTAGATTAAAATCTTCTATGACATCCAGTTCAGCCCATGTTTCAGATACAGCGATGATAACAAATTTCAGATGTTATTCTTGTAGATATTCATTAATTTTCTGACTTCTGGCATTAAAGTGAATGAATGATACCTTCCCGAGGTACCACTTGTGAGCATACATGGCAACAATGAAGTCACCTTCTCTAAGATGCATCATCATGGCTTAGTCGTTGGTGATCTCGCCATGTGTGGGATGACATAACCAGTTGTGACATCTGCGGCTGTTGCGTCATCAGTGGTTGTCGTGTCATCAGCGATGGCTGTGTCATCAGTGGTTGTCGTGTCATCAGCGATGGCTGTATCATCAGTGGTTGTCGTGTCATCAGCGATGGCTGTGTCATCAGTGGTGGTCGTGTCATCCGCGATGGCTGTGTCATTAGTGGCGGTCGTGTCATCGGCGATGGTTGTGTCATCAGTGGTTGTCGTATCATCAGCGATGGCTGTGTCATCAGTGGTTGTCGTCATCAGTGATGATCGTGTCATTAGTGCTTGTTGTGTCATCAGTGGTTGCATGAACGGGGTACATTTTTATGTTTGTTGCTGTCCAGGCCTGACAGATTTGTTGGAACATCATGTTAGAGTAGCAACATTCAGAGAAGCAAGACGTTTCTCTCATGTAGAGATGGCCTCCACTTGGGACCATAGCATGCGTGGTGGTGAGGCCGGTGACGGGGGTGATGTTCCATGAATTGATGATGTCACGGCTGGAGGAGACACGGACAAACTTCATCTTGGTCTCGGCTATAACGACATTGTTGTAAATGCTATATTTATCCGACGATATGGCGTCTTTCATCACGACCGTCTTTGTCATCTTTGTGATGGCTTCACCTAAACCATCACACGGGTGTTTACCGTAACCCGCTTCCATAATACAGTTGTTCCGAAAATGCTCTCATGATTGGTATCCATGGCAATAGCTGTCTTGTTTCTATATTGGCTAGAAGGCGAATCTGTCGCATAATGGATGTGACTGAGTTCTTGACGGATGGCCTTCAGCGGCTATTGAAACGCCATATTCGTCGCCATTGTGTGCCCCTTCTCCTCTGTGATAACAACTATACTCTGGTGCTGAAGGGCTCCGTCCCCATCCCTGTAATGTATCATGTGATGAATACTAACCTGGTGTTTGTCGTTATAGACGGCGCTCACCTCATTGGCATAACAACATGGACAGTTTTCGGCATAATCTATCTGAATTGTGCATCCTTCAAAGAGGTCAACTCGATGAGATTTCTTGGTGGTTTTTACATTGCACTGCACGTCAGTTCTCCTCCATTGTCGAAAGATGACGTTAACGTCTGGTAATTCTTGAACGACATTGTCTACTAGTTCATCGCTCATAGCCCGCTCAGCATTATATGATTTGGATAATGATTTGATCACCAGAAGGCGCAGAGCCATATTTGCATGCCTTTTACCGAGGCTTTCCTTCCGTTGAGTCCATTGGATCAGTTTCTCCTGTTTTTGGCGATTCTTGTAGAAATGCGCCTTGCCGGTGGAATTTGCCGGATTTTCCAGCACGTACTTTTCGTAGAAATTGTCCATGTTGTTAGTCAGGCCGTAGTCTTTCCTTTGACGACATCCTTCTTTGCCGGGAACATCGTGCTGCTATCTTTCCAGCGCAAGAAGATGCTAACCTCTTCGGCAACTCTGAGCACTGCGAGTTTACGCGTGTTGCTGGTTTCCTTTGGGTGGAACATGTTTGCACGGCATATGTTGACCATCAGCGCTAACTGCTTTGCCAATCTAGTGAGGCCTATGGACTTGGCTCTGGATAGTTTCCTTTTGCTGGAGGGAGTGCTCATGCATACATTCTCAATTGTCGTCGTATAAGGCAAAAAGGATTTGACGCGGTGTGCGTATGGCGTCAAGTCCTGTTGTTTTAGTAGAGCCTGCGCCTCCTTCACTAACGTTTGGCATGCAGGCCGTTGTTCTCGTCGACCTTTGCTTTGAGTTTCCGCTTAAGTTTTCTAAATTTGTTAAACAGCGTTGGCATGGCGACGGTAATGATGTAAATATAAATATATAAATAAATTTAGTTATATACAACGCAAGAAAGATAGTGCTTACTTTTAAAATATAGATTGTTATCTACTCGTCAGGGTGGAGACCCAAATTAACAGTCCGCCTGCGCCGAGGACTCAAAGAGACAAGGGGCTCATCAGTCCATTTTCTACGCAACGAACGTGTGGCCAAACCATTTCCAGACATTCTGAATGCAGCTCACTGAGTGCTGTAAACGATGAAATTCAGCATAAATTCATCGAGTTTCGCATTGTATTAATTGTTTAATTTGTTTACAGTATTGTTTGCAACTAATGCTAAAGCAGGTTTCAAAATTCACAAGATAATCTAAACAGAGAACCTTGCAAAACAGGCAGAAGGCATCCAAAAGGAACCTGAAGGACCTGTGTAACACGACTAAAAATGTTAGCTGGAAAGTATAAACAGGCCAACAAGCCAGTTAAGGACAAGAGCAGCAGAGCAAATGGAAAAATTGGCAGAATATTTTGAAGAATTACTGAACAGGCCAGCTCCACTAAACGCTGTAGATGTTCAACCAACAGAAGAAATGCTACAGACGAACAGTACTAAATCCCCCCAAAAACTGAAGTCAGTAAAGCTATCAGAACATTGAAAAATGGAAAATCATCAGGGCCAAATGGAATACTGGCAGAAGCATTGAAGTCAGACTGAAGCACATCAACTAACATGCACCATGAAATCAATGTGAAAATCTTAAATGAAGAGGATATACCGGTGGAGTAGAAAGGATATTTTTCAAAGCTACAAATCAGGGAATGCAAAAACTGTAGAGGAATTATGCTTCTCTCCGTATCTGGAAAGGCACACCAGACAGGCTTTCGTCGTGAAAGATCATGCACCGACTAGAGAGCAACACTTCGCCTTATAATCAGTCAACAGTCATTCGGACATAACTCTCCTGCTTACATTAATTTTAACGACTTTCAAAAAGCATTTGATAAATTAGATCGTGAGACCATGTGGAAGCTAATGAGACACTATGGAATTCCAAAAAGTTAATCTCAATAATAAGAACAACACATAAGGGAAGACCACATACCAATTTGAGGTAAACACAGACGTGAGATAGGGATGCATTCTCTAACCATTTCTTTTCCTGGTGGCCATCGACTGGACAATGAGAACACAAACAGATGAACAGAAAATGGTTTACAATGGATACTATGAGAATAATGAGACGATCTTGACTTTGTTGATGACCTAGCTCTTCATCCACACAACCAGAAACAAGTCATTTTCACTTCAATGTCTGACCAAACACTCAGTAATTTAACAGGTTGTTTGATGATTTCACACACAAAAAAACTACACACAAAAGTTGCACAAATGAGCTAGCATGTTGCGATGGAGATTTCGCCAAATAAATTCGAAATGAGATTTATAACAAAATCGAAATGAGGAGGGACATTGAACGGGATCCCCCACACAACGACACATATCCTTAATATCACACGCTTTATTAAATAACAGCTATATAATTAGAAATAGTATTTCGGCCATCCGCGACAGACGTCCCAGCTTTGTTTGCATCCGTCCATGGATGGCACAAATTAAACAGCATGTGTCCTACAACATAGACTGAGTTAGGGCATCTCTCTCCATCCTGGCCGGCTTATATTCAATGATTTTCAGAAAGTAACTGAGAAGCTCAACCTACTCCTCAAATTGAACATCCACATAGACAGTGCATGGCCGTATTTCAGGCAGCTGGTCTCTCCAATATGCTATCGGTGATCTCCTACATCCTCAGCATCCCGGCATCCACAGGATATGTGAAGAGGATCTTTTCCAGAATGGTGAACAAATGGAGCGACAACAGAAACTGCTGTGTGGAGCTCACTTTTCACTCTAAACATGGTACTGTGCTGACTTTTATCATAGAATTTCGAAGGACAAGCAACTGCTGAGAGCTGCAAGAAGTGTCAAGAACGCTACCACGCTGCTGGTAGTCCGAAGCAGGAACTGAATCTTGCAGATGGTCTGACCGACGTGTACGATAAATCTGTCTAATCAGAACAAGCCATTCTGTACAATGCTGTGTCCATTCTGATGGCTGAGATAAGTCAAACTGAACCATCACCATGTGAGATTAGTTTACAGAGGTCAGCTGCCTTTGTACCCTAGATGCTCCAAACGTTCACTCTTTGGTTGATCAACACAGAGGCACACGACTCTATCAGCACTGACTGTCTTTCTGCAGAGGTAAAATGGCGGTGGTGACAGAACTGTACAGTAGACTAGAGTAAACTGGAGTAGAAGTAAAATTACTGTAACCGTCTCCTTCGCAATGCGACATGTCACACAGTCCGAATCTCCTCACCACCAGTGTATCGTTCACCAGGCATCATCAAATGACGAAACTGATCACTTAGTCTGTCCCCAAAAATTATGAATCTTGGCTAACGTTGCCTGAAACTGCCCAAATGGTGAACCACTCCCCAATTTTAGACATTGCTAAATATGTTAGACATAAGGAAATCCCCCAAATCTTATATCATAGAAGATGCAGGACCATCATCATGAAACGGGATTTGACAATCTGAGGAGAAAGCTTCACACATGAGGCCTGTAGCAGTGGCTGTGCAAGGAAAAGGCCACACAGAAGAGCATCATCAGAGTCGAGGGTGTACAATCCAAACTGCATTTTTGTGTGAAAAGACTACGTACTTGAAGCATGTCTAGTATGCACTGCGATTTCATGCCTAATAACACATACGTACAACCTGAAATTACTTTCATGTGCTCTCGATTAGAACATGCAAAAAGCAAGAGTGTTTAATGGACAACACTACTTTGTTCACGATATTTATAATAAAAGACGATTAATGCAGGTAGAACAGTTAACTTTGAAAACGGTTTTACAAAGTGCACATAAACACAAAACAGCAACGTCAGGTTGTCGTGCAGTGTTTTTTACCTTTGACCGACTGCACGCGCAAAAACATTGCTTATTTTTGGAATAGATAGAATGATTGGGCACAATGCTTCTGTATTGTTCAACTCAACAGACCACTGTCAACGTAAGCCTACATTATAAAAATACAAGAATAATTTGCCTTCGAAGAATAATCTACAAACTTTGTATGATTGTTGTTCGAAGTCAGCTTCTAAATGATTTTTGGCAACACACTTCTTTGCGTCGAGTGGTTTTTTCTACTTCCGTTTTAAACGTGTTATCTTCTTAGGTCAATAAAACTACAATATGCAACTCCATATTTCAGAAATAAAAGGGTTAGGGTTTGGATGAGATGTAGGGTGCGGGATAGGGAGTTAAACCGGGTGATTGAAATATCGGAAAATCTGTTTAGGAGTTTTTTTCTGTTATTGCATTATATATACATATTGAAATGTTGGGGTTAAATTTGTTCAGCAATTCTCGAAAGGTCGTCACTTAGCTCATCACCATTTTAAAAGTATTATAACTTTGCAATGGGACCGAAACAAAATATGTAGTTTGATTAAATGAATGTGAACCTAATAGAGATAGCACAAGATACATAATTTTTGTTGTTTGCCAGTGAGAATGATTTCAAAACGGAGAACACTGATTTATGGGCCTTCAGAAACATCGCCCGAGAGGGGACCCAGGCGTTGTAAAAAAAACTTTGTTTGAACTTTTATTTAAAAGATTACTTCACTTTTGTGATGATAATTGTTCACATACGTACATCTAGCAATAATTGCTGAGCCAGCTTAGACAAAGAACAAGTTGTCAGCATGAAATAAACAAACGGAAATTAATAACTAGAGCTTCATAAATTAATATATGTATTGAAAATAATAAAGACCATAGCTTTATCTTATCTTTAGTGACGACGTTTTGAGAATTGCCTGTGTGTATAAGTGTGTATGTTGTTAAGTGAGCGGTTTTTCCTCTCAACGGATTGCTGGTAATATTTAATATAATGTTTGACGAGAAAACAACTGTATTCAATTTCCGCATCAAAACGTAAATAACACAAACAGTAGTGATTCTTTTCATGCGCCGTGCCGTGAATCACTTTTCCCAAAATAGTTATCTACACTATGTAACTAACATTTGTATCACATCAGTGCGAAATTAAATAAATCATAATGTCCATAATATGTGAACAAAACTTTGTTTACATTAAGTGTAAAATCAGGATCTACACAGTTAGAATACTACTCACTTTCACAGTCTCTTCCAACGTAATCATCATTACAAGTGCATCGATAACCACTTCCGGTATTTTTGCAAACAGCCCCATTTTTGCACGGACTTGACTTACAGGCATCAAGCGCTGCATAATTCAAACATAATTTCAATGATGTTGTTATATATTTATATCATAACAGTACTAAATGAAAACATTTAGCAATAGTGGGCAAGTCAACTTAGGCAAGTGGCATATGATATGCAGGAAATAATGACACAATATATATATATATATATATATATATATATATATATTGTGTACATATATATTATATATATATATATATATATATATATATATATATATATATATATATATATATATATATATATATATATATATATATATATATATATATATATATATATGTGTATATATGTATTATGTATATAATACATATATACACATATATATATATATATATAAAATATATAATACATATATATATATATATATATATATATATATATATATAAAATATATATCACTTTATATATATATATATATATATATATATATATATATATATATATATATATATGTGAATACATTTAGCAGTAGTGGTCAAGTGAACTTGTTTTGTTTCAGATAAAATGGTGGTGGTGACAAAATTGTACAGTAGCCTAGAGTAAAGACTAAAGTGGAGTAGAAGTAGAATCACTGTAACCGCCTCCTTCGCAATGCGACATGTCATACAGTTCTAATCTCCTCACCTTTCGCTTTACCAGGACCCGAGGTTATAAACCGTACTCAAACTCAAGCTCAAGAGTCAAGTATATGCTCAAGTCTGAAATGTTATGCTCATCAGAGTTTTCGTGTTCAACTGAGGTTATAAAACGTCTTGAGTACGTAGTCAGCTGAGTACGAAACGACGCAGTTTTTTTAATGCACAAGTCGCCAAATCGGAACTCTCTTTTTGAAAAAGATAAGAAAGATACTCCCATATATAAACAGTGGTGGATGAAACATTTCGGCTGCAAGCGTCTCTTTTGCGACAAAAGCGCCGGAGAAAAATCAACCCATCACCAATATCACACGCTGCGTGGAAAGTCGGGCATACGGTGAACGATTTAGCAGACCGAACGAGACGAGTCACAAGATAAAAGTAAAAAGTAATACCTCGCAGCCAGGCTAAGCCTAAGCCTAAGGCTAAGCCTATAAGGCTAAGCTGTAAGTCTAACTAAGCGATTCGAAAGTCGGCAACCTAATTATGTTTGCCATGTTCATTTACGACGTGGAAACTAGAACTTCTGGAAATGTACCGAGGAACACGACAATTTATACTTTTTTCAATGAATGTAAGTGTTAATATAACATCAATTTCGTTACAAAAATATATTTATTATGTTGTCAAAGGTAAAAATAATGACATAACCTAAATCCGTGGTACATTATAATGTTTTATTTTGATATTTCATTGCAATGTCCATTGGCATTGTTTACATAATCTATAGATGTGTGTAACAATATACATGTACTGGAAAAAGGCGCACAAAAATAAATATTTTGTGTGACAAAGGTTCAGTTTCATAGTTTTGATCATTTTATGTGTACTGAATAACTAAAAACTACTCTGTTTAGATCATATTGTACCTACACACTTGAACTATGCACTTGTATGTAATGGACATGGTGGAACCATACGTCAGAGTCACTTAGAAGACTCTGTGTGGTACACGGTAATGTATTCAGATTGTTGTGCAGTGAACCCAGAAACTGTAAGATTTGACAAAACTAAGCTGCTTCTGACGGTGTTAACAACTAATTGTTTTGTCCCCTTATGGTTGGTTTTGATGTCGGGTGTCACATGTTTGTGTCACTGGGATTACCCACTGTTAATAGTTTTTATCCTAGCCTATATTTTATATGGGTTTAATATTCCAGAGTAAAGTGATTGAATTGAATACATGATATGCTAAAATGGATTTCATTGAATATCATAGAAAAGGTTGTATTACTCCTTAATGATTAATATTTTGATAGATAATAAAGCATATATAGTACTAATACAATATCAACCAGTAAAGTGTAGACTGAAAGAGTAAACTATATTATCATTGATTTATAGTGGTAATTCGTAATAATTATTATGATGTTAGTGCCCAAGCGAATATATTATTTGCACTTTTAATGTGCACACTATCTACTATATGGAATCATTATTTCCATAACCTATATTATTTTATTTATCATAATTTACGTTAAATTTTAAATAGGTTACAGCACAAAACAATATATGCAGCATATGTTGCTTTTAGTATTATATTATATACCCCCTGGGTATATGCACTACACATGTCCCTGTTTTCACTTTCATCTTGCTATTTGTTATGTGGGGAATTGCTCTTAGTCATTGCATAGCTATATTCGTCAGTACTTTATATTTCAATCACATACTGTTCCCATAGTATGATGTTCTTCTTCCTCTTAGAAAAGTTGTGATATCTTTGTATCTATTTTTTGGAAAATATGTATTTAAATAAATTATAGGAAAGGTGTAAATACTAGATTATAGAGCTGTAGTTTGTCACCGGCACTACTTCGTTCTTAGATTTCCTACAGCATTGGAGTAATGAGGATAGAACAGCATTATGTTTAACATCACTAACCTACAATTTTACACTTTATGGTAGCCTAAATATAGACAAAGTTTTTCTTACATATTGTTTCCTAGTGTTCAATTTGAACAATCTCTAAAAAACCTCAACAACACTAGTGTTAAATTATCCTGGGTGTGTATGTTGCATATTTTGTATGTACATTCTACTTCCAAAGGGCACCCACTGTGTGAAATCCTACCCTTATAGCTGCCTTGGCCTAGGATAGAACTTTTGTATATTTCATATACAGATATCCTTTGCCCTGGGCTGCATAACTAATATAAATATAACATGGTATGTAAGCTTAGTCCAGTTGATATATCATATTTAGATTAACTATATTATGTTATAAACACATAACTATATTCCAATACCCCCAACTGAAAACTGGCGAAATGCTTTAAATTACTTTTAAAAAATGAATGCCTATTGTTTACAGTGTCAGTGCCAGACATGCCAAGTCTACCGGTTTTCCCAGTAGACTACCGGTTTTTCACCTCTTCTACCGGTCTATCGGTCGGTAGAACATTTCTACCGATTTTTGCGATTTGGGGGAAAATGTTTTTTTTCCTCATTTTATCAGTAAAATCGGTACCGTTGAGTGAAAAATCTCGACTTTCCGTCAGCCTCGATTCCGGCGACCAATGATATCGCAACTATGTGCCATCGTGATCTCTGCTTAATGATTATAGCGAGTATAACTCCCCGCCAGAACAGTTAAAAAAAATTTTTCGATTGAGTTATTTCTATCTACAATTTTTAATCATTGATCGCTAGTTTCTCTATGGCACGATGAAGCGTGCCTCGGCGGCTAAGCCGCGGGTACCGCCTAAGAAGGAGAAGTATGCCAACGCATACAAGGTGAAGGTTGCCTTCGAGTCGAGGTCGATTTTCCGTGGGTCGGGAAAAGTTCGTGATCGACGAACCATGCATTTTTTGCCGTTCGTGCAATCGGCACTTTTCCATTGCGTCTGTCCATTTATGCAATTTATTATGATTACTGAATGTAAATTATTACTTAGTAGTCGTTATAAAAAATGGTTGACTATTAGTGTTATACGGCGTTAATGGAGTAACAAGGAATGCAGTAATGGCGGATTGGCGGCTATGCCTACGACTACGGCTACGAATTTCTTTTGAACATTCCAGGCAGTTTTTACATTTATCAATCTCAGTCAGAATTGTGTATAGCTTTGTACATTTCTTGCATGGTATTTTTATTTTATTTATCAGTATTGCCTTATTTAACGCTATTATTCTGTAATATGTACTTTATTAAGTGACATTTTGTCAACATGGTGTTTTATGCTGATCTAGACTATGTTTGTTTTTTACATTGCTGCATGTCTAGCTTGTTTGTAATTATTGTTGTATAATGTTTATATATTTTTATCATTTGAACATTTCAGTATAGATTGTGCGTGTTTGTTTAATTTAAATGTGGAGCTATTTTCACTGCTATATGTTTTTTTTATCCATTACATTAATTTTTATGCTCCATTCGTTATGCTCAGTATTTTTTACCTGCCTTTTAGCCTGTTGTATAATTGTTATTTACGTACCTATATGTACCTTATTTAAATTGTATATAATTACCATTTCTTGTTTGTATTACAATAATGTGTTTAACCATTGTGGTTAATAGTGTGTTTGTTGTGCTATGTCTCGAGTGTGTCTGCCGGTCGTCGACTGACGACGCGACGTCGCAACCCCGCACTAATCTACCCCTTTCGGACCTTCCGAACTTGGCAAGTCTGGGCAATGCCAATGCTAAAAGTAAAACGACGTGGCTGTATTATCTCTATTGACAGTTCACGGAATAATTTTATTGTGCAGCACACATACACTTCGCATATGTCGTATTGGAATGGCTTAATGTCCAGCATGGCATGATATAAATCGTCCAGCTAAACCACATAGTTTTAATTTATGTAGACACGTTTCGTGTGAATCCTGACTCTGCAATTGAAATATAGTGTTGTCGTCCTGCGGCCGCTGTAAATTAATGGTCCCTGTCGCCGGAAAAGCCGCCTCTAAAAGTAAACTTTCATTTGTTTTGCGGTGTCTGGCGCTGCTGTGCCTGTGGTCACATTTGACAAATGTTCGCCAAATAGTACAGTTTGAACCTTCAAAACGAAACCTTAAAAACATTTCGTATTCCATCAGTTCTTCATACGGATAAAACTCGGAAGTAGGCGGCCTGGACACTGAAATCGGACAGCGTATCTTATGGAAAAAGACGAACTTTCAACGACTTCAATACATGTATGCGTGAGCTGCACGGCGTTGAGCACGGTCCTGAGCATACTCAGGATTTCAGCATTTCGTGCTCAAAGCTGAGCACGATTTCGTGCTCAAGATGTTTTATAACCTCGCCTGAATTTGAGCATAGTGTGAAAGCGAGGCTTCAGCATGAAACCGTGCTCAGTTGAGTTGAGTACGGTTTATAACCTCGGGCCCCGGCATCATCAAATGAAGAAACTGATCGTTTAGTCAGTCCCCCAAAACTATACATCCTGGCTAAGGTTGCCTGAAGCTGCCCAAATTAGGAGCCACGCCCCAATTCTAGACATTGCTAAACATGGTAGACAGAAGGAGATCCCCAAATCTTATATAATAGAAAATGCAGGAGAATCATCATGAAACGGGATTAGACAATTCTGAGGAAAAAGCTTCACACATGAGGCCTGCATCAGTGGCTGTACAAGGAAAAGGCCACATAGAAGAGCATCATCAGAGTCGAAGGTGTACAATCCAAACTGCATTTTTGTGTGAAAAGACTACGTACTTGAAGCGTGTCTAGTATGCACCGCGATTTCATGCCTAACAACACATACGCACAACCTGAAATTACTTTCATGTATTCTGGATTAGAACGTAGTTGATTTGATGGGCATAATTAAATAAAACCAAGCACGATAAAAATTCTTATGAATATTATAGTCTATCATCGCAAAGTATATATTACACATTAATAGAGCTCAAACACACGTTCAATGATGTTGCTACACATTTTATCACATCAGTGCTCAATGAATACAACTAGGAATATATATTATTATTATCTCCTTTGAACTAAATAATACTGTCCATAATATGTGAACAAAACGTTGTTTACATTAAGTGTAAAATCAGGATCTACACAATTAGAATTACTCACTTTCACAGTCTCTTCCAATGTAATCATCTTTGCAAGTGCATTGATACCCACTTCCGGTATTTTTGCAAACAGCCCTATTTTTGCACGGACTTGACTTACAGGCATCAAGTGCTGCATAATTCAAACATAATTTCAATGATGTTGTTATATATTTGTATCACAACAATACTCAATGAAAACATTTAGCAATAGTTGGCAAGTCAACTTAGGAAAGGGACATATGATATGCAGGAAATAATGACAATATATATATATATATATATATATATATATATATATATATATATATATATATATATATATATATTGTGTCATTATTTCCATTAGGCATTATCAAATGAAGAAACTGGTCATTTAGTCAGTCCCCAAAAACTATGAATCCTGGCTAACGTTGCCTGAAGCTGCCCAACTGAGGAAAACGCCCCAATTCTAGACATTGCCAAACATGACATACAGAAGGAGATCCCCCAAATCGTATATCATAGAAAATGCAAGAGCATCATCATGAAACAGGATTTGACAATTCTGAGGAGAAAACTTCACTTATGAGGCCACCAGCAGTGGCTGTACAAGGAAAAGGCCACATAGAAGAGCATCATCAGACTACGTACTTTAAGCGTGTCTGGTATGCACTGCGATTTCAAGCTTAACAACAGATATGTACAATCTGAAATTACTTTCATGTGCTCTCGATTAGAACATGCAAAAGGAAGAGTGTTTAATGGACAACACTACTTTGTTCACGATATTTATAATAAAATACGATTAATGCAGGTAGAACAGTTAACTTTGAAAACGGTTTTACAAAGTGCACATAAACATAAAACAGCAACGTCAGTGTATCGTACAGTGTTTACCTACGTTTGACCGACTGCACGCGCAAAAACATTGCTTATATTTGGAATAGATAGTATGACTGGACACAGTGCTACTGTATTGTTCAACTTAATAGACCACTGTAAATGTAAGTCTACATTATAAAAATGCAAGAATAATTTGCATTCGGAGAATAATCTACCAGATTTGTATGATTGTTGTTCGAAGTCAGCTTCTAAATGATTTTTGCCAACACACTTCTTTGGTCCAGTGGTTTTTTCTACTTCTCTTTTAAACATGTTAACTTCTTGGGTCAATAAAACCACAATATGCAACTTCATATTTCACAAATAAAAAGGGTTAGGGTTTGGATGAGTTGTAGGGTTCGGGATAGGGAGTCAAACCGGGTGATTGAAATATCGGAAAATCGGTTTAGGAGTTTTCATGATATAGCATTATATATACATATTGAAATGTTGGGGTTACATTTGTTCAGCCATTCTCGAAAGGTCGTTACTCAGCACATCACCTTTTTAAAAGTGTTATAACTTTGCAATGGAAGCGAAAAACAAGTTGATTAAATGAACGTGAACCTAATAGAGATAGCACAATATACCGCATTGTTGTTGTTTGCTAGTGAGAATGATTTCAAAACGGAAAACAATGTGTTATGGCCCTTCAGAAACATCGCCCGAGACGGGACGCAGGCGTTGTAAAAAATTAATAAAAAATGTTGAACTTTTATTTACAAGATTACTTCACTTTTGTGATGATGATTGTTGACATCTAGCAATAATTGCTGAACCAGCTTAGACAAAGAACAAATTGTCAGCATGAAATAATCAAACGGAAAATAATAACTAGAGCTTCTCAAATTAATATATATGTATTGAAAATAATAATGACCATAACTTTATCTTATCTTTTGTGACGACCTTTTGAGAATTGCCCGTGTGTATAATGGTATACCTTGTGTTAAGTGAGCGGGTTTTCTTCTCAACGGATTGCTAGGAACATTTAATATAAAGTTTGATGAGAAAACAGCTGTATTAAATTTCCACATCAAAATGTAAATAACACAAATAGTAGTGATTCTTTCATGCGCCGTGCGGTGAATCACTTTTCCAAAATAGTTATCTACAACATGTAACTAAACTGTAAAAACTAGTTCATTCGATGGGCATAATTAAATAAAGCCAAGCACGATAAAAAAATCTTATGAATATTATGGTCTATAAACGCAAAGTATATATTACACATTAGTACAGCTCAAACACACGTTCAATGATGTTGTTACACATTTGTATCACATCAGTGCTCAATGAATACAACAAGGAATATATATAATTATTATCTGTTTTGAACTAAATAATACCGTCCATAATATGTGAACAAAACTTTGTTTACATTAAGTGTAAAATCAGTATCTACACAATTAGAATACTACTCACTTTCACAGTCTCTTCCAATGTAATCATCTTTGCAAGTGCATTGATAACCACTTCCGGTATTTTTGCAAACAGCCCTATTTTTGCACGGACTTGACTTACAGGCATCAAGTGCTGCATAATTAAAAAATGTGATGTTGTTATATATTTGTATCATAACAATACTAAATGAAAACATGTAGCAGTAGTAGGCTAGTCAACTGGTTTTGTTTCAGGTAAAATGGTGGTGGTGACAGAACTGTACAGTAGACTAGAGTAAATTGGAGATGAAATAGAATTACTGTAACCGTCTCCTTCGCAATGAGACATGCACACAGTCCGAATCTCCTCACCACTAGTATATCGTTCACCAGGCATCATCAAATGAAGAAACTGATCATTTAGTCAGTCCCCAAAAACTATGAATCCTGGCTAACGTTGCCTGAAGCTGCCCAAATGAGGAAAAACGCTGCAATTCTACACATTGCCAAACATGTTAGACAGAAGGAGATCTCCCAAATCTTATATCATAGAAAATGCAGGAGAATCGACATGAAACGGGATTTGACAATTCTGAGGAAAAAGCTTCACACATGAGGCCTGCAGCAGTGGCTGTACAAGGAAAAGGCCACATAG
This sequence comes from Lamellibrachia satsuma, assembly GCA_033239005.1. NCBI lineage: Eukaryota > Metazoa > Annelida > Polychaeta > Sabellida > Siboglinidae > Lamellibrachia > Lamellibrachia satsuma. The sequence goes on from BSQZ01000067.1 coordinate 2,951,420, forward strand.
AAGAGCATCATCAGAGTCGAGGGTGTACAATACAAACTGCATTTTTGTGTTAAAAGACTACGCACTTGAAACGTGTCTAGTATGCACTGCGATTTCAAGCTTAACAACATATATGTACAATCTGAAATTACTTTCATGTGCTCTCGATTACAACATGCAAAAGCAACAGTGTTTAATATACAACACTAATTTGTTCAAGATATTTATAATAAAAGACGATTACTGCAGGTAGAACAGTTAACTGTGAAAACGGTTTTACAAACTGCACATAAACACAAAACAGCAACGTTAGTGTATCGTGCAGTGTTTATCTACCTTTTGACTGACTGCACGCGCAAAAAACATTGCTTATGTTTGGAATAGATAGTATGACTGGACACCCTGCTACTGTATTGTTCAACTTAACAGACCACTGTCAATGTAAGTCTACATTATAAAAATACAAGAATAATTTCCCATCGGAGAATAATCTACCAGATTTGTATGATTGTTGTTCGAAGTCAGCTTCTAAATGATTTTTGGCAACACACTTCTTTGGTCCAGTGGTTTTTTCTACTTCTCTTTTAAAAGTGTTATCTTCTTTGGTCAGTAAAACCACAATATGCAACTCCACATTTCACAAATAAAAAGGGTTAGGGTTTGGATTAGATGTAGGGTTTGGGATAGGGAGTCAAATCGGGTGATTGCAATATCGCAAAATCGGTTTAGGAGTTTTCATGATATTGCATAATATATACATATTGAAATGTTGGGGTTAAAATTGTTCAGCTATTCTCGAAAGGTCATCACTCAGAACATCACCATTTTAAAGGTGATGCACAAAATACTGCATTGTTGTTGTTTGCCAGTGAGAATCATTTCAAAACGGAAAGCAATGTGTTTTGGGTCTTCAGAAAGATCGCCCGAGAGGGGACCCAGGCGTTGTAAAAAAACTAAAAAAATTTATTTTACTTTTATTTAAAAGATTGCTACACTTTTGTGATGATAATTGTTCACGTACGCACATCTAGCAATAATTGCTGAGCCAGTTTGGACAAAGAACAAGTTGTCAGCATGAAATAATCAAACGGAAATTAATAACTAGAGCTTCATAAATTAATATATCTGTATTGAAAATAATAATAACCATAGCTTTATCGTATCTTTTGTGACGACCTTTTGAGAATTGCCCGTGTGTATAATGGTATACCTTGTGAGCGGGTTTTTCTCAACGGATAGCTGGGAACATTTAATATAAGGTTAGATAAGAAAACAACTGTATTAAATTTCCACACCAAAGTGGAAATAACACAACAGTAGAGATTCTTTCATGCGCCGTGCCGTGAATCACTCTTCCCAAAATAGTTATTTACAACATGTAACTAAACTGTAAAATGTAGTTGATTTGATGGGCATAATTAAATAAAAGCCAAGCACGATAAAAATGTTATGAATATTATACTCTATCATAGCAAAGTATATATTACACATTAATACAGCTCAAACACACGTTCGTTGATGTTGTTACACATTTGTATCAAATCAGTGCGCAATGAATACTACAAGGAATATATATTATTATTATCTCTTTTGAACTAAATAATACTATCCATAATATGTGAACAAAACTTTGTTTACATTAAGTGTAAAATCAGGATCTACACAATTAGAATACTACTCACTTTCACAGTCTCTTCCAATGTAATCATCTTTGCAAGTGCATTGATAACCACTTCCGGTATTTTTGCAAACAGCCCTATTTTTGCACGGACTTGACTTACAGGCATCAAGTGCTGCATAATTCAAACATAATTTCAGTGGTGTTGTTATATATTTGTATCATAACAATAGAAAATAAAAACATTTCGCAGTAGTAGGCAAGTCAACTTAGGCAAGGGACATATGATATGCAGGAAATAATGACACAATATATGTGTGTGTGTTTGTGTGTGTGTGTGCGTGCGTGCGTGCGTGCGAGCGAGCGAGCGTGCGTGCGTATGTGTGAACATATTTAGCAATAGTGGGAAAGTCAACTTTTTTGTTTCGGATAAAATGGTGGTGGTGACAGGACTGTACAGTAGACTAGAGTAAATTGGAGAAGAAGTAGAATGACTGTAATCGTCTTCTTCGCAATGAGACATGCACACAGTCTGACTCTCCTCACCACCAGTGTATCGTTCAACAGGCACCATCAAATGAAGAAACTGATCATGTAGTCAGTCCCCAAAAACTATGAATCCTGGCTAACGTTGCCTGAAGCTGCCCAACTGAGGAAAAACACCCCAATTCTAGACATTGCCAAACATATTAGAGAGAAGGAGATCCCCCAAATCTGATATCATAGAAAATGCAGGACCATCATCATGAAACGGCATTTAACAATTCTGAGGAGAACGTTTCACTTATGAGGCCTGCAGCAAGGAAAAGGCCACATAGAAGAACATCATCAGAGTCGAGGGCGTACAATCCAAACTGCATTTTTGTGTGAAAAGACGGATAACGGATTGCTGGGAACATTTAATATATACGGTTTGATGAGAAAACAACTGTATTAAATTTCCACATCAAAATGTAAATAACACAAACAGTAGAGATTCTTTCATGCACCGTGCCGTGAATCGCTTTTCCAAAAATAGTTATCTACACTATGTAACTAAACTGTAATAAGTAGTTGATATGAGGGGTAGGATTAAATGAAGCCAAGCACGATAACAATCTTATAAATATCATAGTCTATCATCGCAAAGTATACATTACACATTAATACAGCTCCAACACACGTTCAATGATTTTGTTACACATTTGTATCACATCAGTGCTAAATGAATACAACTAGGAATATATATATATTATTATTATCTCTTGAACTAAATAATATTGTCCATAATATAAGAACAAAACTGTATTTACATTAAGTGTTATATCAGGATCAACACAATTAGAATACCACTCACTTTCACAGTCTCTTCCAATGTAATCGTCTTTGCAAGTACATTGATAACCACTTCCGGTATTTTTGCAAACAGCCCCATTTTTGCACGGACTTGAGTTACAGGCATCAAGTGCTGCATAATTCAAACATAATTTCAGTGATGTTGTTATATATTTATATCATAACAGTATATAATAAATATATAAATATATATAAATATATCTAATATATATATATATATATATATATATATATATATATATATATATATATATATATATATATATATACATATATACATATATATATATATATATATATAATATATATATATATATATATATATATATATATATATATATATATATATATATATATATATATATATATATATATATATATATATATATATATATATATATATATATATATATATATATATATATATATATATATATATATATATATATATATATATATATATATATATATATATATATATATATATATATATATATATATATATATATATATATATATATATATATATATATATATATGAAAACATTTAGCAGTAGTGGGCGAGTAAACTTGTTTCAGGTAAAATGGTGGTGGTGATATAACTGTACAGTAGACTAGAGTAAATTGCAGTAGAAGCAGAATGTCTCAT
>BSQZ01000067.1:2960000-2967500 GCA_033239005.1 Lamellibrachia satsuma
CAGAGAAGGATAAATTATTAGCAACATGTTGCTATTTGCAAATATATAGCAAATACTTATTCACTTTGTTTATCTATTTGAGTAATGTGAATGTCTGAAGAATTACGAAAGCTGATATTAATATACAATTAACACTGGAACAATATTTAATGACAAAAGTACACAAATTGTTATTACACAGTATGACTGAAATGGCCACCAGTCACACTGTGTAATAATAGTGCCTTTTTTCCAGTCATATCGCGCAATGACTGGAATTTTCAGTTATTTCGTGAAATGCATGAGTGAAACAAGTCATTTCGCGTAATGCTTAAGCATGTCAGTCATTACGCGAAATGACTGATTAGGCAGATTTACTGTAACACACGCACGCACGCACGCACGCACGCACGCACGCACGCACGCACGCACGCACGCACGCACGCACGCACGCACGCACGCACGCACACACACACACACACACACACACACATATATATGAAAACATTTAGCAACAGTCGGTGGGTCAACTTGTTTTATTGCAGGTAAAACGGTGGTGGTGACAGAACTGTACAGTAGACTAGAGTAAACTGGAGTATAAGTAGAATTACTGTAACCGTCTCCTTCGCAATACGACATGTCACACAGTCCAAATCTCCTCACCACCAGTGTATCGTTCACCAGGCATCATCAAATGAAGAAACTGATCATGTAGTCAGTCCCCAAAACTATGAATCCTGGCTAACGTTGCCTGGAGCTGCCCAAATGAGGAACCACGCCCCAATTGTAGACATTGCCAAACACGACAGACAGAAGGAAATCCCCCAAATCTTATATCATAGAAAATGCAGGAGAATCATCATGAAACGGGATTTGACAATTCTGTGGAGAAATCTTCACTTATGAGGTCTGCAGCAGTGGCTGTACAAGGAAAAGGCCACATAGAAGAGCATCATCAGAGTCGAGGGTGTACAATCCAAACTGCATTTTTATGTGAAAAGACTACGTATTTGAAGCGTGTCTGGTATGCATCGCGATTTCATGCCTAACAACACACATGTACAACCTGAAATTGCTTTCATGTGCTTTCAATTAGAATATGCAAAAGCAAGAGTGTTTAATGGACAACACTACTTTGTTCACGATATTTATAATAAAAGACGATTAATGCAGGTTGAACAGTTAACTGTGAAAACGGTTTTACAAACTGCACATAAATACAAAACAGCAACGTCAGTGTAGTATCATGCAGTGTTTATCTACCTTTGACCGACTGCATGCGTATAAACATTGCTTATATATGGAATAGATAGTATGATTGGACACAATGCTACTGTATTGTTCAAGTCAATGTAAGTCTACATTATAAAAATACAAGAACAATTTGCCTTCGGAGAATAATCTATAAGCTTTGAGTGGTTTTTCTACTTTTTTCTACTTCTCTTTTAAACGTGTTATCTTCTTGGGTCAATAAAACCACAATATGCGTGTCTAGTATGCACTGCGATTTCATGCCTAATAACACATACGTACAACTTGAAATTACTTTCATGTGCTCTCGATTAGAACATGCAAAAAGCAAGAGTGTTTAATGGACAACACTACTTTGTTCACGATATTTATAATAAAAGACGATTAATGCAAGTAGAACAGTTAACTTTGAAAACGGTTTTACAAAGTGCACATAAACACAAAACAACAACGTCAGGCTGTCGTGCAGTGTTTTTTACCTTTGACCGACTGCACGCGCAAAAACATTGCTTATTTTTGGAATAGATAGAATGATTGGGCACAATGCTTCTGTATTGTTCAACTCAACAGACCACTTTCAATGTAAGCCTACATTATAAAAATACAAGAATAATTTGCCTTCGAAGAATAATCTACAAACTTTGTATGATTGTTGTTCGAAGTCAGCTTCTAAATGATTTTTGGCAACACACTTCTTTGCGTCGAGTGGTTTTTTCTACTTCCGTTTTATACGTGTTATCTTCTTAGGTCAATAAAACTACAATATGCAACTCCATATTTCACAAATAAAACGGGTTAGGGTTTGGATGAGATGTAGGGATTGGGAGTCAAACCGGGTGATTGAAATTCGGAAAATCGGTTTAGGAGTTTTCATGAAATTGCATTATATATACATATTGAAATGTTGGGGTTAAATTTGTTCAGCAATTCTCGAAAGGTCGTCACTCAGCATATCACCCTTTTAAAAGTGTTATAACTTTGCAATGGGAACGAAACAAAATATGTAGTTTGACTAAATGAATGTTAACCTAATAGAGATAGCACAAGATTACCGCACTGTTGTTGTTTGCCAGTGAGAATGATTTCAAAACGGAGAACACTGTTTTATGGGCCTTCAGAAACATCGCCCTAGACGGGACCCAGTCGTTGTAAAAAACTAATAAAATTTTTTAAATTTTTTTACAAGATTGGTACACTTTTGTGTTGATAAATGTTCACATACGTACATCTAACAATAATTGTTGAGGCAGCTTAGACAAGGAGCAAATTGTCAGCATGAAACAATCAAATGGAGATTAATTACTATAGCTTCATAAATCAATGTATCTGTAATGAAAATAATAATAATGACTATAGCTTTATCTTATCTTTTGTGACGATCGTTTGAGAATTGTCCTCATCTTAAATTAGCGGATTTTCCTATCAACGTATTGCTGTGAACATTTAATATAAGGTTTGATGAGAAAACAACTATATTAATTCCAATTCAAAATGTAAATAACTCAAACAGTAGTGATTCTTTTAGAGCGCTGTGCCATGAATTGCTTTTCCCAAAATAGTTATCCACACTATATAACTAAACTTTTAAAAAAAGTTGATATGATGGGCAGGATTAAATAAAGCGAAGCACAATAAAAAATCTTATGAATACCATAGTCTATCATAGCAAAGTATATATTACACATTAATACAGCTCAAACACATGTTCAATGATGTTACACATTTTTCTTACATCACTGCTAAATGAATACAACAACGAATATATATATATATATATATATATATATATATATATATATATATATATATATATATATATATATATATATATATTATCTCTTTTAAACTAAATAATAATGTCCATAATATGTTAACAAAACTTTGTTTACATTAAATGTCAAATCAATAACTACACAATTAGAATACTACTCACTTTCACAGTCTCTTCCAACGTAATCATCTTTGCAAGTGCATTGATAACCACTTCCGGTATTTTTGCAAACAGCCTCATTTTTGCACGGACTTGACTTACAGGCATCAAGTGCTGCATAATTCAAACATAATTTCAATGCTGTTGTTATATATTTCTATCATAACAGTACTAAATGAAAATATTTAGCAGTAGTGGGCAAGTCAACTTAGGCAAGGGGAATATGATATGCATGAAAAATAATATATATATATATATATATATATATATATATATATATATATATATATATATATATATTGTGTCTATTTTTCTTCTTTTGGTCATTATTTCATATATATATATATATATATATATATATATATATATATATATATATATATATATATAAATTATATGTTGTGATTTTACGGGAAAGGTTGCAAAATTACCGCTATGCCTACCTTATATATATATATATATATATATATATATATATATATATATATATATATATATATATAGTATATTATGTTTCAAAATGGCGGGCATTGGTGTGGCTCTGGTGAAGGGTTGCAAGATAACTAACGTTTTTGCACCAATAACGTGTGCCTGTACACACAAAGTAGTGTGCTAGAGCTATAAGTGTACAGAGCACTGAGGTATATGAAAACCACGCAAAATAGATGTGTGAATTTATCTGAATTGATAGTTTAATTCAGCTGTACATTGGACCATCTACGGTCTGGACCTATGTGCAGCCAACCTGAACATTTGCAGCTGAAGGGTGTGACTATCCTTCTACCAAATTGCGTAACACCCTCCAGAACGAATCAGATGTAAACATGAGACAATACGTGGTGTCAACATGACAACCACACATAGAAGCCGGCATATATCGTCTAGTGGTTCAATAGCCATTGAAAAGGAAGACTTTATTAGCGGAATGCTGGCGGCTCTCAATAACAAAGATGTTATTGAAAAACAACAAACAGTTGTAGTAAATAATCTTCGGAAAGAAGTTGCGTATCTCAGATGTGTTATCGAAAAGAAAGATGCAACAATAGAGTCACTTACAAAACGAGTCGATGACCTGGAAGTTGCACTTGATGACCATGAACAATACTCAAGGAGAAACTCACTGAGACTTTTTGGTCTTGTGGAAAGCGAAAACGAGGACATAACTAAACGAACAATAGATGCGCTAAATGAATCAATGAATCCAAAACTGAGTCCGCCCCTCCGATTGGAGGAGATTGACCGAATTCACAAAGCCAGGGTAGGGTTAAATCCCAACCCACGTAGACCGTGATGGGATGAGAGAGCCGATGCATCAAGCAGCGTCGACACAGACCTGACTGGCACAGCAGGTAAGCCACATGAACAGAGTCAAGGCACCAAGACTCAAGTCCTATTCCTGAATGAGGACCTAACGCAGACCAGGGCCAGACTGCTCTACAACTGCCCGGTCGCAAAAAGGAAGAAGTTGATAAATGATTGTTGGTCGTCAGATGGGACCATCCTCATAAAGAACATTGCGAACAAAGTAATCGTTATCAAGACTCTTAAAGAATTGAATGACAATGCCAAATAAGGCATCATGGACTTACATACCCAGTTTCAGGACTCCGTATACAGCAAACTATGATTGTATACAGCAAATTCGCTAAATGCTATGATATAGTGCTATGTTCTTGTAATATCAAATGTTTTTCTTTTTTTTTTCCACTGTGTTTACATGAATTCAATTTACATGTTTATTCAAACATATTTTAATGACGCCAAAACAGTGTTGTATATGTAGTATATTATGTTAATAACATTACTTCCTTAACCTGTATCATTTGTTCTGGTGTATATCATACTAAATGTTTACCTTATTTGCAAATTAATGATGTGAAACTAATTACCAACTGGCACTGCATTAAAAGCATTTCGTCTATTCTGCCATTAAATCATTTAAAAAATGACTATGATTTCCTCAATGCCATCTCTGATGATTGGTTTGATGTTACGAAACGAATATATTGTTTTCTGATTTACAAAATAAGCTACTTAATCCTTTTGATTTGAATAATAATAGCCACAATTTGCTATTATTATTGGGATGATATTTTCAGTAAAGTAATTAAAAAAACATATAAAAGCTTTATTAAACCATTAACAAATTTATATAATCTCTCTATAAATACTGGAATATTCCCAGATGAGTTAAACATAGCTAAGGTAATACCTATCTACAAATCTAAGGAAAAAAAATATTTTCTAACTACTGACCAATTTCAATATTACCAACTTTCTCTAAAATATTGGAAAGACTAATGTATAACAGGCTGTTAAATTTTATTAATAAGTATAATATTCTGTACAAATATCAGTTTGGTTTTCGAAAAAATCATTCCACTAGCATGGCACTAATGACCATTGTAGACAAAATATCAGAAGCACTACAAAACAAACAATTTGTGCTAGGGGTGTTCTTAGATTTATCTAAAGCATTTGATACTACTGACCACGAGATACTGTGGTCAAAAACTCCAATATTATGGTATACATGGCTTAGCCAATGACTGGATTAAAAGTTATTTATCTAATAGAAGTCAACATGTGTATTACAATAACACTAGCTCAACTAAACTCTCTAGTACTTGTGGAGTTCCTCAAGGTTCCATACTGGGGCCATTGCTGTTTCTGTTATATAACAATGATATTTCTAATGTCTCATATATTCTTTTCTCCTTATTATTTGCTGATGACACTAGTGTATTCATGCAGGGTGATCTATTGGATGATATAGCTAACAAAATGAATACTGAAGTAAAAACACTTGTAGCTTGGTTAAATGCTAACAAATTATCCCTAAACATTGATAAGACCCAATACATGATATTTAGTACTTCTAACAGAAAACTTATCAACCCGACAAAACTTTAAATTAATGATAATGATATTAAACAAGTATCCTCTACAACATTTCTTGGCGTTACTATTGATAACAAACTTAATTGGGCTGAACATATTAACAAAGTTAAATGTAAAATCTCTAAAGGGGTAGGCATTATCAACAAAGCCAAAAGATTTTTAACTAGACCATGCCTGGTCACCTTATATTACTCATTTTTATTCCCTCATTTAACATATTGTATTGAAGTGTGGGGTGGGGCATTTGATTCATATTGTTCAAGTATTATAAAGGTTCAAAAGAAAGCGGTGAGAATGCTCGTATCAGCTAATGTATCACCTCATACAAAAGCTACCTTTAAACTACTAAACATCTTAACGTTTAGACAACTGTATGTCTACTCAATACAAATGTTATATATAAATACAACAGTGGTCTTCTACCAACAATTTTTGGTAATGTTTAAACTTAATCAAAATGTTCATAGCTACAATACAAGACAATCTACACAAATACACATATCCTTGGCAACTTTAGAAATAAGACTTCGTTCTGTAAGAATTAAGGGTGCTATAATTTGGAATTATTTTAACACAAGACTCAACTTTACCTCTTATTCAATAATAAACTACAAATGTATACTTAAGCAATTTATATTACACAATGATGTCAATATATAATGTGTATCACGATCACAATTTGTTCGTATTCTACAACTGCACGCTATTTTTGTGTTTAATAGTATGATATATGTATTGAAATATACACTAGGGAGTATAACATTGTATAATGTTCTTCCCCTATTGTTCTCTTTACATTATCATATAGGGTTTACCTTGGTTTGATTTGTATATATTGTAAAGAGTTACAATAAATTTGATTTGATTTGATATGTATGCATGGGAAATGTTGCAAAATGACCGTTATGCCTACCTTGCTCCAAATACTTAGGCTAATATGGTTTAGTGTTGTTTGTTTGTTTCTCTTAGATAGATATTGGCAAAGCAACCTTCACCGAGAATGTCAGTGCATTTACTATTATGGTTATTTATCTACGAGCATATATGTGAAATTTCATAGGCTTCTCAGTCTCATTTGTATTTTTATGAAATTAAACCACATGAGAGTTAACAGCAAAATGTTATGGGAAGCAAGGGAAAGTCAGCAATACTTCTATATACCCTCAGAAATGCATATCCAAAGTTTGGTCAACATTGACCAAATATTTTTTGCTTGATGTTGATTTGAATGGACTGCATGACTTTCCGTAAAATACATACAATACTGTCCTTTCCTGAACATTTCCACTTCTAACTGATTTAAAAGGCAGGAAAGGTGACACATTATGCATTAAAATATTGCTACATGTATCTGGATAAATTGATATAATGTTCAGCCTCCAGCAACATGAACTCTATTGTCTGGCCTAATACTTACTTCAGTAAGAACAAATTCCGCA
>BSQZ01000067.1:2972500-3015000 GCA_033239005.1 Lamellibrachia satsuma
ATTCAAAATTTTACTTTTTTATTTTAATCTTCATTAAGTAAACGTACAACAGTAGCCATTACCTTGGATGATATTGTAATCTCATTTCAATAAAAGCAACATGTGACTTTCACACCATACACTCATGGCAACTGGCTTGACCTCGTGATAACTCACTCCACATGTGACAATATCCAAATGCTAACAGTTTCTAATGGCTTATGGAACCACCACACAGTCATTATTGGTGTTAACAATAGTACAACCAAAACACAATTTTCCAGTTAATAAGTAGGCAGGTAAGTCTTGATGCATGTATTAAAAATGTTCTGATAGAACAACGCAACAACTCATTTAATAAAAACTTCATATTTAATATTCATATTAGCAATAAAATGGGACATTCCGGCCAGATCTCTATGGGGCCAGCTGTGACGCCCTGAGAGAATGTTGTAGAGAAGAAACACAACCAGCCAGGCAAGAAGCGATTAAATTAATTGAATAGTTTTTTGCAAAAGTCAAGAGTAACTTAACTTAAATAGATAAATTTCGAAGTTTAACTTAGCTTGGCGTGAAATTAAAATGAATTAATGTTCAGTCAACTTAATCATTAAATTATCTAGTTAACTTCTTAAATTAACTTTAGTACTTCACTTTAAGAATAAAATCACGCCCGCCGCTTAATATAATCAAACATAAGGAAAATGATACATTGTATGGCGAAATAACAGGCTTTCTTAAAACAACATTTTTTACTACGGAAGCATTTTTTAATCAGACTCACAAGTTGCTAAATATGTGTAAACAGTTGAATAATATCACTCATTCTAATTCAATGTTCAGTGACATGCTAATTTGAGATACATGCTGATGTCAATAACATGAACACTTTCATCACTGGCATTTAGTCTACTGGTAAATCAATATCTATACAGCCAATACAGCCATAATACTACTCACTTTCACAGTCTTTTCCAGTGTAATTATCTTTGCAAGTGCATTGATAACCACTCCCGGAATGTTTGCAAACACCCCCATATTTGCATGGACTTGGCTTGCAGGCATCAAGTTCTGTATAATACAAAAACATTCTCAATGGTGACGTTACACATTTGAATCACATGGTACTAAATGAATACATTTAGGAACAGTGGGCAAGCCAACTGAGATATAATGAAACGTAACTAAAATTTACAACGTTACAAATTAATCCATTTCTTCAGTGAGAGTAATATTGAGCATAGATTTATCTATAAAGGATTCACAAACCGCACACACGGCAATACTCATCATAACGCACAGTGACTATATGGAATGAAACCAAAGAAACTATACACCCTTATTCAGAAACTTATGCTCTATTGGTTGTGAAGTGTCACAAAAATAAAAACAGTTGAATCACTTCTGCAACTAGCTTCTAAACACTCCATAAGAACACGTGTCAACACATTGCTAGCTGAAATCATATTAATGCTAGGCGTACATTTCTAAACTTGTATTGCGTATCGCGACATTGCACGATTATCAACTATTTTCCTTTCAGTGGTTGAACGACTGGGTCAGCGCAACTTCCACGACTCTATTCAACTGGTCAGATTACATTGCACAGCAAACATTGACGCAACTAGTGTGCACACCGCTGCGATCGGGGCGTTATTTACTGTAATTAAATGCGCTTTCAGATTCCAGCTGTATTGAGCACGATAACGTATCACTCTGCTCTTGGTTTGTACAGCTGTGAACAATGGAAACAGGTATTTGTTGTAATTTTACAATGACACTAAACGTTAAAATACCATTAGACTCCGTCACTGTACATATATGCACTTGGAAAACTTTAGTTGTGCAACGTTTCACCAGAATGTGTCAAGTAAAATATTATTTACTGGGCATCCAGTAAAATAGGGATTAGAATATAGTGGTTTCTAGTCATCGTGTCTAACAAAACAGGAATATCAATAACTAATTTTATGTTAGGTATGAATTTCAAGATATGTATTATACGTTAACCTCAATGTTAATTTAATAACTATAATACTCTGACAAGTTTATTATTATAACATTTGTACGTACACATTTTATTTTCAGGCAATGTTTCTTCTATGTTTATTGTTGACTTGCAGGCAGTGTTACTTTCTGCATAAATCATTTAAAAGGATTGATAAAAATATTGTTTCACATTAATCCAGTGGGGTTTATAATCAGTTTGGTGAAACCAAACGCCTCGGGAATACAAGGGTATTTCACCAGTCATCCCCAATATTTTCACACCAGCACCAATAATGATGACAGATGGCATACATTTGAAGAATGTTGACCATTTCAGATACCTTGTTGGTTTAACATATATTGATGGAATGTTGAAAAGGGAGATCAGAAGCACAATGCACCAATATAGCCACACCCTTCGATGGCTACGTCATATGGTCCTCAATCAACACATTATCCGCCTTGTAGTTTTAGACACTTTACTCTTGACGTGAACCATCCACATATACCACATGAAACAATCGCTCTTTCTGATCCATCATGAACATAAAATAGCAAGATAAGATCGTCAAGATAGTCAAATTGGAGAGAACAAACACAACCAGTCCTGCATAAAGCGATTAACTTAACTTAATGGTTCATTACAAAAGTTAAGCTAAGTCAATAGTAACTTAACTTAACTAGATAACTTTCAAAGGTTATCTTAGCGTGAGGTGGTGTTAATTTCAATTAATTTTCAGTCAACTTAATCATTAAATTATCTAGATAACTTAATAAATTAAACTAAATACTCCGCTTTCAAAACACAATCACACCACCCGCTTAGTAGAATCAGACATAAGAAAAGTGATACATTGTATGGCGAAATAACAGACTTTCCTAAAACAAAATTTTTGACTACTGATCAATGTTTTTGATGTGAAAAACAATATATGGTACAGTTAACACGGTAACATATTACATAAAGTGAAATAAGTACAAACATATCAGAAACAAAACAATGAGATAACGACCGATTTACGACAAACAACATGAGCAAAGATGGCATCCCTAGACGAATATTTAGAGTATTTGAATGTCACTGATTCAAGGCTTTGTCTGGAGATAATAAGTAGACACAATCAGTGTTTTGCCAAAACAAAACATAATTATATATTTTTTTAAATAAGTATGTTTTTGTACAAACAGTACAAAATCATATTTTAATCAGGTACAACAGTTGCCATATATGTGTAAGCAGTTGACTCAATACAAAATCTAAATCTACAAAATCAAGGCAGCCGCAATACTACTCACTTTCACAGTCTTTTCCAATGTAATTATCTTTGCAAGTGCATTGATAACTACTTCCCGATTTTGTGCAATCACCCCCATGTTTGCATGGACTTGGCTTGCAGGCATCATATTCTGTATAATACAAAAACATTCTCAATGGTGACGATACACATTTGAATCACACGGTACTAAAGGAACACATTTAGGAATAGTGGGCGAGCTAACTGAGATATAATGAAACGGAATTAAAGCTTACAACTTTATAAATCAATCTATCTCTACAGTGAGAGTAATATTGAGCATAGCTTTATCTATAAATTATTCACAAACCGCAGATACAGCTATACTCAACATAACGCACAGTGTACTTCACTATATGGAATGAAACCAAAGAAACTATACATCCTTATTTGGAAACGTATGCTCTATTGGTTGTGGAATGTCACGAACATAAAAACAGTTGAATCACTTTTGCAACTAGCTTCTAAACATCTCATGAGAACATGCGTCCACACATTGCTAGCTGAAATCATATTAATGCTAAGCGTATATTTCTAAACTTTTATTGCATATCGCGCGACTTCACGATTAACAACGAGTTTCTGTTCAGTGGTTGAGCGACTGGGTCAGCGCAAATTACACGACTCTATTTAACTGGTCAGCGTACACTGAACAACAAACGTTGAAGCAAATGAATATATTTCATGAATTGCTCTATTCAGAAATGGGGCACCAGGAGGGTTTTAGACACATTGAGGTCAACCTTCTGAAACATGGTGTAAAAAGAACATTTATCCTATGATTACAACATTGCTACAACTTAATATTGAGCCCCTGTGCATGTAGGCAGATATCACAATTTCGACAGGAAACATTGTAGGTTGATATAGTGATTAGCCGTAATCAGCAGTTAACGAAGAGAATGGTTGTGCATACAGGATAGAACTACAACTAAAGCATACCTTTTCCAAACATGGACACTTCGCAAAGTGTAATAAATTCAAATATGTGTGCTTGGATCTTCACGGTTGAGCCAATGGCGTTAGGAGAACATAGGTATGATTTTGTCTCACCAGGCACCATGGTATTTCTGGCCATTCCACACGTCTTATAGTTTCCGTTATATGGACCAACCTTAATGTCGAAGTCCTTCAGGGGGACACCTGATAAAAAATGGAAATACGATAGGAAATGTAAGATTCCAGTAAACGTCAAATGTTGCTCATATGAATTCTTTCCATGTTTTTGCATTAATAAAGTGTAGGGGAACGTGGGAGAGGCTGACGAATGGTGCAAGTAAACAATCACTCAACAGCTTTACTACATTCACAAGGCATTGTACACTGATCGATACGGCGACATTTGTAATGTAAACTTAAAGCAGTGGACATGAAAGTTGGTTTCTCTACAAATTGCTCAAATATTTGGATTAAAGCAAATAAGATCTGACAGGACAAGTATATTTGCGAAATTCCAGACTTATCCACCAATGGAATCGCCTATGAATCGTACATTAAACATCTATAATTTAATTTTACGACTAAGAAAGCATGGATACATATACGTAATTAACTACTGCGGTCCGTATCTCGAGCGTTCCATGCCGATGTTTAGCATTGCACCTCAGTGTCGCATTGTACTATTTCATAAATGCCTGTTTGTAACATATTTCACTTGCGCATTGTCGAGTGGAATTTTACATTGTGACAAATGACCTGCAGAGGAACGTTGACTAGGATAAGCAGACGAGCAAGTAACTACAGATGGGATTGCAATCAATGGGTTTTCAGTTTGCGACATTGGAAAATAAAGACTAAATAAAGGAACGTCTACATATGACGACACCTTGCCCTCAAACACCCAACATCCTTGCGGATGATAAAAAGGGTGTTTCCAGCACATGATATGATGTTTGAAGATCCATCAGCCTAGGACTGAATCCAGAGCACCGAACGCTTGCACAAACGTTGTTTTAATTAAGAAAGAAGCATACATAATTGTTAACATATAATTCAGAAATACTTCATAACGGATTCAGGCTTGCAGTTTTCCATCGTCAACTTGCCCCAGTATGAAAATCATCTTGCCCCAGGTGTAAGGGAAGATAGCGAATGTTGCGTAATTAAATTAAAGCAATTACTTCTCGCTCTTCTGTTAATTGTATAATAACTGTTGTTATCTAGAAGGAAGGTACATGTGTTCCTGATGAGGCTGTGTTGTTGTTGTTACCAGACTGCTGATGTTAACAAAAGTTACATCAATCATCGAATATTGCTTAATGTTGATAACTTGCCCCATTTTCCCTACCATACGCATAGCTGGTGCAACTGCGTCATAGCTGCTGTAAACAGAAAGGCCTTAAAGAAAGTTAGCTAACTACTTACCATACTCCCCAGCGCGATTTACAATAACCACATCCTGCACCAAAACCAAATTCTTGAACGTAACCATCCACCAAGGTCTGGTTTCCCCGTTCGTTTTGGAACAGCTCCTGTGATCAAAGTTACTATCTGCATTGCCATCTATGGCAAAGCTAGCACTGTAACCCCCGAAAGTTGTTGACTGTGTTGCAATCCCTTCACGTGCTAAGTTTTTCCCCGCGACTGCCGAAAAAGACAAAATATTATTGCACATTCGCTCTCACTCACTCACTCACCCACTCACCCACCCACCCACCCACCCACCCACCCACCCACCCACCCACCCACCCACCCACCCACCCACCCACCCACCCACCCACCCACTCATCCTCCCACCCACCCACCCACCCACCCACCCAAACACCCACTCAACCCTCCCACTCACTCACTCACTCACTCACTCACTCACTCACTCACTCACTCACTCACTCACTCACTCACTCACTCACTCACTCACTCACTCACTCACTCACTCACTCACTCACTCACTCACTCACTCACTCACTCACTCACTCACTCACTCACCCACTCTGTAAGTCACTCATTCATTCACCCACCCTTCTTCCCACTCACCCACACACCCACCCACCCAGTCTCTCACTCACTCACTCACTCACTCACTCACTCACTCACTCACTCACTCACTCACTCACTCACTCACTCACTCACCCACACTCACACCACCCACCCACCCACCCACCCACCCACCCACCCACCCACCCACCCACCCCACTCACTAACTCACGTATTATGTAAATTTATATATTATATATGTATGTATGTATGTATGTATGCATGTATGTATGTATGTATGTACGTACATATGTATGTATGTATGTATATGTATATATATATATATATATATATATATATATATATATATATATATATATATATATATATATATATATATATATATATATATATATATATATATATATATATATATATATATATATATATATATATATATATATATATATATATATATATATATATATATATATATATACGTATGATATTGGGCACCATGAGGGTTTTAGACGTATTGAGGTCGACCTTCTGAAATATGGTGTAAAAAGAGCATTGAATACAATATTGCTACAACTTCATATTGTGCTCCTTTGCCTGTAATCACAATTTCAACAATAACATTGTAGGTTGATATAGTAATTAGTCATCAGCAGCAGTTAATGAAGAGAATGTTTGTGCATACAGCATAGAATTACAACTAAAGCATACCTTTTCCATATACAAACACTTCGCAAAGTGTAAGCTCTTTAAAACTGCCTGTTGAGATCTTTACTGTTGACCCAATGGCGTTAGGAGGACATGTGTATGTTCTTGACTCATCGGTCATCGGACAGCTTTTATACTGTCTGTTATATGGACCAACGGTAACGTCGAACTTCTTCTGGTGGCGGTCACCTGATACAAAATAGACACACGATAGGAAATTTAAGATTCAAGTAAACGTCAAATGTTGCTCGTATGAATTCTTTCCATGTGAAAAATCTACGTTCAACGGATGGCAGCTTCAGGCAATATTCCATTGACATACAGGCACATGCCCAGTGATCAATACGGCCACATGTGTAACGTAAACTGAAAGCAATAGACATGAATGTTGGTTTCTCTATAAATTACTCAAATATTTGGATTAAAGCAAATGAGATATGAAAGGACAAGTATATGTGCGAAATTCCAGACATATCTACTAATGCAACCATCCGTGAATCGTACATCAAACATATCAAATTTATTTTTACAGCATAGAAATCATGGATACACATGAATCCAGCAGATGGTGCCCACCGACAGTGAAGTCGGGGGCTGACTTTATCATCGTACGCGCCATTTGTTAAGCGATGGCCACGTTGTGATGTAAATAACTAGTCCGGTCCGTATCAAGCGCGTTCCATGCCGATTTTTGGTATTGCACCACAGTGTCGCATTCTACTATTTAACAAATGCCTGTTTGTAACACATTTCACTTGCGTTTCTTTAATTATGAAAGAAGCAGACAAAGTTGTTAACATATAATTCAGAAATACTTTATAACTGATTCAGGCTTGCAGTTTTCCATCGTCAACTTGCCCCAGTATGAAAGTCATCTTGCCCCAGGTGTAAGGAAAGATGGTGATTGTTGCGTAATTAAATTAAAGCAATTACTTCTCGCTCTTCTGTTAATTGCATAATAAATATTATTTTGTTATCTAGAAAGAAGGTAGATGTGTTCCTGCTTATGCTATGTTGTTACCAGATTGCTGATGTTAACAAAAGTTAATGAATCATCGAACAATGCTTAATTAACTTGCCCCATTTTCCCTGCCATACGTGTAGCTGGTGTAATTTGGTTATAGCTGCTGGAAATAGAAAGGCCTTAAAGAAAGTTAGTTAACTACTTACCATAATCCCAAACGCGATTTACAATAACCACCACATCATGCACCAAAATCAATTTCTTGAGAGTAACCATCCACCAAGCTTCGGTGTACCCGGTCGTACGGGAACAGCTCTTGTGTTGAAAGTTAGTATCTGCATTGCCATCTATGGCAAGATTAGCACGGTAGTCATAGTAATTTGATGACTGTGTTGCAATCCCTTCAAGTGCGAAGTTTTTCGCCGCTGCCGAAAAAGACAACATATTATTGCACATACGCTCTCACTCACTCAGTCACTGCATAAACATATGTATTATAATTGTGTGTGTGTGTGTGTGTGTGTGTGTGTGTGTGTGTGTGTGTGTCACTCACTCACTCACTCACTCACTCACTCACTCACTCACTCACTCACTCACTCACTCACTCACTCACTCACTCACTCACTCACTCACTCACTCACTCACTCACTCACTCACTCACTCACTCACTCACTCACTCACTCACTCACTCACTCACTCACTCACTCACTCACTCACTCACTCACTCACTCACTCACTCACTCACTCACTCACTCACTCACTCACTCACTCACTCACTCACTCACTCACTCACTCACTCACTGCATAAACATATGTATTATAATAATATATGTGTGTGTGTATATATTATATATATATATATATATATATATATATATATATATATATATATATATATATATATATATATATATATATATATATATATATATATATGTATGTATATAAAGATATGGGACAGTTTCAGATAGTGGTTATTTGCGCATGAGGGAGGTGCTTGAACGCATATGGGCGATTCTCGCGATATCATGCCAAACACATAGACTGTCCAATTTGCAACATCTCTGGTCATTAAAGCCATAGCTGCCAACCTTTAGAAACCCAAAAACAGAATGTTTGGTGAGGGAGGGTTCATGAGGGGGGCTTGTGCAGCCTCTCGAAAAAAGCATCTGCAACACTCAAGATTCAATTTCCTGACAGGAAACGGAACATGATCGGTACATTCAGATTTCCGTACTCATTGTTAGAAAACAGAAAAAAGGAAAAGCGGAAGGGTTTGGTAGTTATGATTATGCGTTTCTTATGCATAAGACATTTTAGGGGCCATGTGAAATGGAAATGCACAATTTGTCAACTCAGGGTTTAAAGGTGCTTCCTGAAATGGTTCAGCCCATCTCGAATCCGGTAAGTTATGTCCAGATGTGTAGTATGTCACTACTTTAACGTACGAAGTCGCAGTCTAAAAAGGGCATATTTTTGTCACCGAAAAAAGTTACTTGAGTAGTTAGATTTGGTAAGATAAAAATAGTGGATACCCAAAATGGTACACATTGTGCGAGTCAATACCGATCATGGGCGTGACTTCAATCCTCTCGCCGATCACATGACAAAGCTACGAATTTCACCAATCGTTATTTTTCAGCATGTCTTTATTCACTTTACAGAATGCTTCAACTAGCATTAAGTCATTTAGTAGGTAGGTTTTTTATGATTTCACAAAAAGCTACATATAAAAGTTGCACAAACGCGCTAGCATGTTGCAGTGAGTACTACATAGTTTTTGTTTTTCGCAAAATTTATTTGAAACGAGACTAGCAAAAACATCGAATTGAGGGGGCACTTTTAATTGTTGTCTTATATATTGTACTGATCATTACTGTTTGCAGTTCTTGCACAGCATATACATTATTATATCAACTGTTATAACTCGTGCTTATGTGGTGTATAGAAACAGTGTTGTTATCTTTCTTTAGATGGAAGAAGATTACTTTGTAGTAGCATCGAATTTGTTTGTGTGGAAAATTTGTATTTGTTTGTATGCAAAATGAGAGCTTCAAAAATTGTTTTCACCTATATTATTTACATTTTGTTATGGCGTGCGTATCGAATCTCACATAACGTATTTATTTTTAATATATTGCTTTATCTTGGGAACAATGATCTCATTTGACATGTAGAAAAACATATATAATAACCTATTTTTATTAAAATAATCTGTTATTTATTTCCTGTCATAACACTTAATGCTTTCTTAAACAATGCTTTGTTAAATCTTACTTGCATATCAAAAGTAGCTCTTCAAGCAACTATTTCCAGTGTATAATAAGTGATGCGTGTAGTTACTGGTAACAAAAACGCCACAAAAGTTACCATTTTTAAACAAATCTTTGCATTAGAATTACGAAAAAACATCGAATATTATCATGCATTCGCGCGGTATCACATGTTACACTGGAGACGGTTTAAACCTGACACAATGCAATGCATAAATACACTTTTCGCAACTTGAAAATATATATATGAGGTATTTATTACAACACAACACACACAAAAAGCCAAATATAAACATAACATATAAAGTATACACAGTATTGATGTTGAAAAAGGCAAGAAGTATGTTACTTATAACACTTGCCCAATTACCATAAATATAACAAGAAGCAAATAATTACAGTATTCAACATGCATAACCACAACTTAGTTATTCATATTTCAGTATGAATAATGAAATATTAGTGTTTAGACTAGATAGTCAATGTAGCGTAAATCAATATTTATACACCCAAGCTGTTATATTTATAGTACATAACTAACCAAAATGTTAGCAGTGTATTTTTGTTTAAAGATGAACGTTTCTACAACATATTAAATAGTTGCAAAGAGAGTTCCATAGTATTGCAACTTTAACTGAAATACACATTCTCATTAAATTTGTACGAACATAATTTTGTTTAAAAGTGAGATTTAGTTTAGTCACATAGACTGACTTGTACAATGTAAACAACTTTTATACATTCACTGGTAGCAAATTGTTATTTGCCTTATACATAATAAGTGCAGTTCGTAATTCCACAATATCTTGTACTTTCAGGATACGTAACTCCGAGAATATACAACAAGTGTGGTCTTACCTCTTAGCTGTACACATTAAACGCACAACCTTTTTTGTGACAATACTAAGCAATTTAGATTAGTAGCATATGTATTGCCCCATACTTCGATGCAGTACATTATGTATAGCAGAAAGAGAGAATGGTATAAAATAAGCATTCCACATTGGTCAATGACAAAGCTGGCTCTATACATTATGGCACAACTCTTACAGAGTTTAGGTTTTATCATAGAAATGTGTTTTTTCTACGTTAATTTATTATCAATCAAAACACCTAAACAATTGGCGAATTCAGCCTTACTAATTTCTTCCTTATATGTATAGAGTGTGTCTTTAAATACGATTACCAAAAGACATATAACTTGTCTTTGATATATTGAGAGAAAGCCTGTTTACTAAAAACCATACACGTAACTTTTCTAATTCAATATTTGTCAACCAGACAAGATCAGCTGTATCACTATTACTGCAGAACATGTTGATATCATCTGCAAATACGATAAACGTAAAACATTTTGAAACATTACAAATATCATTTATGTACAAAATAAACAACTTTGGACCTAAAACAGATCCTTGTGGTACACCACAACATATTTTGAGTACTTCTGAGTCACAATTTTTATAGTGAACAAATTGGCTTCTCTTTTCCAAGTGACTCATAATCCATTGATGTGCAACACCATGAATGCCATAAAAGTATATTTTTTTTGCCAATATATTATGGTTGACGGTATCAAATGCCTTTTTAAGGTCAACAAATATGCCAATGGCATATGTATTATTATCAAGAGAAGCAGTAATTTCTTCAACCAATTCTATTAAGGTATATACTTTTATCAAGTTCTTTTCCCAAAAACAGATACATCCTTTTTAGGTAGAGTAATTTGTTTTGCAAGATTGGGTCAACATTTATAAAAAATTATTAAATCCATTTGAAATGTTCTGCTTATCACATATCTCTTTATCATTTCCCATGGAATAGGCAGGATCAGTTGGAGGATTGAATTGTTTGTAAATTACCTTGTTTACAATTTTCCAGGTTCCGATGTTTGCTGTTACTCCAACATTTTGCTGTAATATGCTTTTTCGGCGAACCTTAATATAGACGTCAATTTGTTTTTGTAGGATTTGTATTTTAATTCAGCATCATGTGAACGGGATATGACAAATGCTTTGTAAAGCTACTTTTTTTGGCACAAGCACGTTTAAACCTTTGCTAAACCAAGGTTTCTTATGTTACATTTCCGTGAATTTTTTTTATAGGGCAATGCTTGTTAAACAAACCCATGAATTTATTTAAGAATAAATCAATATTCAGTTTCCCACACAGAACTATTGGTTTGAGTGCTTTTGTATCACTTAAAATGTGTTCAATTTTTGTTCACAAAATATATCTAAATTTTAACCAGGGGTGTTGTAAGTACAGTTGATAATAACATTAGTGTGATTCTTTATGGCTAGTTCTACGGTAACATATTCAAAAAAAATTCAACTTTCATGGTTTTTGTTTCAAGTAGTTTGCATGTTAGTTCGTTGCGTATATATAATGCAACACCACCACCCTTAAGGGTTTCTCTAGTTACATGATAAGCACTGTAGTCAATTAGATTCAAATCTTCTATGACATCCAGTTCAGCCCATGTTTCGGATGTAATTCTTGTAGATAGTCATTAATTTTCTGACTTCTGGCATTAAAGTGAATGAATGATACCTTCCAGAGGTACCACTTGTGAACATACATGGCAACAATGAAGTCACCTTCTCTAAGATGCATCGTCATGGCTTAGTCGTTGGTGATCTCGCCATGTGTGGGATGACATCACCAGTTGTGACATATGCGGCTGTTGCGTCATCAGTGGTTGTCGTGTCATCAGCGATGGCTGTGTCATCAGTGGTTGTCGCGTTATCAGCGATGGATGTGTCATCAGTGGTTTTCGCGTCATCAGCGATGGCTGTGTCATCAGTGGTGGTCGTGTCATCAACGATGACTGTGTCATCAGTGCTTGTTGTGTCATCAGTGGTTGCATGAACGGGGCACACTTTCATGTTTGGTGCTGCCCAGCCCTTACAGATTTTGTGGAATATCATGTTGGAGTAGCAACATTCAGAGAAGCAAGATGTTTCTCTCATGTAGAGATGGCCTCCACTTGGGACCATAGCATGCGTGGTGGTGAGGCCGATGACGGGGGTGATGTTCCATGAATTGATGATGTCACAGCTGGAGAAGACACGGACAAACTTCATCTTGGTCTCGGCTATAACGACATTGTTGTAAAAGCTGTCTGTATCCGACAATATGGCGTCTTTCATCACGACCGTCTTTGTCATCTTTGTGATGGCTTCACCTATGATATCACACGTAACCCGCTTCCATAATACATTTGTTCTGAAAATGCTCTCATGATTGGTAACCATGGCAATAGCTGTCTTGTTTCTATATTGGCTAGAAGGCGAATCCGTCGCATAAGGGATGTGAGTGAGTTCTTGAAGGATGGCCTTCAGCGTCGGTTGAAGCGAATGCCATGTGTGCCTGTGTGTCCCTTCTCCTCTGTGATACCAATTATACTCTGGTGCTGAAGGGCCCCGTCCCCATCCCTGTAATGTATCATGTGATGAATACTAACCTGGTGTTTGTCGTTATAGACGGCGCTCGCCTCATTGGCATAACAACATGAACAGTTCTCGGCATAATCTATCTGAATTGTGCATCCTTCAAAGAGGTCAACTCGATGAGATTTCTTGGTGGTTTTTACATTGCATTGCACGTCAGTTCTCCTCCATTGTCATAAAATGATGTTAACGTCTGGTAATTCTTGAACGACACGGTCTACTAGTTCATCGCTCATAGCCAGCTCAGCATTACATGATTTGGGTAATGATTTGATCACAAGAAGGCGCAGAGCCATATTTGCATGCGTTTTACAGAGGCTTTCCTTCTGTTAAGTCCATTGGATTAGTTTCTCCTGTTTTTGGCGATTCTTGTAGAACTGCGCCTGGCCGGTGGAATTTGCCGGATTTTCCAGTACGTACTTTTCGTAGAAATTGTCCACGGTGTCAGTCAGGCCGTAGTCTTTCGTTTGACGACATCCTTCTTTGCCGGGAGCATCGTGCTGCTATCGTTCTGGCGCAAGAAGATGCTAACCTCTTCGGCAACTCTGAACACTGCGAGTTTACGCGTGTTGCTGGTTTCCTTTGGGTGGAACATGTTTGCAGGGCACATGTTGACCATCAGCGCTAACTGCTTTGCCAATCTAGTGAGATTTAAGATTTAACAAGATTTAAAAAGATTGCCATCTCGAACAACAAGTTTCAAATGGCAAGTGGACAAGGAAGCCATTGGCTTATCGAGAGTCCAACAATTTTCTCATCTATGTGTAGCCCGTTCTTATCAGATATCTGTCAATTCTATTTTTAAACATATTCACACTACTAGCATTAACACAATCATTTGGCAGTTTGTTCCATTCATTTATCACCCTCTGTGAGAAAGAGTACTTTCTCATGTCCAACCTACACTGCTCCTTAACTAATGCTGCTTTGTGTCCTCTGGTTCTACTGCCTTCTTTAAGTTTGAAGAACATATTCCTATCAACATCCTCATAACCGTTCACTATTTTAAACACTTCTATTTGGTCTCCTCTTAGTCTCCTGGTCTCTAGTGTTGTCAAACCACATTATAATAAGCGACTTTCGTAACTAAGGTATCTTAATTCTGGAATCATCTTAGTTGCTCTTCGTTGTATATGGCCTCCATGCTTGAATACAATATTCCAAATGTGGTCTAACTATTGCTTTGTACAGGGGTACAATTAGATGTTTCTCCTTATACGTGATAGTTCTCCTAATTAGCCCTAGAATTTGATTTCCTTTCGAAGCAGCAATCCCACATTGCTCTGAAACTTTCATGTCAGCATTAAATGTTACTCCTAAATCCTTTTCTTGTGTGGTTCTACCTAGTACAGCATCCCCCAGGCCAATGGACTTGGCTCTGGATAGTTTCCTTTTGCTGGAGGGAGTGCTCATGCACACATTCTCAATTGTCGTCGTATAAGGCAAAAAGGATTCGACGCGGTGTGCGTATGGCGTCATGTCCTGATGTTGTAGTAGAGCCTGCGCCTCCTTCACTAACGTTTGGCATGCAGGCCGTTGTTCTCGTCGACTGTTGCTTTGAGTTTCCGCTTAAGTTTTCTGAATTTGTTAAACAGCGTTGGCATGGCGACGGTCATTCTGTAAATAGAAATATATAAATCAGTTTAGTTATGTACAACGCAAGAGAGATAGTGCTTACTTTTAAATATATATTGTTATAAATATCTTCCTTTTTTACCTTTAAGATATATACCGTTATAAGTACCTTTCTTCTTAAATAAAAAATTATAGCGTTATAAGTGTCACTCGTCAGGGTGGAGACCCAAATTAACAGTCCGCCTGCGCCGTGGACTCAAAGAGACACGGGGCTCGTCAGTCCATTTTCTACGCAACAAACGTGTGGCCGAACCATTTCCAGACATTCTGACTGCAGCTCACTGAGTGCTGTAAGCGATTAAATTCAGCATAAATTCATCGAGTTTCGCATTGTACTAATTGTTGAATTTGTTTACAGTATTGTTTGCAACTAATGCTACTTTATATGTTAAATTGCATATAATTATATGCAGATATAATATAAATAAAATGCATAGTTTACCTTTTCTAGCACGACAAAGCCGGTTGTCAAAGGCCTTCCGCTGAGTATATGCCTTCCAGTCTTCTTCCGACATATTGACCTTTATCTTACTGTATATTATATGCTTTAATTACATAAAGCATAGACAAAGATTGGGAATAACATATATTTTTATGTTTTATGCTAACCAGAAGTCGTGAATGAGAGAAATGTGTTATCGCCGTCAATGAATTAAATCACTGACATTGTTAAACAGGAAAAACAACATTTCGTCCGACAATTCATTTAGGGAAAAATACTTAAAACATGTTTAACACTTTTGTATTATTTCGTTCAGTGGCCTTTCATTAAACAATTAGTTCATGTAGATGCACAATTTATATCTCATGACACGTGTAAACATCTTGGCAATAAATCTATAGCAATGCTTGCGCTACGATGGGTGACTGACTTTTACTTTCGTCTGGAGAGATGACACTTTACTCAGAACACGAACAAGAAAATGCCCCAAACACACACAAGAAGTGGCATTTATGCTAGCAAATGTTATGATTAGACACAAAAAGCAGTTGCAACGTCAGATCATCATCTAATAATAATACCTGTATTGGTCCAATACATGGATATACATTTGATAAAACTACGGCAAGGAGTTAAAACTACAAAGTGACAACAAAACTACAGCTCAAGCTAACGAAATGTACAACAACCAGTTGTAGCAGAGTACAATGTAAACCTCGTAAACGACAAACAAACTTGCACTCTCCAACCGATCCCAGACACTGCAAGACATCACTGAATCTCGATTGCAACACGCCAAGGAGGTGTGGAAAAAGACATGCGCAGAAACACTAGGACATAAGAAGACACAATACATGTCGTGGATGTCAGGTTATACATTGCAGAAAGTTGCCGAAATGAAGAGAAATAAGGAAGTACTCGACAACAATCGCACATGAACATAAAAAGAGAGAAAAACACACATGCGAACAAAGAATTCAAAGCAGGTTTCAAAATTCACAAGAGAAACTATACAGAGATCCTTGCAAAACAGGCAGAAGGCGCGGCATCCAAAAGGAACATGAAGGAACTGTGTAACACCACTAAAAGTTAGCTGGAAAATATAAACAGGCCAACAAGCCAGTTAAGCACATGAGTGGTACCACACTCTCAAGAGCAGAAGAGCAAATGGAAAGATTGGCAGAATATTTTGAAGAATTACTTGAACAGGCCAGCTCCAGTAAACGCTGCAGATATTCATCCAGCAGAAGAAATGCTACAAATGAACAGTGCTAAACCCCCCAAAAAAACCGATGTCAGTAAAGCTATCAGAACATTGAAAAATGTGAAATCATCAGGGCCAAATGGAATACTGTCAGAAGCGCTGAAGTCAGACTTAAGCACATCAACTAACATGCACCATGAAATCATTGAGAATATCTTAAATGAAGAGGAGATACCGGAGGAGTAGAAAGAAGGATATTTTTCAAAGCTACATAAGAAAGGTGATCTTAGGGAATGCAAAATCTGTAGAGGAATTATGCTTCTCTCCGTATCTGGAAAGGCACACCAGACAGGCTTTCGTCGTGAAAGATCATGCACCGACTAGAGAGCAACTCTTCGCATTATAATCAGTCAACAGTCATTCGGACATAACTCTCCTGCTTACATTAATTTTATTGACTTTCAAAAAGCATTTGATAAATTAGATCGTGAGACCATGTGGAAGCTAATGAGACACTATGGAATTCCAAAAAGTTAATCTCAATAATAAGAACAACACATAAGGGAAGACCACATACCAATTTGAGGTAAACACAGACGTGAGATAGGGATGTATTCTCTAACCATTTCTTTTCCTGGTGGACAATGAGAACACAAACAGATGAACAGAAAATGGTTTACAATGGATACTATGAGAATAATGAGACGATCTTGACTTTGTTGATGACCTAGCTCTTCATCCACACAACCAAAACAATTCATTTTCACTTCACTTAATGTTTGACAAAACATTCACTAAGCAGTAATTCAGTAATTTAACAGGTTGTATGATGATTTCACACACAAAAAAAATACACACAACAGTTGCACAAACGAGCAAGCATGTTGCGATGGAGATTTCGCCAAATAAATTCGAAATGAGATTTATAACAAAATCGAAATGAGGAGGGACATTGATCGGGACCCCCCACACAACGAGACAGATCCTGAATATCACACGCTTTATTAAATAACAGCTATATAATTATAAATAGTATTTCGGCCATCCGCGACAGACGTCCCAGCTTTGTTTGCATCCGTCCATGGATGGCACAACATAGACCGAGTTAGGGCATCTCTCTCCATCCTGGCCGGCTTATATTCAATGATTTTCAGAAAGTAACTGAGAAGCTCAACCTACTCCTCAAATTGAACATTCACATAGATCAGCTGAACGACGAATGCACCACAGTAAACAGTGCATGGCCGTATTTCAGGCAGCTGGTCTCTCCAATATGCTATCGGTGATCGCCTACATCCTCAGCATCCCTGCATCTACAGGATATATGAAGAGGACCTTTTTTTATAGAATGGTGAACAAATGGAGCGACAGCAGAAACTGCTGTGTGGTGCTCATGAAGAGTGAGCTCCTTTTCACTCTAAACATGGTACTGTGCCGACTTATATCATAGCATTTCGAAGGACAAGCAACTGCTGAGAGCT
This sequence comes from Lamellibrachia satsuma, assembly GCA_033239005.1. NCBI lineage: Eukaryota > Metazoa > Annelida > Polychaeta > Sabellida > Siboglinidae > Lamellibrachia > Lamellibrachia satsuma. Next base: position 2,990,854 of record BSQZ01000067.1, read on the forward strand.
GCAAAACGTGTTAAGAAGTACATCTGGAAGAGAAAGTTGACCACTTGCGAAGTATTCTAATGAGAGAGTGAGCGAGAGAGATGGAGACAGGCTTAATTGAAAGACTGTTTGATGATAATAAAGCACTTCAAACTAAGTATGGATCTGTTTTGTCTTCAGACAATGTTTATTAAACTATGACTGGACGCTATTCTCCCATATTGGAACTAAAATAGAACAACCACTATTCTTCTCATGTCTTATTCTGGCCAGGTTACAAGGTCAGTAGGCTTGACACATTTCTGACTAAGATAGCCTTCCCCAAAGGCTCATGCAAAAATCCATAGAATTGCAGGAAAATTGCTCAGAAACATCAAACATTTCTAGACCCAAATTTAAAAAATAGGAGGGGGGACTGGAGGTCCGTCCCTTATTTTTTCGTGTCGAAAGTGGCAACCACAAGCTGCGGAAAACAGAAGTGACGAAAAACAAATGTGGAATGCACCAAGGTACTACCAAGACCAGAAACACCAAGGGACTCTGGTTCTCAACAAACATGCATCCCTAGTATGACCATGAGAAAGAGCACAGGTTCAACAGATTGGTCTGTCTGCATTGTTTGTTCAATGAGAACACACAGGAAACACAAAAACTGTACAAAATTGAAACATATGAGCGGGACATCACGTTTAAGGAAGCTGCATATGAACGAAGGGACGGATTTAATAGCTAAATATGCAGTGCATCACTCCATGTGTCTTTCATCATACCTGAGTAAACACACACTTAAAAGCAAAGACACCCTCGTCAACCGTTACGACAAGATGCTTGTATGACACTGCACCCTACAGCTTGATCGAAGAGCTAGACAATGATTTCATGTTCAACAAGAAAGCACTCTTACTTTCAACGCTAGTACAACGATACAAAGTACTGCTTCCAGCAGACATCGACGGTAAAAACTATAAAAGCCCCAGACTCCAGTCCCTGCTTGAAAAAGACCATGGGTCTGAAGTGTCATTTCTTGTGCAACACGGACAAGGCCAGTCTACTGTTGTTTTGTGCAGCACCATAACAGTGGGTGCCGCTACCCATGCTGCTGGTAGTCTGAAGCAGGAACTGAATCTTGCAGGTGATCTGACCGACGTGTATGATGAATCTGTCTATTTAGAACAAGCCATTCTTCTTGAGAAGTTGAACACTTGTAAGATGGGCATGAATCCTGTTCCAGACCTCGGCTGATGTCTCCTCAGACTATTGCTTCGTGGTGTGTTACCAGTGCCAAATAAAACCATCATTACTCCCAATCAGGTAATTAAATTTTCGAATGGATTCAACCACAAACTCTTCCCAAAGAAAACTAGCTACACAGCTGTTGCATATGTGCAAATTGTTGATACCAAACCCGCCGACATGGCCACCGTGTACACTACAATGCTGAAGTATAATGAAATGTGTGCAGCACTGTGCCAGCGTCATGCTGTTCAAACCATGGATCAACAACTCTACGCTTTTGCTCAGCAAGTGAAATGGACTTTGCCTGAACTTGGTGGTCATGTCATACTTTGTCTTGCTTCATTGCATGCATAGGCAGATGTTGGGGGTGATGCTGACTTGCTGGACTTTCTTGTTGATTCTGGTGTTTACGCTTCTTCCACTGCAGACCAAATGCTTGCTGGTGAACAGTTAAATCGGGCCTATGTGCTCTGAAGCTTTTGCAGACATGGCTAATACGAGGAAATTCAAGCTGGCAAGGGAGGTACTGTAACAGTGGTAATTAGTCCATAAATTGTGTTCCGCAGAGCCCTGTCATTAGCAAGATGTTTCGTTGGAAACCGTACTTGGCCACCCCTTAGGGCCAGTGTCAAAGGCCATTTCCCATACTGATGGAACAATAAGAAAAACAAACAAAGCTGAACTGGGGCATCAAGTAAAAGCTCAAAGTAGGAAGGTATAGGAACTCCCAGAAAGCAACTCAATAGCCACAGTGTATATTACGCTTACTGCACCAAGTGACAGTACGACATCATAATGAACTTTGACGGGGAGACATTAACCTTTCAAATAAAGTATGATGTGGGTGTGTGGAGGCGGACTATTTAAACTCCTAAAATAAATAAAATCACTTTTTTTGGAATTGCCGCTCGCCTATAATAGCCTGATATATTTACTATCACACAATTTATATGTGCACGTTTTCTTTTCAGGCAATGGTTCGTCCAGTGCTATCTATAACTCCCTCTCCGTGGTTTTTGCGTATATGCAAAAACAAGATGAGGTAATTGTGGACCGTATTGCCCGTCATACGTGTTGTCATATACCGGCGCACATTACAATACATTTGTAGCCGCGATTCAATTATCAAATTGTTCAACAATTCTTGCGACGGTCAAATCAACACTCGAATCGTGTTTTATTGAGTTAATAACTAGAGTTCTTTACACGACTTGTGAATTTTATGTCAACTAAGGACACTATCCGCAACAAAGGTTTAGCTGTTTTAGTTTACTGCATTTATACATGAATCTAGGCTACCATGTGTAGCATATGTTGTGTCACTCTTTTGAAATATTTAGCCATGAGCCAGACGGTTTGTCGGTACATGTCGGCACGAATGCTCATGGTGATATTTTGGTTAAACCTACATCCCTAGAGGTGGAAAACAGATGATACAATTACAGCACTCACATCTTTTTATGTGAAATCACTCTTTTTTAACACTTTCCCATTTTCTCTGAAATTGCTAAAGGGGTGGCCACACACACCTAGCATTACAAATTAGTTATTATACACCTCAGCAGTATAATTAATATAGACACTATTTTTGAAGTGTTATGCCTCACACACATATCAAAACTATTTTAATACTTTTAGAATATAGTTTTAGCAATCCACACCATATATGTATAACATAAAATTCACTTAAAGTTGTGGGCCCTTATGCATGAAGAGCGGTTAAATTAAAACGTGGATAACCCCTATCCGCGGATAACTATCCGATTTTAACTCCGGTCCGCATTTCGTGTGCATACGTCGTAAGTATGATCACGAATAGCTATTCGCATGTGTTTAATTTTATACTGGGAAATTCGGGGGCATGAGATTTTGGAACAGTCTCCTACTTCCGTAATCGAAAAAAAAACAGTCGAGAAAAGCAAACTTCACTGACAATGAAATAAAAGTGCTGTTAGAAGAGGTGAACCTTGAACAACATGTGCTATTTATGGCCAACAACCAAGTTGTCATCAATAGGGAAAAGGAAGTATTTGGGAGAAAATTACTGCATAAATAAGTGCATGTGACACGGCTCAGCCTTCACCACAAGAGGCGAAAGATAACTGGAGGACACTGAAAGAAGCAGTGCTTAATCGCCAAAAAGAATCAAAGAAAAACATGAGGTGGACCCCCAGAGATTTTTTTGCCGTATGAGGAGCTCATCGTGAAAATTATTGGAGAACATTTCAATCTGTACAGTGGGATTGACGATAAGCCTACAGTGCAGAGTTCGTTCTCTCTCGCAAAATTGCCACCGTGTTACAGTGTAATAATGTACTTTTAACTTTGTTTCTTCTTGGCGTTTGTCTATAGTGTATTGCGGTCATGTTTACGTTACAATAATAATTAAGAGCTGTATGACCTACAATCATAAATTGACTAGTGTTTATTTTTTTCAGAGGGAACATACGCCCACCAAGCGCCGTAGCCAATCATAGAGTGGAGTAAGTTATTGTCTGATTGAAGATAATATACAATAGTAATATTTGCATTTAACGTAGTGCCTAGCCATAGGTCTAGGCCCTAGTGGGGCACCTTTCAATAAAGATGGTCAACAGAAAATTTAATAATGACATAAACTTAAAGAACGGTGGGTCGATATCGACATGAACCGAGACCAATGGCTAACGAGGCATCATAAACTATGTTTTAATTTGATGTGATATATATTTCAGCTTCTGCACCCTCAACACTGTGCGAGTCAAGCCCAAGGCCAGGTTGTTCATACGAATACACTGCACATTCAACACCCACTCACCACAGTTGCCCGGCGCCTTCACCCATTAACTTGTCAGTTTTGTCATTTGTTGACGATGAATATGATAACGTGGTATTCTCCATGCTACAAGATGCGACACCAGCACAGCCAAAAGAACCACCAGCACATGAAGCACCATCATGTGTGAAAATATTTATACGTTAAAAAAATGTATACGTTCACATATAGCTAAGTGTTAGAGGGTATTGTTTCCCACACCATGTTATGTTGTGTTTGTATGTTATTCAAAGCCATGAATTTTTTTAACTGAATATTTTAATTCAATAGAAAAACTGTTGTTAAAGACGCAAAGCAAATCAGAGTCTTAGTTCACTTGCACAGCTACGCAGTTTAACATTTTTAATGTAGACGTTTTCTGATGCCACGGATACAGTGGTAAAATAAAAAACGCATGAAATCAAACAAATGTTCATTAACAGTAATTGCTGATTATTCGCTCTTGGGCACCTTTCGCAGCAGAAACACGGGCCCGCTCCGATACGGGATTGTTGTTGGACTAAGTTCCTCAACATCGGAGAGTCAGAGTCGTTGTTATTCTCAGAGTCCGACGGAACCTCCAGAGTCAGCATCCTAGCACGGTTATGAACCATTACACAAAATGTAATAACTTTGCAGGCTTTGACAGGTCCCAAACGAAGTCTGGCGAAGACAGTGGCATCTTCTCTGTAATACTCATATGGCCCTTTCAACTGCATCACACATGACCTATGACAAAACGTCATAGTAGATATTAATTTATCAGAAAAAAATATATACCATTTAATTTGCACTTGATACAAGCACCAAACACACGCTCGAAGGCACGGACGAAAACATACACTAAAAAAGCTTGTACATTTTATTTTAAAAATAAATCAGGTTAAATATAAAAGAGCAAATATACTTAATTGTTTTCACGCACGCACGCACGCACACAACGCACGCACGCACGCACGCACGCACGCATTTAGTTAATTTCTCAGAATTTTTCCTTTACAGTATAAGGTCCACACGCACAAAACATTCTGCGACGAAGTATACATATGTAACGTGAGTTACCAATATTTCAACATAGTACAACAGTGCATGAACAATTTACACATTCAATTTGATAGGTGCACCACATCCAAACAACCGATTTCAAAGTAAGTTGCCCCTCATCCTGTCAAGAAACAGTATGGATCTGAGTACCCCTAAGTCAATGCAGGATTTGTTAGATTCTCAAATCATGGTGGGTGATTGGTATGTTGTTCAAAACAAAGATTCATTATTCCCAGAAGTGATAGGCATAGGCTCACAACGGAATAACTAGATTTTGTAAATAATAGCCAGAAACATCTACGATTAAAAGCACACACATCAAGCAAAAGTAGTGGACTTAAATCTATTACACTAAGGTTTGATGTTATTTTTTTGGCAGCTTTTAGAAATAGTGTAACAACTTAAAAATCGGTTGTACTAGGACCTAGTCCTAGGTTAGATGTTGCATAATAACTTCGTATTTGCTCTAATTATACGTAGACATAGTGACAGTGACATACACGGTGACACTCTCCTCACCTGAACATTGATGGAATGTTATCCTTTTCTGTTTACAAATTCGTGCTCATTTTCTGACGGAGCTTGGTTTCGAATCTGTGTTCCATCATTACATCCAACCACATGGCCATTGGGGAATCCAGCATTAACTTGGTAAAACGTTACCTTGTCCTTGGTCCTGTCCGCTTGACGCTCACTTGGCACTCCAACGTTGTTGGGCACTTGGCGAAGCAATGCTTGTGTAACTCTTGTCACTGTTTGGTTGACTGTAGACTAGTCAACCCTTCTCAACTCGCCACACACGTCTTGGACACTGTCGCTGGCGTAGTAAAGACGTGCTACAAGCACTTGCAGCGGGAGTGTCAATGACCCAATATATTTGATATGTTGATGTCTCTCTCGATGTCGTCATTAATCGCTCTGTTGTCGTGCAGTCTAAATCTAAACCTGTTAACTATTTAGTGATAATCGAAAGCATGAAATGCATGGTTCCTATCCCTGAATATTTTATTTAATCTCATCATTAGCTTTTGTCGCTGCCGTTGACGTTGCAGAAATATGACTGCTATCATTTTGTTTTCGTACCTATCCGGCGGATATTCATATCCGTGCTATATGCATACCAACTTTTTACATTTAACCGCCGAATAGACGATAACCGCGGATAAGGGAGGCATCCGCTCCTCATGCATACGGGCCCAGGTTAACAACCTTATGTTCCCTCATTAAAGGTTCGTGTTGCACCAGACTGTTGACAGGACTTCATTTATTATTATTTAGGCACAGTGTGTACATTTTCTTGCAGCTATGCCTTATAAGATATAAATTATTAAAATGACCATTTCTTATAATGTTGTTATTGAGAACATAATTGGTTTTCTATTGGTCATCAGAAGTCCCAATTATAGTACTATCCTTCATAAATGGATTTGAAAGCATTGAAGGTGATGCATTTTATACTTTCACTGTGTGGTAAGCTAGTTAGAGTTCATATTTCATGATTCAGGATGTTCTAAGAAGTCTACTTCAGCCCATTAATTTCAATTTCTTAACATTTACTAATCATTCTTATCATCAGCACCATTTACTTTTAATTGTTTTGTTTCAGGTAAAATGGTGGTGGTGACAGAACTGTACAGTAGACTAGAGTAAACTGGAGTAGAAGTAGAATTACTGTTACCGTCTCCTTCGCAATGCGACATGTCACACAGTCTGAATCTCCTCACCACAAGTATATCGTTCACTAGGCATAATCAAATGAAGAAACTGATAATTTAGTCAGTCCCAAAAAACTATGAATCCTGGCTAACGTTGCCTGAAACTGCGGGATTTGACAATTCTGAGGAGAAAGCGTCACTTATAAGGCATGCAGCAGTGGCTGTACAAGGAAAAGGTCTCATAGAAGAGCATCATCAGAGTCGAAGTTGTACATTTCAAATTGCATTTTTGCGTCAAAAGTCTACGTACTTGAAGCGTGTCTAGTATGCACCGCGATTTCATGTCTAACGAAACATACGTACAACCTAAAATTACTTTCATGTGCTCTCGATTAGAACATGCAAAAGCAAGAAAGTTTAATGGACAACACTACTTTGTTCGCGATATTTATAATAAAAGACGAATAATGCAGATAGAACAGTTAACTGTGAAAACGGTTTTACAAACTGCACATAAACACAAAACAGCAACGTCAGTGTATCGTGCAGTGTTTATCTACCTTTGACCGACTGCACGCGCAAAAACGTTGCTTAATGTTGGAATAGATAGACCACTGTCAATGTAAGTCTACATTATAAAAATATAAGAATAATTTGCTATCGGAGAATAATCTACAAACTTTCGATGATTGTTGTTCGAAGTCAGCTTCTAAATGGTTTTTGGCAACACACTTCTTTGCGTCAAGTTTCACTCCATATTTCACAAATTAAAACGGTTAGGGTTTGGATGAGATGTAGGGTTTGGGATAGGGAGTCAAACCGGGTGATTGAAATTTCGGAAAATCGGTTTTGACGTTTTCATGGTACTGCGTTATATATACATATTGAAATATTGGGGTTAAATTTGTTCAGCCATTCCCGAAAGGTCGTCGCTCAGCACATCACCCTTTTAAAGGTGTTTTAACTTTGCAATGGGAACGAAACAAAATATGTAGTTTGATTAAATGAATGTGAACCTAGAATACATAGCACAAGATACCGCATTGTTGTTGTTTGCCAGTGAGAATGATTTCAAAACGAAGAACACTGTTTTATGGCCTTCAGAAACATCGCCCTAGACGGGACCAAGGCGTTGTAAAAAACTAATACATTTTTGAACTTTTTTTTTCAAAATTGCTACACTTTTGTGATGAACTTTTGAGAATTGTTCACATACGTACATCTAGCAATAGTTGCTGAGCCAGCTTAGACAAGGAGCAAATTGTCAGCATGAAATAATCAAAAGGAAATTAATAACTATAGCTTCATAAGTCAATGTATCTGTATTGAAAATAATAATGACCATAGCTTTATCTTATGTTTTGTGACGAACTTTTGAGAATTGTCCGTGTGTATAATGGTATACCTTGTGCTAAGTGAGCGGTTTTTCCTCTCAACGGATTGCTGTTCACATTTAATATAAGGTTTGATGAGAAAACAGCTGTATTAAATTTCCGCATTAAAATGTAAATAACACAAACAGTAGTGATTCTTTCATGTAGTGATTCTTTCATGCGCCGTGCCGTGAGCTTTTCCCCAAATAGCTATCTACAACATCTAACTAAACTGTAAAAAATATCTGATATGATGAGCAGGATTAAATAAAGCCAGTCTATCTTCGCAAAGTATATATTATACATCAATATAGCTCAAACACACTTTCAATGATGTTGCTACACATTTGTATCACATCAGTGCTAAATGAATACAACAAGGAATATATATTATTATTATCTCTTTTGAACTAAATAATAATATGTGAACAAAACTTTGTTTACATTGAGTGTAAAATCAGTATCTACACAATTAGAATACTACTCACTTTCACAGTTTCTTCCACTGTATTCATCTATGCAATAGCATCGATAACCACTTCTGGTATTTTTGCAAACAGCCCTATTTTTGCACGGACTTGACTTACAGGCATCGAGTGCTGCATAATTCAAACATAATTTCAATGACGTTGTTATATATTTGCATCATAACAGTACTATATGAAAACATTTAACAGTAGTGGGCAAGTCAACTTAGGCAAGGGGCATATATATATATATATATATATATATATATATATATATATATATATATATATATATATATATATATATATATATATATATATATATATATATTGAGGTAAAATTAGTAAAGGATCAATGTAGATTGGACATCAGGAAGCACTCGTTCTCACAGAGGACAATAAATGAATGGAACAAACTGTCTACAGATTGTGTAACTGCTAGCAGCGTGAATATGTTTAAAAACAAGGTTGACACATATATCAGGAGGGCGGGTTATAAGTAGGTGAACATTGTTGGACTCTCGATAAGCCAATGGCTTCCTTGTCCACTTGCCATCTGGGCCTTTGGCTTGGATGGCAAATCTTATTAAATCTTGTTAAACATCGGATGCACAAATGCGATATATCAACAAAGCTTTGTTTACATTAAGTGTAAAATCAGGATCTACACAGTTAGAATACTACTCACTTTCACAGTCTCTTCCAATGTAATCATCTTTGCAAGTGCATCGATAACCACTCCCGGTATTTTTGCAAACAGCCCCATTTTTGCACGGACTTGACTTACAGGCATCAAGTGCTGCATAATTAAAACATAATTTCAATGATGTTGTTATATATTTGTATCATAACACTACTAAATGAAAACATTTAGCAGTAGTGGGAAAGTCAACTTAGGCAAGGAGCATATGATATGCAGAAAATAATGACATATATATATATATATATATATATATATATATATATATAGTGTCATTATTTCCATTAAATATATATTGTATATATGTATTACATAATATATATATATATACATATATATATATATATATATATATATTTCATGTATTCTCGATTAGAACATGCAATAGCAAGAATGTTTAATGGACAACACTACTTTGTTGACGATATTTATAATAAAAAGATAATTAATGCAGGTAGAACAGTTAAACGGTTTTACAAACTGCACATAAACACAAAACAGCAACGTCAGGTTAACTTGCAGTGTTTATCTACCTTTGACCGGCTACACGGGCAAAAACATTGCTTATTTTTGAAATAGATAGTATGATTGGACACAATGATACTGTACTGTTCAACTTAACAGATCACTATCAATGTAAGTCTACATTATAAAAATACAAGAATAATTTGCCTTCAGAGAATAATCTACAAGCTTTGAATGATTGTTGTTCGAAGTCAACTTCTAAATGATTTTTGGTAACACACTTCTTTGCGTCGAGTGCTCTTTTCTACTTCTCTTTTAAACGTGTTATCTTGTTCGGTTAATAAAACCGCAATATGCAACTCAATATTTTGTGGTTTGGATGAGATGTAGGGTTTGTCGAAAAATGATGTTAACGCCTGGTAATTCTTGAACGACACGGTCTACTAGTTCATCGCTCACAGGGAGTCAAATCGGGTGATTGAAATTTCGGAAAATCGGTTTAGGAGTTTTCACCATATTGCATTATATATACGTATTGAAATGAAGGGCTTAAATTTGTTCAGCAATTCTCGAAAGGTCGTCACTCAGCACACCATCCTTTTAAAAGTGTTATAACTTTGCAATGGGAAAGAAACAAAATATATAGTTTGATTAAATGTATGTGAACCTAACAGAGATATACACAATATACCGCATTGTTGTTGTTTGCCAGTGAGAATGATTGCAAAACAGAAACAATTTGTTAAGGGCCTTCAGAAACATCGCCCGAGACGGGACCCAGGCGTTGTAAAAAATTAATAAAATTTTTAAAACTTTTATTTACAAGATTGCTACACTTTTGTGATCATAATTGTTCACATACGTACATGTAGCAATAATGTACATGTCCGTGTGTATAATGGTATTCCTTGTGTTAAGTGAGCGGTTTTTCTTCTCAACGGATTGCTGGGAACATTTAATATAAGGTTAGATGAGAAAACAACTGTATTAAATTTCCTCATCAAAATGTAAATAACACAAACAGTAGAGATTCTTTTAGCGCCGTGCCGTGAATCACTTTTCCAAAAATAGTTATCTACATGTAATTAAACTGTAAAAAGTAGTTGATATGATGAGCAGGATTAAATAAAGCCAAGCACGATAAAAAATCTTATGAATATTATAGTCTATCGTCGAAAAAGTGTATATTACACATTAATACATCTCAAACACACTTTCAATGATGCTGTTACACATTTGTATCACATCAGTGCTAAATGAATACAACAAGGAATATATAGTATTATTATCTCTTGAACTAAATAGTACAGTCCATAATATGTGAACAAAACTTTGTTTACATTAAGTGTAAAATCAGAATCTACACAATTAGAATACTACTCACTTTCACAGTCTCTTCCAGTGTAATCATCTTTGCAAGTGCATTGATAACCACTTCCGGTATTTTCGCAAACAGCACTATTTTTGCACGGATTTGACTCACAGGCATCAAGTGCTGCATAAATCAAACATAATTTCAGTGATGTTGTTATATATTTGTATCATAATAGTACTAAATGAAAACATTTAGCAGTAGAGGCCAAGTCAACTTAGGCAAGGGGCATATGATATGCAGGAAATCATAACACAATATATATATATATATATATATATATATATATATATATATATATATATATATATATATATATATATATATATATATATATATATATATATATATATATATATATATATATATATGAAAATATTTAGAGGTAGTGGGCAAGCCAACTTGTTTTTTTTTGTTTCAGGTAAAATCGTGGTGGTGACAGAACTATACAGTAGAGTAAATTGGAGTACAAGTAAAATTATTGTAACCGTCTCCTTCGCAATGAGACATGTCACACAGTCCGAATTTCCTCACCACCAGTGTATCGTTCAACAACTATGAATCCTGGCTAACGTTGCCTGAAGCTACCCAACTAAGGAAAAACGCCCCAATTCTAGACATTGCCAAACATGTTAGACATAAGGAGATCCCCCAAATCTTTTATCATAGAAAATGCAGGAGTATAATCATGAAAAGGGATTTGACAATTCTGAGGAGAAAGCTTCACTTATGAGGCCTGCAGCAGTAGCTGTACAAGGAAAAGGCCACATAGAAGAGCATCATCAGGGTCGAGGGTGTACAATCCAAACTGCATTTTTGTGTGAAAAGACTACGTACTTGAAGCGTGTCTAGTATGCACTGCGATTTCATGTTTAACAACATATATGTACAATCTGAAATTACTTTTATGTGCTCTCGATTAGAACATGCAAAAGCAAGAGTGTTTAATAGACAACAATACTTTGCTCACGATATTGATAATAAAAGACGATTAATGCAGGTAGAACAGTTAAATGTGAAAACGGTTTTACAAATTGCACATAAACACAAAACAGCAACGTTAGTGTATCGTGCAGTGTTTATCTACCTTTGATCGACTGCACGCGCAAAAACATTGCTTATTTTTTTAATAGATAGTATGATTGGACACAATGCTACTGTATTGTTCAATTCAACAGACCAATGTCAATGTAAGTCCACATAATAAAAATACAAGAAAAATTTGCCTTCGGAGAATAATCTACAAGCTTTTTATAATTGTTGTTCGAAATCAACTTCTAAATGATTTTTGACAACACACTTCTTTTTCGCCGAGTGTCTTTTTTTTACTTCTCTTTTAATAAAACCACAATATGCTACTCCATATTTCAATAATAAAAAGGGTTAGGGTTTGGATAAGATGTAGGGTTTGGGATAGGGAGTCAAATCCGGTGATTGAAATTTCGGAAAATCGGTTTAGGAGTTTTCGTGATATTGCATTATATATACATATTGAAATGTTAAATTTATTCAGTAATTCTCGAAAGGTCGTCACTCAGCACATCACCTTTTTAAAAGTGTCATAACTTTGCAATGGGAACGAAACAAAATATGTAGTTTGATTAAATGAATGTGACCCTAATAGAGATAGCACATTATACCGCATTGTTGTTGTTTGCCAGTGAGAATGATTTCAAAACGGAAACCAATTTGTTATGGGCCTTCAGAAACGTCGCCCGAGACGGGACCCAGGCGTTGTAAAAAAACTAATACATTTTTTAAAACTTTTATTTACAAGATTGCTACACTTTTGTGATGATAATTGTTCACATACGTACATCTACCAATAATTGCTGAGCCAGTTTAGACAAGGTGCAAATTGTCAGCATGAAATAATCAAACGGAAATTAATAACTATAGCTCCATAAATTAATGTATCTATATTGAAAATAATAATGATCATAGCTTTATCGTATCTTTTGTGACGACCGTTTGAGAATTGGCCGTGTGTATAATGGTATACCTTGTGTTAAGTGAGCGGTTTTTCTTCTCAACGGATTGCTGGGAACATTTAATATAAGGTTAGATGAGAAAACAACTGTATTAAATTTGATGAGAAAGCAATACTGTCCATAATATGTGAACAAAACTTTGTTTACATTAAGTGTAACATCAGGATCTACACAATTAGAATACAGCGATGACTGTGTCATCAGTGGTGGTCGTGTCATCAACGATGACTGTATCATCAGTGATGATTGTGTCATTATTGCTTGTTGTGTCATCAGTGGTTGCATGAACGGGGTACATTTTTATGTTTGTTGCTGTCCAGCCCTGACAGATTTGTTGGAACACCATGTTGGAGTTGAATAGCATGAGTGGTGGTGAGGCCGGTGACGGGGGTGATGTTCCATGAATTGATGATGTCACAGCTGGGGGAGACACGGACAAACTTCATCTTGGTCTCGGCTATAACGACATAGTTGTAAATGCTGTCTGTATCCGACAATATGGCGTCTTTCTTCACGGCCGTCTTTATCATCTTTGTGATGGCTTCACCTATACGATCACACGGGTGTTTACCGTAACCCGCTTCCATAATACATTTGTTCCGAAAATGCTCTCATGACTGGTAACCATGGCAATAGCTGTCTTGTTTCTATATTGGCTAGAAGGCGAATCCGTCGCATAATGGATGTGAGTGAGTTCTTGAAGGATGGCCTTCAGCGGCTATTGAAACGCCTGCAGGAATGCCATATTCGTCGCCATTGTGTGTCCCTTCTCCTCTGTGATACCAACTATACTCTGGTGCTGAAGGGCTCCGTCCCCATCCCTGTAATGTATCATGTGATGAATACTAACCTGGTGTTTGTCGTTATAGACGGCGCTCACCTCATTGGCATAACAACATGGACAGTTCTCGGCATACTCTATCTGAATTGTGTATCCTTCAAAGGGGTCAACTCGATGAGATTTCTTGGTGGATTTTCCATTGCACTGCACGTCAGTTACTTCCGTTGAGTCCACTGGATCAGTTTCTCCTGTTTTGGCGATTCTTGTATAACTGCGCCTTGCCGGTGGAATTTGCCGGATTTTCCAGCACGTACTTTTCGTAGAAATTGTCCATGTTGTTAGTCAGGCCGCAGTCTTTCTTTTGACGACATCCTTCTTTGCCGGGAGCATCGTGCTGCTATCTTTCCAGCGCAAGAAGGTGCTAACCTCTTCGGCAACTCTGAACACTGCGAGTTTACGCGTGTTGCTGGTTTCCTTTGGGTGGAACATGTTTGCACGGCATATGTTGACCATCAGCGCTAACTGCTTTGCCAATCTAGTGAGGCCTATGGGCATGGCTCTGGATATTTTCCTTTTGCTGGAGGGAGTGCTCATGCACACACTATCAATTGTCGTCGTATAAGGCAAAAAGGGTTTGACGCGGTGTGCGTATAGCGTCAAGTCCTGTTGTTTTAGTAGAGCCTGCGTCTCCCTCACTAACGTTTGGCATGCAGGCCGTTGTTCTCGTCGACCATTGCTTTGAGTTTCCGCTTAAGTTTTCTGAATTTGTTAAACAGCGTTGGCATGGCGACGGTCATTCTGTAAATATAAATCCGTTTAGTTATATACAACGCAAGAGAGATAGTGCTTACTTTTAAATATATATATTGTTATAAATGCCTTCCTTTTTTACCTTCATTTTATACCGTTATAAGTACCTTTCTTCTTAAATAAAAAAAATTGTATAGCGTTATAAGTATCACTAGTCAGGGTGGAGACCCAAATTAACAGACCGCCTGCGCCGTGGACTGAAAGAGACAAGGGTCTCGTCAGTCCATTTTCTACGCAACAAACGTGTGGCCGAACCATTTCCAGACATTCTGAATGCAGCTCACTGAGTGCTGTAAGCGATTAAATTAAGCATAAATTCATCGAGTTTCGCATTGTACTAATTGTTGAATTTGTTTACAGTACTGTTTACAACTAATGTTACTTTTTATATTAAATTGCATATAATTATATGCAGATAGAATATAAATAAAATGCATAGTTTACCTTTTCTAGCATGGCAAAGGCGTTGTCTAAGGCCTTCCGCTGAGTATATGCCTTCCAGTCTTCTTCCGACATATTGACCTTTATCTTACTGTATATTATATGCTTTAATTACATAAAGCATAGACAAAGATTGGGAATAACATAAATTGTTATGTTTTATGTTAACCAGAAGTCGTGAATGAGAGAAATGTGTTATCGCCGTCAATGAATTAAACCACTGACATTATTAAACAGGAAAAACAAAATTTCGTCCGGCAATTCAGTTAGGGAAAATACTTAAAACATGTTTATCACCATCTTCCTTTCCGTCTCCCTATTTTGCCAAGAGGGGTCCTGCTCCTTTAGAAGAGCCATACAAATGTTATTTGCTGCTGCGGCTTTCTTTCTTTTGGCTTCGGCTGTCAGTGGTCTCTTAGGCGGCATTATTGAAAGTACAAAGCCCCGCGAAATGCTCTGATACAGGTGGGCAACTTGTGCAATAAAACAGCCATTATTCCGTACGCAAAGGTGAATATCATCAATGAGAAGGTCGATTCTCACGAAGCCTGCACACTTTTGTTTTATTTTGTTCCGTGGCCTTCCATTAAACAATTAGTTCATGTAGATGCACAATTTATATATCATGACAAGTGTAAAAATCTTGGCAATAAATCTATAGCAATGCTTGCGCTACGATGGGTGATTGACTTTTACTTTCGTCTGGAGAGATGACACTTTACTCAGAACACGAACAAGACAATGCCCCAAACACACACAAGAAGTGGCATTTATGCTAGCAAATATAATGATTAGACACAAAAAGGTTTGTCGGTACATGTCGGTCTGAATGCTCATAGTGATATTTTGGTTAGAACTAGAGGTGGAAAATAGATGATACAATTGCAGCACTTTTCAGCTTTTTGTGTGAAATCACTCTTTTTTTAACACTTTCCCAATTTTCGCGACATCAAGCGTTCTCTGAAATTGCTAAAGGGGTGGCCACACACACCTACCATTACAAAATATATATTATACATCTCAGGAGTATAACAAATATAGACACTATGGTTGAACTGTTATGCTTCACACACATATCAAAACTATTTTAATACTTTTAGAATATAATTTTAGCAATCCACACCATGTAGGTTTTAAAAAAATCACTTAAAGTTCTGGGCTCTTAAGAATGAAGAGCGGATAAATTAAAACGCGGATAACCCCTATCCGCGGATTGATATCCGAATGTAACTCCGGTCCGCATTTCGTGTGAACAAGTCGGAAATATGATCACGAATAGGTATCCGCATGTGTTTTAATTTTATACTGGGAAATTCGGAGTCACGCATGGGATTGTGGAACAGTCTCCTACTTCCGTAATCGGAAAATGGAAAAACATACTTAATGATCGAGAAAAGCAAACTTCACTGACAATGAAATAAAAGTGTTGTTAGAAGAGGTCAGCCTGGAACAATATGTGCTATTTATGGACAACAACCATGTTGTCACCAATAAGGAAAAAGCTAGTATTTGGGAGAAAATTACTGCATAAATAAGTGCATGTGACACGGCTCAGCCTTCACCACAAAATGCGAAAGATAAATGGAGGGCACTGAAAGGAGAAGTGCTAAATCGCAAAAAGAATAAAAAAAACATGAGGTGGACCCCCAGAGTTTTTTTGCCGTGTGAGGAGCTCATCAATCAACTTCAATATGTACACTGGGATTGACGATAAGCCGTTCGTTTTCTCTCGCAAAATTCGATATCGACATGAACCGAGACCAATGGCTAACGAGGCATCACAAACTATGTTTTAATTTGATGTGATATATATTTCAGCTTCTGCACCCTCAACACTGTGCGAGTCAAGCCCAAGGCCAGGTTGTTCATACGAATACACTGCACATTCAACACCCACCCACCACAGTTGCCCGGCGCCTTCACCCATTAGCTTCCCACTTTTGTCATTTGTTGACGATGAATATGATAACGTGGTATTCTCCATCCTAGAAGATGCAACACCAGCACAGCCACAAGAACCACCAGCACATGAAGCACCATCATGTGTGAAAATATTTATACGTTAAAAAAATGTATACGTTCACATATAGCTAAGTGTTAGAGGGTATTGTTTCCCACACCATGTTATGTTGTGTTTGTATGTTATTCAAAGCCATGAATTTTTTTAACTGAATATTTTAATTCAATAGAAAAACTGTTGTTAAAGACGCAAAGCAAATCAGAGTAAATAAAGCACCATCATGTGTGAAAAGAAGAGTGTCCACCAAAACAAAAAGTAAAAGCAAGAAGTTTCAGCGAAATGCAAGTGGTAAGACCATGATGGAACCAGGCGTGGAAGACAATCTCTTTGCAGACTATCTGCAGAGCAAAATAGATAAAACATAACAGAAAGGTCTTGCTTGAAATTAAACTGCTTGAACGCGATTTGGGAAGTAAAATAAGTGAATCGCCTTAGTCTACAAATTAATACGTTCACGTATATCTAAGTGTTTGAGGGTATTGTTTCCCACACCATGTTATGTTGTGTTTGTATGTTATTCAAAGCCTGAATAAAACATTTGTTTTTTTTAATTGAATGTTTTTAACTCAATAGAAAAACTGTTGTGAAAGACGCAAAGCAAATCAGAGTCTTAGTCCACTTGTTGTTGTAGTTGTTGGACTAAGTTCCTCAACATCGGAGAGTCATTGTCGTTGTCACTCTCAGAGTCGACGGAACCTCCAGTGTCAGCATCCTAGCACGGTTATGAACCATTACACACATTGTAATAACTTTGCAGGCCTTGACAGGTCCCAAACGAAGTCTGGCGAATACAGTGCCATCTTCTCTGTAATACTCCCATGGCCCTTTCAACTACATCACAAATGACCTATGACCAAACGTCACAGTAGATATTAATTTAAAAAAAAATTAAATAGCATTTAATTTTCACTTGATACACCAACCCAAAACACGCTCGCAGGCACGGACGAAAACATCCACTAAAAACTTTGTACATTTTATTTTTTAAATTAATCAGGTTAAATATGAGATAGCAAAGAAACATAAGTGCTTTCACACACACGCACGCACGCACGCACGCACGCACGCACGCACGCACGCACGCACGCACGCACGCACGCACACACACACACACACACACACATGCCTGTATACAGTATACCATAATGCATGCATGCATCCATCCATAGATAGGGGCCTTTTCGTAAATCCAACTGGCATACATTTGCCATCATATGTATAATAAAAAAAAATTCAGGAAATTAAAATTACTTAATTTCTCAGAATGTTTGCTTTACAGTATAAGGTCCACACGCACACGCAAATGCGCGCGCGCTCACACACACACACACACACACACACACACACACACACACACACACAAAAAACATTCCGCGATGAAGTATACATATGTAACGTGAGTTACCAATATTTCAACATAGTACAACAGTGCATGAACAATTTACACAGTAAATTTGATGGGTGCACCACATCCAAACAACTGATTTCAAAGTAAGTTGCCCCCCATCCTGTAAAAAAACAGTATGGAGCTGAGTACCCCTAAGTCAATCCAAGATTTGTTAGATTCTCAAATCATGGTGGGTGGTTGGTATGTTGTTCAAAACAAAGATTCATTGTTCCCAAAAGTGATATAGGCTCATAACGCAATAACTAGATGTTATAATTAATGTTATAAATAATGACCAGAAACCAATACGATTAAAACCACACATATCAAGCAAAATTAGTGGACTTCAATCCGTTATACTAAGGTTTGGTGTTATTTTTTCTGGCAGCAAAGACTCAACTGTTCACAAATAGTGTAACAACTTTAAAAATCGATTGTACTATGACCTAGTTCTAGATTTGGTGCTGCATAATAACTTCGTAGTTGCTCCTTTTCTGTTAACAAATTCGTGCTCATTCTCTGACGGAGGTTGGATTCCAATATGCGTTCCACCAATACATCCAACCAAATCCATAACTTGGTAAAACTTTACCTTGGTCCTGTCCGCTTGACGCTCACTTGGCAATCCAACGTGGTTGGGCACTTGGCGAAGCAATGCTTCAGTTGTGTAACTCTTGTCACTGTTTGGTTGACTGTGGACTGGTCAACTCCTTTCAATTCGCCACACATGTCCTGGAAACTGCCGCTGGCGTAGTAAAGACGTGCTACAAGCACTTGCAGCGGGAGTGTCAATGACCCCAATATATTTGATATGTTAATGTCTCTCTCGATGTCGGCTGTAATCGTTATGTTGTCGTGCCGTTTAAATCTAAACTTTTTAACTATTTTGTGATCATCGAAAGATTCAAATGGATGGTTCCGATCCCTGAATATTCTATTTAATCTCATCATTCGCTTTTGTCGCTGCCGCTGGCGTTGCAGAACTATGTCTGTGAGTGCTGCCATTTGATTTTTGTACCTATCCGGCGGTTAGGCCACTTAAACAGAGAAAAGGGAGTGAATAACTTTATCTGCGTTTAAGCCGTCCGGATAGTCATATCCGTGCTATGTGCATACCAACAACCCGCTCTTCATGCATACGGGCCCAGGTTAACAACCTTATGTACCCTCATTAAAGGTTCGCGTTGCACCAGAATGTTGACAGGACTTTAGTTATTATTATTTATCACGTACACTGCAGCTATGCTATTGGCCATCAAAAGTCCCAATTATAGTACTATGCATTTTATAGTTCCATTGTGTGATAAGCTAGTTAGAATTCATATTTCACGATTCAGGATGTTCTAAGAAGTCTACTTCTTCTATCCATTAATATCAATTTCTTCACATTTACTAATCATTCTTATCATCAGCACCATTTACTTTTAATTGTTTTGTTTCAGGTAAAATGGTTGTGGTGACAGAACTGTACAGTAGACTAGAGTAAACTGGAGTAGAAGTAGAATTACTGTAACCGTCTCCTTCGCAATGAGACATGTCACACAGTTCGAATCTCCTCACCTTTACCAGGACCCGAGGTTATAAACCGTACTCAAACTCAAGCTGAAGTATATGCTCAAGTCTGAGATTTCGTGCTCATCATAGTTTTCGTGCTCAACTGATGTTATAAAACGTCTTGAGTATGTAGTCAGCTGAGTACGAAACGACGCAGTTTTTTTAATGCACAAGTCGCCAAATGGAACTCTCTTTTTGAAAAAGATAACAAAGATATTTCCGTATATAAACAGTGGTGGACAAAAAATTTCGGCTGCAAGCGTCTCTTTTGCGACAAAAGCGCCGGAGAAAAATCAACCCATCACCAATATCACACGCTGCGTGGAAAGTCGGGCATACGGTGAACGATTTAGCAGACCGAACGAGACGAGTCACAAGATAAAAGTAAAAAGTAATACCTCGCAGCCAGGCTAAGCCTAAGGCTAAGCCTAAGCCTAAGGCTAAGCTGTAAGTCTAACTAAGCGATTCGAAAGTCGGCAACCTAATTATGCTTGCCATGTTCATTTACGACGTGGAAACTCGAACTTCTGGAAATGTACCGAGGAACACGACAATTTATACTTTTTTCAATGAATGTAAGTGTTAATATAACATCAATTTCGTTACAAAAATATATTTATGTTGTCAAAGCTGGCCTTGCAAAGACTATCTTGCAAGGTACCGTAAGAGGGGGGAGACGAAGAGGTAGACAGAAGAAGAGGTGGGAAGACAACATCAAAGAGTGGACAGGAATGGAGTTCGCTGACTCCCAGAAGGCTGTAGAGAACAGGGAAACGTGGAGAGAGCTGGTTAGAAAGTCATCAATGGTGCCCCAACGATCCTTACGGGTTATGGGAAAGTGAAGTGAAGTGAAGAGTTGTCAAAGCCAAAGGTAAAAAATAATGACATAACCTAAATCCGTGGTACATTATAATGTTTTATTTTGATATTTCATTACAATGGCCATTGTTTACATAATCTATATATATGTCTAACAATATACATGTACTGGAAAAAGGCGCACAAAAATAAACATTTTGTGTGACAAAGGTTCAGTTTCATTATTTGCACTTTTAATGTGCACACTATCTACTTTATGGAATCATTATTTCCATAACCTATATTATTTTATTTATCATAATTTACGTTAAATTTGAAATAGGTTACAGCACAAAACAATATATGCAGCATATGTTGCTTTTAGTATTATATTATATACCCCCTGGGTATATGCACTACACATGTCCCTGTTTTCACTTTCATCTTGCTATTTGTTATGTGGGGCATGGCTCTTAGTCATTGCATAGCTATATTCGTCAGTACTTTATATTCCAATCACATACTGTTCCCATAGTATGATGTTCTTCTTCCTCTTAGAAAAGTTGTGATATCTTTGTATCTATATTTTGGAAAATATGTATTTAAATAAATTATAGGAAAGTTGTAAATATTAGATTATAGAGCTGTAGTTTGTCACCGGCACTACTTCGTTCTTAGATTTCCTACAGCATTGCAGTAATGAGGCTAGAACAGCATTATGTTTAACATCACTAACCTACAATTTTACTCTTTATGGTAACTTAAATATAGACAAAGTTTTTCTTACATATTGTTTCCTAGTGTTCAATTTGAACAATCTCTAAAAAACCTCAACAACACTAGTGTTAAATTATCCTGGGTGTGTATGTTGCATATTTTGTATGTACATTCTACTTCCAAAGGGCACCCATTGTGTGAAATCCTACCTTTATAGCTGCCTTAGCCTAGGATAGAACTTTTGTATATTTCATATACAGATATCCTTTGCCCTGGGCTGCATAACTAATATAAATATAGCATGGTATGTAAGCTTAGTCCAGTTGATATATAATATTTAGATTAACTATATTATGTTATAAACAAATAACTATATATTATTTGCTATATTCCAATACCTCCAACTGAAAACTGGCGAAATGCTTTAAATAACTTAAACAAAACTAATGCCTATTATTTACAGTGTCAGTTACAGTGGCAGTGCCAGGCATGCCAAGTCTACCTGTTTTCCCGGTAGACTACCGGTTTTTCACCTCTTCTACCGGTCTATCGGTCGGTAGAACATTTCTACCGATGTTTGCGATTTGGGGGAAAATGTTTTTTTTCTCATTTTATCAGTAAAATCGGTACCGTTGAGTGAAAAATCTCGACTTTCCGTCAGCCTCGATTCCGGCGACCAATGATATCGCAGCTATGTGCCATCGAGATCTCTGCTTTATAATTATAGCGAGCATAACTCCCCGCCAGAACAGTTAACATTTTTGTTTCGCTTGAGCTATTTCTATCTACAATTTTTAATCATTGAACGCTAGTTTCTCTATGACACGATGAAGCGTGCCTCGGCGGCTAAGCCGCGGGTACCGCCTAAGAAGGAGAAGTATGCCAACGCATACAAGGTGAAGGTTGCCTTCGAGTCGAGGTCGATTTTCCGTGGGTCGGGAAAAGTTCGTGATCGACGAACCATGGATTTTTTGCTATATATTTATATCATAACAGTGTATAATAAATATAAATATAAATAAATAATATATATATATATATATATATATATATATATATATATATATATATATATATATATATATATATATATATATATATATATATATATATATATATATATATATATATGAAAACATGTAGCAGTAGTGGTCAAGTCAACTTGTTTTATTGCAGGTAAAATGGTGGAGGTGACAGAACTGTACGGTAGACTAGAGTAAACTGGAGTAGAAGAAGAATTACTGTAACCGTCTCCTTCGCAATGCGACATGTCACACAGTCCGAATCTCCTTACCACCAGTGTATCGTTCACCAACTATGAATCCTGGCTAACGTTGCCTGAAGCTGCCCAACTGAAGAACCACGCCCCAATTATAGGCATTACCAAACATGTAATGAAACGGGATTAGACAATTCTGAGGAGAAAGCTTCACTTATGAGGCCTGTAGCAGTGGCTGTACAAGGAAAAGGCCACACAGAAGAGCATCACCAGATTCGAGGGTGTAAAATCCAAACTGCATTTTTATGCGAAAAGACTTTGTACTTGAAGCGTAGGGAGGGAGAGAGAGGAAGAGGGAGAGAGGGAGAGGGAGAGAGAGGGGGGGGGGAGAAGAGAGAGAGAGAGATTGGGGTCAGTGACACCCCTACTGCAAGTGCTTTTAACACTTTGTTACTACACCAGCCGCAGTTTTCAATACGTGTGGGGCGAGCTGATAGGGGTTGACCAGTTCAGTCAGCCGAACAGTGACAATAGTTACAGAAGCAGTGATTCGTCAAGTGCTCAACCACGTTGGATTGATAAAATGAGCGTCAAGCGGAGAGGACCAAGGTAAAGTTTTACCAAATTAATGGATTTGGTTGGATGTATTGATGGAGCACAGATTCGAATCCAAGCTCCGTCAGAGAATAAGCATGAATATGTTAATAGAAAGAGATATCATTCCACCAATGTTAGCACGAATTTGTTAACAGAAAAATATATCATTCCATCAATGTTCAGGTGAGGAGAGTGTGTCAGCGTGTGTGTCACTGTCACTATTTGTATGTATAATTATAGCAAGTACGAAGTTATTGTGCAACACCAAATCTATGTCCTAGTACAACAGATATTTTGAAGTTGCTACACTGTTTGTAAAATCTGCCAGAAGAAAATAACACCAAACCTTAGTATAACGGATTTAAGTCCACTACCTTTGCTTGATGTTGGTAATAAAATTGTACTAGTAATGTCTAATGACTAATGTGTGTGCTTTCAATTGTTGATGTTTCCAGTCATTATTTATAACATGTAGTTACTGCGTTGTGATCCTATGCCTATCACTTCTGGGAACAATGAATCTTTGTTTTCAACAACATACCAATCACCCACCATGATTTCAGAATCTAACAAATCTTGGATTGACTTAGGGGTACTCAGCTCCATACTGTTCTTTGACAGGATGAGGGGCAACTTACTTCGAAATCAGTTGTTTATATGTGGTACACCAACTACATATCAAGGATTGCCATAGCACCTGTGTAATGTGTAAATTGTTCATGCACTGTTGTACTATGTTGAAATATT
>BSQZ01000067.1:3017500-3330000 GCA_033239005.1 Lamellibrachia satsuma
GTTATAAAGTACCGGGTTGCTGCACTCGAACCGGTCCGCATTCCGCGATGCGTTAACCACAACGAGGCTACACTACCTCGTCCCTTTCTGCTGCTGATTTTATCGAAGCCAGACGCGTGCTGTGTCACAGCAGATTGGAAGTTTTTCTTTCCAGAAAAGGTAAAGGTTGGCATTGCTTTTGTATATTACCATTTTCTGTCTGGGATTACCAGTACAGTACTGTTCAGTAATTGATACGCTTTTATTGCTTCATAGCCCTTGCCTATACTTGATTAATTTGCACGTTGTTCTCCATCCTTCCTTTGTCTTCGACTTCGTTTGCTCCGCCATTTTTAATTTCCGAACGACAGTTGCTTGCATGATGGATGTTCGTTCTGCCGATGGCGATTCTGACCTCTTAATTATTGGTCATAGCTTTGTTCGCCACTTGTGTGAATATGTTCGCAGTCCTAGACATGATTTTGATGCAGACTTGGGACTTCAGGCACAGTATAAACATGCTTTTTACCACGGTATTGGGGGCCTCACTTTGAGTAAACTATTTCACGAAATCCCACTTGTTCGCGAGCTAGCTCCACGGGTTGTCATCATCGATATCGGTACGAACGATTTGTCTCGTGATAACGTTCTACCAGCTACTCTTGCTGCTCGTATTGTTGAATGTGCTAAGTTTGTAGCAGCAGTCGATTTGGTTGCGGAAGTGTTGATATGCCAGATACTTCCACGTGTGTTGAAGTTTCGGCCCCACGGCCTGCTTTGGAAACCTACACGTGCCGACTTCAATAACGCCAGATTCTCGGTCAACCGTTCGATCGAGGCTTTGACTAAATATCTACCCCACATATGCCATTCATGTGTTTTGCACAATCTCAGAGCAGTATCTCTGTACCAGTTATGATTGCAACGGTTTGGTGCTTGTTTATACATTTGTTCATGCGAACAGCGTCGGAGTAGTATCTTTGTCCTGTAAGTATTGCACATTTGTTATTTACACAATCATGCCATTAGTTATGCCTTCTCTATCAGCAATTTCAGAGCAGTATCTCTGTTCCGGTTATGATTGCATATTTGGTACCACTGGTTTGGCCGTGTGAGCAGCCAGAGTGGTGTCTCTGTGGGTTACTGCACCAGTTATCACACTGTAA
Organism: Lamellibrachia satsuma; assembly: GCA_033239005.1. Lineage (NCBI taxonomy): Eukaryota > Metazoa > Annelida > Polychaeta > Sabellida > Siboglinidae > Lamellibrachia > Lamellibrachia satsuma. The sequence goes on from BSQZ01000067.1 coordinate 3,018,646, forward strand.
TGACATGATTGTTGCAGTCTGGATGCAGTGTCTGGCTTTCGTATCCCATGTTGTAGTATGCCACCTCGTCAACCATCCACCATCCGAGATTCAGCGACCAGACCGCCATCGCAGCGCCGAGCAAACCAGAAGAAACGCCCTGCTGAGACGGCACTAGCATTGACACCACCGCCACGGCGTCGCCGAGTCGTCAGTGCTGCCGTGGGACGTCCTAATGATGTGGGGAATCCTGTGACTGGGCCACTACCCTCTACTCAACCTGGCGGTTCGATCGAGGGTGTACAGCAGACGACTGATATCATCGCTCAGGTCACACGCGAGGTTGTCCGACAACTCCGCGAAGACCGCTCTGCATCGCCAGGTATCAGGGAGCCGCTGCCTGTGCAGGGGATGACGTGTTGCCAGCAACGGATGTTGGCACGCATGTGCCTTTGACAGGACATCCACTGACCAGCAGAGCTGACGATCAGATGGACGGTGCGGTGGCAGGGGCTATCAACTCTCTGCTACGTGGTGATGTTGGTGAGCAGACCATACCCCAATCTCTAACCCTGCACACTACCGAACTGGGGGCTGATCTGTCTGACCGCATACGGTCCAAACTCTGGGCTAATTAATATGTAGATTTTTTTTAATTAGTCAATAAGGTGCAACCACAGCAGTTGACTGTGTCAACAGGTTCCTCTCAGCAAATCATCTCCGTCATGCCCCAGAGTAAAGGAAGACAGATTTCCACCATCGACCAGTGGACTTCTGCCTTCTTGGTGTTTGGAGCTGTGTACACTCAGCGATTTCCGGAAGTAGCCCCTGGTATGTTTAAGTACTGCGAGGTTGTTCGTGATATTGCCCAAACGGGGCCACCGTTTGCTTGGCGGCATTATGAAGAACAATTTCGCTCGTTTAGGCAATCAAACCCTCTGAACTTCCCTTGGGACCAGCCTAAGTGGGACTTATTCTTCCGGTGTATGTACACTAGACAAGTCCAGATGGGGATGGGTCGTGCTCCAGCCACTATTCCTATCAAACCAACCCGTCCCTCCCAGCCCTTTTCAGCCAGTTACTGCTGGATGTACCAGCGTAATAACAAATGCACGTCCAGACCGTTACAAGCATGTGTGCTCAAAGTGCCAAGCCCCCATCCTGCCAGTTCTTGTCGCCAACGTAACGCTCCCAACCCCAATAAACCCTGATGCATTACAACAAGCACTGATTGGCTATGATCAAACAGAAGCTGCTTTTCTCCTTGACGGTTTTAGAAAAGGATTCAGGATTAACTACCATGGAACCCCTTCTGTACGCTTCTCTGATAACCACCCATCAATATCACATAATACAGACATATTAGAAAGGAAGCTGTCGAAAGAACTTCACATCGGACGCATAGCGGGTCCTTTCGTTTCACCACCATTTCATAATTATCAATCATCCCCACTTGGTGTGGTGCCCAAGAAATGACCAAATGAATTCCATATTATCCATGACCTCTCGTATCTTGTGGGAAGCGCTGTTAATGAATATATTCCAAAGGAATTCACCATGGTACACTATGAGACTTTAGACCATGTTATTTCCCTACTTAGTCACGTCGGTCGGGGAGCATTAATCGGTAAGACTGACATTGAGGATGCATTTCGTATCATCCCCATTCACCCATCGTGCTATCATCTATTTGGTTTCACCTGGGAGTCACACTTTTACTATGACAGATGTCTGCCCATGGGCTGTGCTGAATCGTGTCGTATCTTTGAAAGGTTGTCCTGTGCACTACAATGGATAGTACAGACCCGTGGCGCCTTGAGCGTTTCACATATCTTGGCCGTATCACATATCATGGCCGTTTCACATATCTTGGACGATTTCATTTTCATTGGTCCTCCCATTTCATTGACATGATTCCATGACCTCAACAAATTCATTGTCCTTTCTGAGGAACTATCAATTCCTATGAAACATCAGAAGACGTGTCAGTCATCTACATGCATTACTGTACATGGCATTGAGCTTGACACTATGAAATGGGAGGCGAGTCTTCCTGGTGATAAGGTAAAGAAGATGCAGTCAGCCACTGAGGGCATACGTAAATGCCGTCCTATTTCATTGCGGCAACTGCAATCTGTCATAGGTCTGCTAAATTTTGCCTGCAGAGTAACATCACCTGGGAGAGTTTTTCTTCGCCGCCCCGTTAATCTTACCATTGGTATTTCTAAACCTAGCCATCATGTCAGGTTGAACAGTGAAGCCCGTGCCGACTTAGCCGCATGGCATTGCTTTATGTCTTCTTACAATGGCGTGACAATGCTTATCAACAGTAAATTGATTTCTTCAGAATCCATTAAGCTGTACACAGATGCTGCATCTACTCAGGGATTTGCCGCAGTTTTCGGTTCACAGTGGTTTAGTGCTGGAATTGTATCCTATTGTAGCAGCATTAGAGTTATGGGGGAGGTATATGGCAAACCATTCAGTCTTATTCCTTACTGATAATCAAGCAGTGGTAGAAGTGATCAACAAGCAGTCAGCGAAGAATTCTCACCTTATGCGTTTGATCAAAAGGTTGGTCGTGGCCGCCATGAAATTTAATGTATATTTTAAGGCCAAACATATACCAGGGAAGACTAATATCATTGCCGATAAACTGTCACGGTTTCAGGAGGGAATAGCACGGCCGACGGCACCATGGCCCCAAGCACATCCAGCCCAACTTCCTGCATCACTCCAGCCCTGGCACCAGTAATGGTACGCCTTCTTAATGCAGCTTTATCAGAGGGAACTAAGAAAGCCTACAGAAGAGCTGTAACATCTTATGCAACCAATGCAGCCATAATACTACTCACTTTCACAATCTTTTCCAGTGTAATTATCTTTGCAAGTGCATTGATACCCACTTCCGGAATTTTTGCAAGCACCCCCATGTTTGCATGGATTTGGCTTGCAGGCATCACGTTCTGTATAATACAAAAAACATTCTCAATGCGACGTTACACATTTGAATCACACGGTACTACAGGAACACATTTAGGAATAGTGGGCGCGCCAATTCAAATAAAAATTAAACGGAATTAAAACTTACAACATTACAAATCAATCTATCTCTTCAGTGAGAATGATATTGAGCACAGCTTTATCTATAAAGTATTCACTAATCGCACACACGGCTATACTCATCATAACGCACAGTGTAGTTGACCATTTGGAATAAAAAAAATAAACTATGCACTCTTATTCAGAAATGTGTGCTGAGTTGGAGAACAGTTGTATCACTGTTGCAGCTAGCTTCTAAAAAACTTATGAGAACATGTGTCCACACATTGCTATTTCACCACTAAACCCCATTATTTTCACACAAGCACCAACAATCTTGATAGATGGCATACATTTGAAGAATGTTGACCATTTCAGATACCTTGTTGGTATAACATATATTGATGGAATGTTGAATAGGGAGATCAGAAGCACAATGCACCAATCTAGCCAAGCTCTTGGATGGCTACGTCACATAGTCCTCAATCAACACATTATCCGCCTGTCCACAAACCTCGTGGTTTTAGGCACTTTACTCTTGACATGGACCATTTACATACACCACGTGAAACAATTGCTCTTTCTCATCCATCATGAACATACAATAGCAAGACAAGACCACCAACATAGTCATATTGGAGAGAACAAACACAACCAGTCCTGTATAAAGCGATTAACTTAACTTAATGGTTCATTACAAAAGTTAAGCTAAGTCAATAGTAACTTAACTTAACTAGATAACTTTCAAAGGTTATCTTAGCGTGAGGTGGTGTTAATTTCAATTAATTTTCAGTCAACTTAATCATTAAATTATCTAATTAACTTACTAAATTAACTTAACTACTTCGCATTCAAAATACAATCACACCCGCCGCTTAGTAGAATCAGACACAAGAAAGGTGATACATTGTATGGCGAAAGGCTTCCCTAAAAACACAATTTTGACTACTGATCAATGTGTTTGATGTGGAAAACAATATACGGTACAGTTAACACGGTAACATATTACATAAAGTGAAATAAGTACAATAATGTCAGAAACAAAACAATGAGATAACGACCTAATTATGACAAATAACCTGATCTAAGATGGCCACACTAGACAAATGTATAGGGTATTTGAATGTCACTGATTTAAGGCTGTGTCTGGAGATAATAAGCAGACACTATTAGTGTTTTGCCAAAACGTTATAATCCATTTTAGCATATATTAAAAATAAATGTTTTTTTTGTAAAAAAAAAATCCAGATGCATGTTTTAATCAGGCACAAAAGTTGTTATATATGTGGAAATAGTTGAACAATATCACTCATTCTAATTCACCATTCAGTGAAATACTAATTTGAGATACATGCTGATATCAATAACATGAACACTTTCATTAGTGACATTTAGTCTACTGGTAAATCAATATCTACAAAATCAATGCAGCCATAGTACTACTCACTTTCACAGTCTTTTCCAATGTAATTATCTTTGCAAGTGCATTGATAACCACTTGCAGAATTTTTGCAAGCACTCCCATGTTTGCATGGACTTGGCTTGCAGGCATCACGTTCTGTATAATACAAAAACATTCTCAATGGTGACGTTACACATTTGAATCACACGGTACTAAAGGAACGCATTTAGGAAGAGTGGGCGAGCTAACTGAGATATAATGAAACGGAATTAAAGCTTACAACTTTATAAATCAATCTATCTCTACAGTGAGAGTAATATTGAGCATAGCTTTATCTATAAAGTATTCACAAACCGCAGATACAGCTATACTCAACATAACGCACAGTGTACTTTACTATATGGAATGAAACCAAAGAAACTATACACCCTTATTCAGAAACGTATGCTCTATTGGTTGTGAAGTGTCACAAACATAAAAACAGTTGAATCACTTTTGCAACTAGCTTCTAAATACCCCATAAGAACACGTTTTTTTTAAAAACTTGTATTGCATATGGCGTGATTGCACGATTATCAACGAGCTTCCTTTCAGAGGTTGAGCAACTGGGTCAGCGCAACTTCCACGACTCTATTTGACTGGTCAGCGTACATTGCACAACAAATATTGGCGCAAATCGTGTGCGCACCGCTGCGATCGGGGCGTTATTTCCTGGAATTGGATGCGCTTTCAGGTGCCAACTATATTGAGCACGATAACGTATCAGAGCTCATGGTTTCAACAGCTGCTAACAATGGAAAGAGGCATTTGTTGCAATTTTACAATGGTATGAATTTCAAGATATGTATTATACATTAACCACAATGTTAATTTAACAACTATACTCTGACATGTTTATTATTATAATATTTGTATGTGCACATTTTATTTTCGAGCAATGCTTCTTGCATGTTTATTTTTGACTTGCAGGCAGTATTACGTTCTGCATAATTTATTAAAAAGGATTTATAATAATATTTTTACACATTTATGCAGCGAAGATATAATTATAAGCAGTTTGTTATAACCATAAACCTCGGGACTACAAGGGTATTTCACCAGCCATCCCCATTATTTTCACACGAGCACCAACAATTTTGATAGATGGCATCCATTTGAAGAATGTTGAAAACTTCAGATACCTTGTTGGTATAACATACATTGACGGAATGTTGAATAGGGAGATCGGAAGCACAATACACAAATCTAGCCAAGCCCACCGGTGCGATCGGTTCGTTATTTTCTGGAATTAAATGCGCTTTCAGATGCCAGCTATATTGAACAAGATACCATATCGCTCTGTTCTTGGTTTCAACAGCAGTGAACAATGGAAAGAGGCATTTGTTGTAATTTTAAATAACACTAAACGTTAAAATCCCATCAGACTCCTTCACTGTACACACATGCACATGGAAAACTTTACTTGTGCAACGTTTCACCAGAACGTGTCAAGTAAAATATTATTTACTGGGCATCCAGTAAAATAGGGATTAGAATATTGCGGTTTCTAGTCATCGTGTCTAGCTAAACAGGTATATCAATAATCCATTTTAGGTTAGGTATGAATTTCAAGATATGTATTATACGTTAACCTCAATTTATAATACGATGACACGCTTAATATAATACTTTGACACGTTTATTATCATAACATTTGTATGTGCACTTTTGATTTGCAGGCAGTATCACGTTCTGTATAAATCATTTAAAAGGATTGATAATAATATTGTTACACATTAATGCAGTGAAGGTATATAAGCAGTTTGATCTAACGTAAAGAATCGGGAATGTAAGGGTATTTCACCACTCAACCCCATTATTTTCACACAAGCACCAACAATCTTGATAGATGGCATACATTTGAAGAATGTTGACCATTTCAGATACCTTGTTGGTATAACATATATTGATGGAATGTTGAATAGGGAGATTAGAAGCACAATGCACCAATATAGCCAAACACTTGGATGGCTACGTCACATAGTCCTCAATCAACACATTATCCGCCTCTCCACAAACCTCGTGGTTTTAGGCACTTTACTCTTGACGTGGACCATCTACATACACCACGTGAAACAATTGCTCTTTCTCATCCATCATGAACATACAATAGCAAGACAAGACCACCAACATAGTCATATTGGAGAGTACAAACACAACCAGTCCTGTATAAAGCGATTAACTTAACGGTTCATTACAAAAGTTAAGCTAAGTCAATAGTAACTTAATTTAAGTAGATAACTTTCGAAGGTTATCTTATCGTGAGGTGGTGTTAACTTCAATCAATTCATTTTCAGCAACTTAATCATTAAATTGTCTAGTTAACTTACTAAATTAACTTAACTACTTCGCATTCAAAATAGAGAACAAGCACAACCAGCCAGACGTAAAGCGATTAACTTAACTTAAAAGTTCACTGCAAAGTTAAACTAAGTCAATAGTAACTTAACTTAGCTAAACAACTTTCGTAAGTTATCTTAGCGTGACGTGAAATTAACTTTAATTAATGTTCAGTTAATTTAATCATTACATTATCTAGTTAACTTACTAAATTAACTTAACTACTTAGTTTTCAACATACAATCACACCCGCCGCTTAGTAGAATCAGACACAAGAAAATTTATACATTGTATGGCGAAAGGCTTTCCTAAAAAACACAATTTTGACTACTGATCAATGTTTTTGATGTGGGAAACAATATACGGTACAATTAACACGGTAACATGTTACATAAAGTGAAATAAGTACAATAATGTCAGAAACAAAACAATGAGATAACGACCTAATTATGACAAATAACATGATCTAAGATGGCCACACTAGACAAATGTATAGGTTGTTTGAATGTCACTGATTTAAGGCTGTGTCTGGAGATAATAAGCAGACACTATTATTGTTTTGCCAAAACGTTATAATCCAATTTAGCATATATTTAAAAAAATAGTTTTTTTGTAAAACAAAGTACAGAAGCATGTTTTAATCAGGCACAAAAGTTGTTATATATGTGGAAATAGTTGAACAATATCACTCATTCTAATTCACCGTTCAGTGAAATACTAATTTGAGATACATGGTGATGTCAATAACATGAACACTTTCATTAGTGACATTTAGTCTACTGGTAAATCAATATCTACAAAATCAATGCAGCCATAGTACTACTCACTTTCACAGTCTTTTCCAATGTAATTATCTTTGCAAGTGCATTGATAACCACTTGCAGAATTTTTGCAAGCACCCCCATGTTTGCATGGACTTGGCTTGCAGGCATCACGTTCTGTACAATACAAAAGCATTCTCAATGGTGACGTTAAACATTTGAATCACACGGTACTAAAGGAACACATTTAGGAAGAGTGGGCGAGCTAACTGAGATATAATGAAACGGAATTAAAGCTTACAACTTTATAAATCAATCTATCTCTACAGTGAGAATAATATTGAGCATAGCTGTATCTATAAAGTATTCACAAACCGCAGATACAGCTATACTCAACATAACGCACAGTGTACTTCACTATATGGAATGAAACCAAAGAAACTATACATCCTTATTTGGAAACGTATGCTCTATTGGTTGTGAAGTGTCACGAACATAAAAACAGTTGAATCACTTCTGCAACTAGCTTCTAAACACCCCATAAGAACATGTGTCCACACATTGCTAGCTGAAATCATATTAATGATAAGCGTACATTTTAAAACTTTTATTGCATATGGCGTTCTAACCATAAACCTTGGGAATACAAGGGTATTTCACCAGTCATCCCCATTATTTTCACACCAGCACCAACAATCTTGATAGATGGCATCCATTTGAAGAATGTTGAAAACTTCAGATATATTGTTGGTACAACATACATTGACGGACTATTGAATAGGGAGATCGGAAGCACAATACACAAATCTAGCCAAGCCCACCGGTGCGATCGGTTCGTTATTTTCTGGAATTAAATGCGCTTTCAGATGCCAGCTATATTGAACAAGATAACATATTGCTCTGTTCTTGGTTTCAACAGCTGTGAACAATGGAAAGAGGCATTTGTTGTAATTTTAAATAACACCACAACTAGAAATAATGCTTAATAACACTCAGATATAGAATGTAGAGAGTTATATATACCTAGGCCAACGTTTCAGCCTTAGGGACAAGAACCAAGACAAAGAAATCCTACGACGATTCACAGCCGGCTGGACAGCATATGCAAAACATCGCGACATCTTCAAAAGTAACTTTGCTATCTGTCTAAAAAGAAAGGTTTACAACTCGTGTGTACTGCCAGCTATGACATACGGTGCTGAAACATGGTCACTCACAGAACAAGCTCAGACGAAACTAGCAGCCGCGCAGACAAAAATGGAGAGGAGTATGCTATGACAAAAAGACAAACACCTGGGTGAGAGCGAAGACATGAGTCACAGACGTGATAAAAACAACCAGAAGAATGAAGTGGTCTTTGGCAGGACACATCAGCCGACTCAAAGATGACAGATGGACAAAGCGCATTACCACCTGGAAACCATACGGAAAGAAGAGATTACGAGGAAGACCAGCAAAAAGATGGAGATACGATTTGGATGAGTATTGGAATGAAACCACCTGGTAGCAGCAACAGCACAAGATAGGCAAACTTGGAAACAACATGCTGAGGCCTTCGCCCAACCACGGGACAATACGGCTGATATATAGATAGATAAATGAATTTCAAGATATGTATTATACGTTAACCTCAATTTATAATACGTTGACACGTTTAATATAATACTTTGACACGTTTATTAGCATAACATTTGTATGTGAACTTTTGATTTTCAGGCAATGTTTCTTCCATGTTTATATTTGATTTGGAGGCAGTATTACGTTCTGCATAAATCATTTAAAAGGATTGATAATAATATTGTTACACATTAATGCAGTGAAGGTATATAAGCAGTTTGGTCTAACGTAAAGAATCGGGAATATAAGGGTATTTCACCAGTCAACCCCATTATTTTCACACAAGCACCAACAATCTTGATAGATGGCATACATTTGAAGAATGTTGACCATTTCAGATACCTTGTTGGTATAACATATATTGATGGAATGTTGAATTGGGAGATTAGAAGCACAATGCACCAATCTAGCTAAGCTCTTGGATGGCTACGTCACATAGTCCTCAATCAACACATTATCCGCCTGTCCACAAACCTCGTGGTTTTAGGCACTTTACTCTTGACATGGACCATCTACATACACCACGTGAAACAATTACTCTTTCTCATCCATCATGAACATACAATAGCAAGACAAGACCACCAACATAGTCATATTGGAGAGAACAAACACAACCACTCCTGTATAAAGCGATTAACTTATCTTAATGGTTCATTACAAAAGTTAAGCTAAGTCAATAGTAACTTAATTTAATAAGATAACTTTCGAAGGTTATCTTAGCGTGAGGTGGTGTTCATTTCAATTAATTTTCAGTCAACTTAATCATTAAATTATCTACTTAACTTACTAAATTAACTTAACTACTTTGCATTCAAAATACAATCACACCCGCCGCTTAGTAGAATCAGCCACACAAGAAAAGAGATACATTGTATGGCGAAAGGCTTTCCTAAAAAACACAATTTTGACTACTGATCAATGTTTTTGATGTGGAAAACAATATATGACACAGTTAACACGTTAACATATTACATAAAGTGAAATAAGTACAATAATGTCATAAACAAAACAATGAGATAACGACCTAATTATGACAAATAACATGATCTAAGATAGCCACACTAGACAAATGTATAGGGTATTTCCTGATTTAAGGCTGTGTCTGGAGATAATAAGTAGACACTATTAGTGTTTTGCCAAAACGTTATAATCCAATTTAGCATATATTTTTTTTAAATAAAAAAAAAATACATAAGCATGTTTTAATCACGCACAAAAGTTGTCATATATGTGGAAACAGTTGAACAATATCACTCATTCTAATTCACCGTTCAGTGAAATACTAATTTGAGATATATGTTGATATCAATAACATGAACACTTTCATTGGTGACATTTAGTCTAAATCAATATCTACAAAATCAATGCAGCCATAGTACTACTCACTTTCACAGTCTTTTCCAATGTAATTATCTTTGCAAGTGCATTGATAACCACTTGCAGAATTTTTGCAAGCACCCCCATGTTTGCATGGACTTGACTTGCAGGCATCACGTTCTGTATAATACAAAAACATTCTCAATGGGGACGTTACACATTTGAATCACATGGTACTAAAGGAATGCATTTAAGAATAGCGGGCGAGCCAACTGAGATGTAATGAAACGGAATTAAAGCTTACAACTTTGCAAATCAATCTATCTCTACAGTGAGAATAATATTGAGCATAGCTTTATCTATAAAGGATTCACAAACCGCAGATACAGCTATACTCAACATAACGCACAGTGTAGTTGACTATATGGAAAGAAACCAAATAAACTATACACCCTTATTCAGAAACGTATGCTCTATTGGTTGTGAAGTGTCACGAACATAAAAACAGTTGAATCACTTCTGCAACTAGCTTCTAAACACCCCATAAGAACATGTGTCCACACATTGCTAGCTGAAATCATATTAATGATAAGCGTACATTTTAAAACTTGTATTGCATATGGCGTGATTGCACGATTATCAACGAGCTTCCTTTCAGAGGTTGAGTGACTGGGTCAGCGCAACTTCCACGGCTCTATTTGACTGGTCAGCGTACATTGCACAACAAATATTGGCGCAAATTGTATGCGCACCGCTGCGATCAGGGCGTTATTTCCTGGAATTGGATGCGCTTTCAGATGCCAACTATATTGAGAACGATAACGTATCAAAGCTCATGGTTTCAACAGCTGCTAACAATTGAAAGAGGCATTTGTTGTAATTTTACAATGGTATGAATTTCAAGATATGTATTATACGTTAACCAAAATGTTAATTATGGTTACTTTCAGATGCCAACTATATTGAGCACGATAACGTATCAAAGCTCATGGTTTCAACAGCTGCTAACAATTGAAAGAGGCATTTGTTGTAATTTTACAATGGTATGAATTTCAAGATATGTATTATACGTTAACCACAATGTTAATTATCATAATATTTGACATGTTTATTATCATAATATTTGTATGTGCACAATTTATTTTTTGGGCAATGTTTCTTCCATGTTTATATTTGACGTGCAGGCAGTATTACGTTCTGCATAATTTATTAAAAAGGAGTTATAATAATATGTTTACACATTTATGCAGCGAAGATATAATTATAAGCAGTTTGTTCTAACCATAAACTTCGGGAAAACAAGGGTATTTCACCAGTCATCCCCATTATTTTCACACCAGCACCAACAATCTTGATAGATGACATCCATTTATAGAATGTTAAAAACTTCAGATATCTTGTTGGTATAACATACATTGACGGAATGTTGAATAAGGAGATCGGAAGCACAATACACAAATCTAGCCAAGCCCATGGATGGCTACAACACATAGTCCTCAATCAACACATTTTCAACTTGTCCACAAAACTCGTGGTTTCAGTCTCTTTACTATTGACGTGGACCATCCACATACACCATGTGAAACAATCGCTCTTTCTCATCCATCATGAATATACAATAGCAAGACAAGACCACCAACATAGTCATATTGGAGAGAACAAGCACAACCAGCCAGACGTAAAGCGATTAACTTAACTTAAAAGTTCACTGCAAAGTTAAACTAAGTCAATAGTAACTTAACTTAGCTAAACAACTTTCGAAAGTTATCTTAGCGTGACGTGAAATTAACTTTAATTAATGTTCAGTTAATTTAATCATTACATTATCTAGTTAACTTACTAAATTAACTTAACTACTTAGTTTTCAACATACAATCACACCTGCCGCTTAGTAGACTCAGACACAAGAAAAGTGATACATTGTAGGGCGAAATAACAGGTTTTCATTAAGAAAAATTTTTTTTTTACTACTGATCAATATATCTTGATGCAAAAAACAATATATTATACAGGAAAAACGGTGAAACATTACATAAAGTGAAATAAGTAAAATAATGTCAGACACAAAACAATGACATAACGATCGAATTACGACAACTCACATGATCTAAAATGGCCACCCTAGACAAATGTATAGGGTATTTGAATGTCACTGATTCAAGGCTATGTCTGGAGATAATATACATACACTATATATGTTTTGTCTAAACGTTATAATCCAATTTACCATATTTATTTAACAACATATATGATTTTTTTGTAAAAAAAATTCAGAAGTATATTTTCATCAAGCGCAAAAGGTGCCATACATGTGTATACAGTTGAACAATATCACCCATTCTAGTTCAGACATTCAGTGATATGCTAATTGGAGATACATGGTGATGTCAATAACATGAATACTTTCATTATTGACATTTAGTCTACTGGTAAATCAATATCTATACAACCAATGCAGCCACAATACTACTCACGTTCACAGTCTTTTCCAATGTAATTATCTTTGCAAGTGCATCGATAACTATTTGCGGAATTTGTGCAAGCACCCCCATGTTTGCACGGACTTGGCATGCAGTCATCATGTTCTGTATAATGCAAAACACATTCTCAATGGCGACATTACATATCTGAACCACATGGTAGTAAAGGAATACATTTAGGAGTAGTGGGCGAGCCAGCTTAGATATAATGGAACGGAATTAAATCCTACGATTTTACAAATCAATATATCTCTATAGTGAGAATAATATTGAGCATAGCTTTATCTATAAAGTATTCACAAACCGCACACACGGCTACACTCATCATAACGAACAGTGAAACCAAATAAACTATAAACTCTTATTCAGAAACTTATGCTCTACTGGTTGTGGAGTGTCACGAAAATAAAAACAGTTGAAACAATCGTGCAGCTAGCTTCTAAACACGCCAAGAGAACATGTGTCCACACACAGCTAGCTGAAGTCATATTAATGCTAAGCGTACATTTCTAAACTTTTATTCCGTATCGCGGCGATTGCACGATTAACAACTATTTTCCTTTCAGTGGTTGAGCGACTGGGTCAGCGTACATTGAACAACAAACATTGACGCAACTCGTGTGTACAAATCTAGCCAAGCCCACCGGTGCGATCGGGGCGTTATTTTCTGGAATTAAATGTGCTTTCAGATGCCAGCTATATGGATCACGATAACGTATCACTCAGTTCTTGAATTCAACAACTGTGAACAATGGAAAGAGGCATTTAATGTAATTTCCCATAACACTAAAAGTAGTATGTGTGAAATTCTCAATCCTAAAAAATTAGCAGATTTTGGAGCTCATTCCGATTGGTCGAAATTTGAAATTGAGCGTTCTGATTGGTCGAGAGCATTTCACCACCAGTAGGCGCCACGGGGCAATACCCTATTATCGCTCATAATGAGCAGATTTTGGAGCACTTTCTGATTGGTCGAAAGCCATAACCAGGGGGCGCCATGTGTCATCCCTATTATCGCCCCTAAGTCACTGTTTTGCGGTAATACTGTCGCCAGGTAGCGCTATGGGTCAAGTGTGTCTACAGCTCTGATTGGTCGAGAGCAGCCACGTCACTCCTTTGCGGTCATACTATCGCCAGGGGGTGCTACAGGTCAATTGTGACGACGGTTCTGATTGGTCGAGAGCCGTCACGTGACGTATGACATCACAGCTCATTTGCATCAATTAGCAAACATTGCACCCTTTTGTGGTGAAACCGTCGCCAGGGGGCGTTACGGTTAAATTGTGTCGACGGTTCTGATTGGTCGAGAGCAGTCACGTAACTTACGACGTCTTGTTTTGCTGCCATGTTGTTTTGCATCGATACGATTACCAGACTGCACTGCTGGGCAAGGTCGAAGGTCAAAGGTTACCGACCTTTTGCGTTTATACAATTGCCAGTTAGGGTTAGGGTTAATAACCCTAATGCAAAATTCGAGAAAAAACTGGTAAACGGTAGCAATAACTTTCAGTTAGGGTTAGTAACCCTAATGGTCAAAGGTCACCGACCTTTTGCGGCGGTGACGACAGTGATGGCGGCAGTACGGAAAAAGGTGTAACCCCAACCTGTTGTCGATTGTATAACCCTTGATAGACTGCATCGAAACAGTGCTGTTTGCACAACCCTACCATCACATAGTTGTTGGCTCGGCAATAGTTAAAGTCCACCAACAGTGGCTGACCAATGTCAAAAAGACAAGACGAGTGGGAGCGCACAAGCCAAAGTCCACCAACGGTGGTTGATTTCTTCAAGTTGTATATGACGTGTATGACAATGCCTTGTTTTCTTCAAGTTGACTGACCAATGTGAAAAAGACAAGACGAGTGGGAGCGCACAAGTCAAAGTCCACCAAGAGTGGTTGACCAATGTCAAAAAGACAAGACGAGTGGGAGCGCACAAGTCAAATTCCACCAAGAGTGGTTGACCAATGTCAAAAAGACAAGACGAGTGGGAGAGCACAAGCCAAAGTCCACCAATAGTAACTGACCAGTGTGAAAAAGACAAGACGAGTGGGATGAGTGGGAGCGCACAAGTGAGCCAAAGTCCAACAACAGTGATTGACCAATGTCAAAAAGATAAGTCGAGTGGGAACACAGAAGTCAAAGTCCACCAACAGTGACTGACCAGTGTGAAAAAGACAAGACGAGTGGGAGTGCACAATACAAAGCCCACCAACAGTGGCAGACCAATGTCAAAAAGACAAGAAGAGTGGAAGCGCACAATACAAAGCCCACCAATAATGGGTGACCAATGTCAAAAATGACCAGTTTACCCATAACTCCTACAGTTTATCCGTACCTCCTACAATTTACCTATAACTACAATTTATCATACCTCCTACATTTTACCCGTAACTCCTACAGTTTACCCATAATTCCTACAGTTTACCCATAACTCCTACAGTTTACCCATAATTCCTACAATTTACCCACACCTCCTACAGTTTATCCATAATTCCTACAGTTTACTCACAACTCCTACAGGTTAACCATAACTCCTACAGTTTACCCATAATTCCTACAGTTTACTATTAACTCCTACAGTTTACCCATAATTCCTACAATTTACCCATATCTCCTACAGTTTACCCATAATTCCTACATGTTACCCATAATTCCTACAGTTTATCCATAATTTCTACAGTTTACCCATAATTCCTACAGGTTACCCATAACTCCTATACAGTTTACCCATAATTCCTACAATTTACCCACACCTCCTACAGTTAACCATAATTCCTACAGTTTACTCATACCTCCTACAGTTTACCCATAATTCCTACAATTTACCCATATCTCCTACAAGACGAGTGGGATGAGTGGGAGCGTACAAGCGTGCCAAAGTCCAACAACAGTGATTGACCAATGTCAAAAAGATAAGACGAGTGGGAACGCACAAGTCAAAGTCCACCAACAGTGACTGACCAGTATGAAAAAGACAAGACGAGTGGGAGTGCATAAGTTAAATTCCACCAACAGTGGCTGACCAATGTCAAAAAGACAAGACGAATGGAAGCGCACAAGTCAAAGTCCACCAATAATAGGTGACCAATGTCAAAAAAGACAAGACGAGTGGGAGTGTACAAGCCAAAGTCCAACAACAGTGATTGACCAATGTCAAAAAGATAAGACGAGTGGAAGCGCACAAGGCAAAGTCCTCCAATAATAGGTGACCATTGTCAAAAAATACAAGACGAGTGGGAGCGCACAAGTCAAAGTCCACTAATAATGGGTGACCAATGTCAAAAAAGACCAGTTTACTCATAACTCCTACAGTTTATCCATACCTCCTACAATTTATTATACCTCCTACAGTTTACCCGTAACTCCTACAGTTTACCCATAATTCCTACAGTTTACCCATAACTCCTACAGTCTACCCATAATTTCTACAGTTTACCTATAATTCCTACATTTTATCCATAATTCCTACAGTTTACTCATAATTCCTACAGTTTACCCATAACTCCTACAGTTTACCCATAATTCCAACAGTTTACTCATAACTCCTACAGTTTACCTATAATTCCTACAATTTACCCATACCTCCTACAGTTTATCCATGATTCCTACAGGTTACCCATAATTCATACAGTTTATCCATAATTCCTGCAGGTTACCCATAACTCCTACAGTTTACCCATACTTCCTAATGTTTACTCATAGCTCCTACAGTTTACCCATAATTCCTACAGTTTACCCACACCTCCTACAGTTTATCCATAATTCCTACAGTTTACTCATAATTCCTACAGGTTACCCATAACTCCTACGGTTTACCCATAATTCCTAAAGTTTACTCTTAACTCCTACAGTTTACCCATAATTCCTACAATTTACCCATATCTCCTACAGTTTACCCATAATTCCTACAGGTTACCCATAATTCCTACAGTTTATCCATAATTCCTACAGTTTATCCATAATTCCTACAGTTTACTCATAGCTCCTACAGTTTACCCATAATTCCTACAATTTACCCATATCTCCTACAAGACGAGTGGGATGAGTGGGAGCGCACAAGCGTGCCAAAGTCCAACAACAGTGATTGACCAATGTCAAAAACACAAGACGAGTGGGAGCGCACAAGTCAAAGTCCACCAACAATGACTGACCAGTGTAAAAAAGACAAGAGAGTGGGATGAGTGGTAGCGCACAAGCGAGCCAAAGTCCACCAACAGTCATTGACCAATGTCAAAAAGACAAGACAAGTGGAAGCGCACAAGTCAAAGTCCACCAATAATAGGTGACCAATGTCAAAAAAGACAAGACGAATAGGAGCGCACAAGGCAAAGTCCACCAACAGTGACTGACCAATACCAAAAAGATAAGACGAGTGGGAGCGCACAATTCAAAGTCCTCGAATAATGGGTGACCAATGTCAAAAAAAAGACCAGTTTACTCGTAACTCCTACAGTTTATCCATACCTCCTACAATTTATTATACCTCCTACAGTTTACCCGTAACTCCTACAGTTTACCCATAATTCCTACAGTTTACCCATAACTCCTACAGTTTACCCATAATTCCTACAATTTACCCACACCTCCTACAGTTTACCCATAATTCCTACAGTTTACCTATAATTCCTACATTTTATCCATAATTCCTACAGTTTACTCATAATTCCTACAGTTTACCCATAACTCCTACAGTTTACCCATACTTCCTACAGTTTACTCATAACTCCTACAGTTTACCTATAATTCCTACAATTTACCCATACCTCCTACAGTTTACCCATAATTCCTACAGGTTACCCATAATTCCTACAGTTTATCCATAATTCCTACAGTTTACCCATAATTCCTACAGGTTACCCATAACTCCTACAGTTTACCCATAATTCTTAATGTTTACTTATAACTCATACAGTTTATCCATAATTCCTACAATTTATCCATAATTCCTACAATTTACCCATATTTTCTTCAGTTTACTAATATTTCCTACAATTTACTGATACCTCCTACAGTTTACTTATAATTCCTACAGTTTACCTATAACTACAATTTACCATACCTCCTAAAGTTTACCCATAACTCCTATAGTTTACCCATAATTCCTACAGTTTACCCATAAGTCCTACAGTTTACCCATAATTCTTACAGTTTACCCTTAACTCCTACAGTTTATCCATAATTCCTACAATTTACCCATACTTCCTACAGTTTACCGATAAGTCCTACAATTACCCATACCTCCTACAGTTTACCCATAATTCATACAGTTTACCTATAACTACGATTTACCATACCTCCTACAGTTTACCCATAACTCCGTGGACCTGTTGTGAAAGCCACATTCAAAGAAGAACGGAGCACGTACTTGTAACATTGTTGCTGATTGACGCGGTTGCAACATTGTTACCAATAATATCCTTTGATCCCGCAGCACTGTTTGGACAAGACGCATCACAATGCTAATTTTCATACGGAATGATTCGGAAAACAAATAAAACTGATATAACCGTAACATCCTCCTAAACATGCGTTAGAACACCCATTCACTTGTAAATGGGCGTGCTTCTAGTACACGGGAACAGTAAAATATGTGTTCGTCTTTTATACCAATAAGCAAACACGCGTAGAACTTACCGAAACCACATATTCGACTGCAACGATTTCGCTATGGTTATATAGAAATCGTCAATGTTGTACAGATATGAGATTCGTAATAGGTGATTGTGTACCGTACAGTACTAATTCGCACACCCACGCAGAGTCGGGCCTTTGATTGATGGTCCATTGTAATATATAAACTTATATATATATATATATATATAATGTTACATTTAGAAACTTATATATATATATATATATAAAGTTACATTTATCACTATCTCACAAAGCCATGTAGAGTCGGGTCTCTGGCTGATCCTCGCGGTTGGTGATGAGAACTGTACTGTATTTCTAACACACTTATTTCGATCTGATTTTGCCTATACCATCAGGCTATAGTTTATATTTTGAAAGTTTGTGTTGTGAACATAATTCCTAAAAAAATGTCCCATAACTACAATTGATCACATCTTCTATAGTTTACCCCTAACTCCTACAGTTTACCCATAATTCCTACAGTTTACCTATAACTATAATTTATCATACCTCCTACAGTTTACACGTAATTCCTACAGTTTATCTATAATTCCTACAGTTTAGGCAGTGTAGGCAAAATAAAATTGAAATAAGTGTGTGAGAAATGTATAGTTTACCCGTAACTACAGTTTATCCGTAACTTGTACAGTTCACCCATAATTTCCACAGTTTACCCGTAACTCCTACAGTTTACCCATAATTCCTACAGGTTACCCATACCTCCTACAGTTTACCCATAATTCCTACAATTTAGCCATACCTCCTAAAGTTTACCCTGAAAGTTTGCTGACGATGCACTTTTTTTCTGGGTTTTTTCCTATAGCCTGGCAGTATAGGCAAAATGAAATATAAATAAGTGTATGTGAGAAACATCGAGACGCATGAAATTTCAATGTGCCTGGAAACATTTCGCCGGAAAACTGGTTTGACCTTGATCTTTTGACCTCGCGGTGTTTATGGACAATTCCATGACTTCGTTCGAACGTTCCAGAAAGCGGCGGTGTTTTCGTTTTGTTGACCTTGACCTTTTGACCTTTTCACCTCCCGGTGTTCTTGCAGACTCGTGGTGAAATAGGCGATATGTAGGTGTCGACGCGAAACGACATACGTCGAAATATTCTCGATATAATGCAATGATGCGATATGCGTCGTATAGCTTACATGCACGGCTACGTTTTCCCCGCTGCATGCACGAACATTCGTCCGCTAGGTTTCAGTCTGCTAGCAGGGTGAAAATGCGGGATCGTGTTTCTTTTCGTGACCGTGGAAAATTCCATGACGTCGTTCGAACGTTCCAGAAAAGAAGAAAAAACAACAACATGAAACCGGTTCAAACCGGTTCTGTACCCAGACACATCTCGAAAAGCATGTCATAATCGTCAGTATTAAATCGAACCGCCACTGTCATCACAACCGTTCTTCCAGTATGTTCTTTTGGGGTTAGGGTCAGAGTTCGTATTAGGATTCACTACAGACGACAGAATTAGGGTTACTAACCCTAACCCTAACTGGTAATTGTATAAGAACAAAAGGTCGGTGACCTTTGACCTTTCATTAGGGTTACTAACCCTAACCCTAACTGACAATTATTCCTACAGTTTACCAGTTTTTTCTCGAATTTTCCATTAGGGTTACTATCCCTAACCCTAACTGGCAATTGTATCAACGCAAAAGGTCAGTAACCTTTGACCTTCGACCTTGCCCTGCAGTGCCGTCTGGTAATCGTATCGATGCAAAACAACATGGCATGAAAACAAGACGTCGTAAGTTGCGTGACTGCTCTCGACCAATCAGAACCGTCGACACAATTGAACCGTAGCGCCCCTGGCGACGGTTTCACCACAAAAGGGTGCAATTTTTGCTAATTTATGCAAATGAGCTGTGACGTCATAGGTCACGTGACGGTTCTCGACCAATCAGAACAGTCGTCACAATTGACCTGTAGCACCCCTGGCGAAAGTATGACCGAAAAGGAGTGACGTGA
Source organism: Lamellibrachia satsuma (assembly GCA_033239005.1). Lineage (NCBI taxonomy): Eukaryota > Metazoa > Annelida > Polychaeta > Sabellida > Siboglinidae > Lamellibrachia > Lamellibrachia satsuma. The sequence continues at coordinate 3,039,243 of BSQZ01000067.1, forward strand.
CTGCTCTCGACCAATCAGATCCGTCGACACACTTGACCCGTAGCGCTCCCTGGCGACAATATTACCGCAAAACAGTGCTTCGGGGCGATAATAGGGGATAACACGTGGCGCCCCTGGTGGTGAAATGCTCTCCACCAATCAGAACGCTCCATTTAAAATTTCGACCTATCAGAATGACCTCCAAAATCTGCTCATTTTTGAGGATTGAGAATTGCACTCATACTACTACTAAACGCTAAAACACCACCACCCTCCGTCACTGTACACGTATACAGTAAAATAGGGATTAGAATATGGTGCTTTCTAGTCCTCGTGTCTATCAACACAGAAATATCAATAAACAATTTTATGTTAGGTAGAATGTTAAGATATGTATTATACGCTAACCTCAATGTTAATTTAAAAACTGTAATACTCTGACATATTTACTATCATAACATTTGTATGTATACGTTTTATTTTTACCAATGTTTCTTCCATGTTTATATTTGACTTCAGGGTCAGTACCCCATGACAGAAACCAAATTCAAGTCTATTTCAAGGCTAAGGAGAGAAAACTTCAAGGCTATTTAAGGTTCAAAATTTAATACTGCAAACTGCACTCTGGAAATAGACAACGTAAAGTTCAACATCTGTCATCAGTTACAGTAATCAATGCAGGTCTTTCAGCGCTTGCAATTTTTTTGTCGCCCTCTTTCGCATGGCATTGGATTTTGCCAGGAGTGTCAAGTCTCCTGTCAACTCGACACTCCTGGCAAAATCCAATACCAGTGTCTACTGTCAACTCAGCACTGGTTGCCAGTTCATCAGCTGACTTCACTAGTACTGCCATGTCCTGGTTGAGCCGCCTCTCCTTTGCCTTCATTTTCTCTGCTTCCTCACACCCATGCTTTCGCTTCGAGTTGAAGTGTTGCTCAACGTTCTGTTTCAGAACTTTCTCCTTCTCAGCCTCCAAGTACGCCATGTACCTTTATCGTGCTGCCTGTGCAAAGGAAAGTATTGATTTGGTTACTGGCATTTTGCACACACAACCAGCTGTTGTGATTGCGTCGTGCACAATGCGCTGTGCGACAAGGGATTCCTCCTTCAGGTTATCAACAGCTACGTGACTGTTGATTGAGAAACCACGTTCGACAGTGGCTTGCCCATGAGACAGGATGAGCAGTTTCTTTGTCACCATCCACAGCTTCTCATACTGTTGCATTTGAGGTAGACTGCAAGGAATGTATCCAGTCTCTCGGTGTCTGAGTTGACTTCCTTGAATGTGGCGGGGTTGGCAGGAACCACCTCATTCACAAAGGATCTGAACTGCTGCTGGATAGCATCGCAATCCGGATCTCGGATTTGGTGCAGATTCGACTACTTGTGTAGCACTCTGCCAAACTTCGCAATGCTGCCGTCCTTCCTGCCAGCCATCAACCGAGGGTCGAAACACGTCAGGTTTCTCGTCATGGTGCATTTGATTGGGCATTTCTCTAGGAGTTCCTTTGTGGCACAGACAAGCCCTTTCTTGCACTCCATTCTAAATGCCATTCTCTCTCTTTCACTTCTGCTTGACAGATATGACAGCTACCAACTCCTTCAGCTTCTTCGCTGCGCATAATCCAGGGTCAATTTGGGAGTGAGGCAAATGTGAATCAACAGCATCAATGTTGAGCTTTGCCAGCTGTGCTGTAGAGGTGGCCTCATCTAAGACTGACTGCTTCATGAAGCGCTGGTATAATCCTCGCACAATCATGTCAAGGTCACCACAAAGGAAGGGGACCATTGGTTTGTCCGTCTGGTATCTGACCAGAAACTGGTCAAACTGCCTCGCAACCGACTCGAAAAACATCAGGCATGCAAGCATCAGTGAGTCAGCACAGCCTGACTTCACGGTCGTGAATGCTTTTCCATCAGGGACATTGTACTTCTTTGGGTATTTGGTGATGGTATCGACGTACTTTCATACATGACCAAGTGCCAGCAGCGCACGGGATGCCACTCGCGCATTCTCTACCCACCGGTGCATACAGAACTTCATGGGAAACACTGTTGTTCCCGTAACTGCGGTGAAGTCTTCTCGCCTGGCGGGTGTTTCGTGGAAAATCCGGTGCAGTGCCCAGAGAAATGGCTTCAGATCCCATCCAGCTGCTCCGAAACCAGCTCTGAATGCATTGTGGACCACCTGCAGGCCACAACTGCCGGTGTCAATCAGTTTCCGTGAGCGGTCATCGTACACCTCAGCCATCAGCTTTGGGCATAAGGACCCATTCACATTTGGCCCATCCATGGACAGCTGGATCATGTTCGATAGGTTCATTGCACCACACTTCTCAACAAACACATCAACCATTTTTGCAGCTGTGTTTGTATGGCCAAGAAAAGCACTGGTGAAGTATCGGATATACACTGTGTTTCTACCATCATCAAAGAACCTGATGTGTGTGTCCATCTGTTTTTTTTTTGGTGAAGTGGTTGAAGCTCTCATCAAAGAGGATGTCAAGCAACCGCACCTGGTCCTTCAGTTGCTGGCTGAAATATGGAGCTAGTCCACGGCAGATGATGTAGGCGCTCTTCTTCTCAACGACTTTGCGATTGCGCTATCTGGGAACATAAGCTGAAACAGTCTGTCTGTTTCCATGCAGCTAACGTATGAGTAGTGAGACGTATGAGTAGTGAGACGTATGAGTAGTGAGACGTATGAGTAGTGAGACGTATGAGTAGTGAGATGACACGACTTTCATTGCTCTTCTGCACTTCTGCACGCCAGTGATTGTCGGTTGTCACATGACTTGCGATGGATGAGGTGTTCACCGATGACTGATGGTGTTACGGGCATTGACGTGGTTGCACTTCCAGAAGGTGTAGGTTCTACAACACAGTACAAGAACTAGACAAATTGCTATCTCATTGAATATAATATTGTACACACAGTATGTACATGATTATCAATATATATATATATATATATATATATATATATATATATATATATATATATATATATATATATATATATATATATATGCATATGGATACACATATAACTAGTATAATTATGACATGTCCAACAAAATATTATTTGTCAACCAATCCTGTCCGTATTATGTACATGAACCTAACTGATAATTATGTTTTCTTTTCAACCATGGACACCAGCCGGCGTTGACGCACATTTGCAAACAGCTGGACATATTCATGTAAAGTATGTATTGGCGCGTTCGCTAGGTGGCGCCACATGTTCACTTGCGCCATCGACGTAACGTCCGTTAACAACCGCATCGCAGCGAAATATCGCCCATTAACGCGGACAGTTACATGCAATTGTATTTGCTTATTAATTAAGATAACTCCGTAATATCACAAAACACAGGTCTTATTATTATCACAAACTATCATAGACACATACCTGTAGTTTCCTGTGGTCTGGTATTGCCGAATAATGTCGCTATTGAGGTTCCCGCGCAGCTTTTTTTGAAGTTTCGTGTTATTAGCGTGTTTTTTGCCAGCGTTGTGGCTTCTAACGGCAGATTCTCCGATAGCTTTCACATCAAACGAACGTTTGCATATCCGGCAATGTGCCAAAAATACATTTGTCGGATTTCGCGCGAGCAATTTGCTATACTCAGGATGTTTGAGCCAGTCGTCTTGAAACCTCGACTTCCCCATATCGAAAAAATATTCGAACTACGCTCGGTGAACAAAACGCCAAAGTATACCCGTACCAAGCGTAATGTGGTCTGTTAATCTTTACTTTTGGCCCTGTCAAAATTTAAGGATTTCAAGGCCTTGATTTTGAGTTGGTGAAATTCATGGTTTTCAAGGATGTCAAGGCCCCGTACGGACCCTGTGACTTGCAGGCAGTATTACGTTCTGCATAATTCATTTAAGAGGATTTGTAATAATATTGTTACACATTTATGCAGCAAAGGTACATAAGCAGCTTGATCTAACCATAAGCCTCGTGAATACTAGGGTATTTCACCAGTCATCCCCATTATTTTTACACCAGAACCAACAATCTTGATAGATGGCATCCATTTGAAGAATGTTGACCACTTCATATACTTAGTTAGTATAATATATATATATATATATATATATATATATATATATATATATATATATATATATATATATATATATATATATATATATATATATATATATATATATATATATATATATATATTGACGGAATGTTGGGATACACGAAGCCCAATGCACCAATCTAGCCAAGCCGTTGGATGGTTACGTCACATGGTCCTCAATCAACACACCATCTGCCTGTCACAAAGCTCGTGGTTTTAGGCATTTTACTATTGACGTGGACCATCCACATACACCACGTGAAACAATCGCTCTTTCTTCTCCATCATGAACATACAGTAGCATGACAAGACTGCCAATATTGGAGAGAACAAATACAACCATCCAGGCATGAAGCGATTAACTTAACTGAATAATTGTGTGTTAAGCTAATTCAAGAGTAACTTAACTTAATTAGATAACTTTCGAAGGTTATCTTAGCGTAACGTGAAATTAACTTCAATTAATTTTCAGTCTACTTAATCGTTAAGTTGTATATTAATTAAATTAACTTAACTACTTCACTTTCGAAATACAATCACGCCCGCCGCTTAGTAGAACCAGACACATGAAAAGTGATACACTGTACGGCGAAATAACAGGTGAAAATCGAGTAGCATTAGACTGTAAAAAAATAGGTAACCATTTCAACAAATTCTTTATTAACATAGTTACCAATTTATCAAACCTCATAGAACCCTACCCGGGAACAAAGCCGAAATACTTCGTAAAATGTAACGTATCACAAGCATTGTATATACACCCAGTCACTGAGCAAGATTACTTGACATTGTGTTTGGGTGTAAAGGTAAATCTCCATACGGACACGATGAGATCAGCTTAAAAACAGTTAAGCATGTATAAGGCAAATTGTAAAACCGCTAACCCACATTTTTAGCAGATTATTGTTCTGCGGATCATTTCCAAATGACATGAAATTGGCAAAAGTTATTCCTGTATTTAATAACTTATGTCAGGTGATCGTTTTAAATTTTCTAATGATAGACCTATATTTCTTTTATTCCAATTTTCAAAATTACTTGATAAAATATTCAACAAAAGGCTAACGGGCAGTATGGCTTTAGAAGTAATCATTCGACCTCACTAGCTCTAACTGAATTTGTCAGTAAGGTTACTTTTGTAATTGATAAATTCCAAAGTACAATTGGTGTCGTTATCTATCTACAAAAAACTTTCGACACCGTTGACCTCAACATATTGCTAAGTAAATTCCAGTGCTATGCCATAAGGGGTTTGGCTCTGGAATGGATATAAAGTTACTTATCCAACCGTAGCCAATAAATTATGTATATTAACAGTAACTCAGAATTAAAAGAAATCAAATGTGGAGTCCCGCAAGGATATACCGACCTCCAAGGCCATTAAATGAAAATAATAAGGAATTTGTAAATGAATTTATAACGATCATATCATCTATATAAAATCATTAAAAAATATTTTTCTTGCGGGGACTATAATATAAATATGCTAAACATAAATGAGCAAGAACATTGTAGCAGGTTCTTTGACATGCTAAGTTCAGTTAGTCTTCTTTTCTTCCCACCAGGTTTACAACCTGTAATAGAACACTAATTGATAATTTATTTTGTAATCTAACAAAATATACGTTAGAGAGTACAGTATGAACAGTAATAAAAATAATTCTTTGATCATCAACCGTATTTGAAGATTATGGATACTGCTCTGAAAAAAGAACATCCTGCAAAATTCATACTCATTAATATTCAAAACTAAAAAGTGTTAGAAGAAGTATATGTAACTACAAGATTATCCTCGATGAAATCAATAAAGCTAAACATAAATATATGACGAGTAAATTAGTGAATTTTTTAAAATATAAACATAAACATTCAACGTGGATGACTCAATGTTTGCTAGCCTCAACACGACACAGAGTTACACTTTACAAATATAATATAATAATAATATATAATAATAACGTTTATTTCAACAACATCAACAGTAAATAAACAAACACAATTGAATCATCAATAGTACCAGTTGTAAAAAGGCAAGAAGTGTAATTCGTATGTTACTTGCCCTATCACTTATACGTGACACTGAATAATATAATTATACAAGTGTAAGCGTGTATTGTACTATTCTGTTCTCAGTATATTTGTAATTTTTCTTTTAAGAGAATAGTACATGACCAATTCTACTGCAATACAATACATTTTTTCACCATAATCAGGTTACTCATTGGTTGCACAGCTGTGCAATACTTGAACAGTATAGTTCTTTTCAAAGATGATCATTCTTACAATGAATTAATGTACTGTCTAGGGAATTCCATAACTTCACACCGTTAATTGATATACACATTGTCTTTAGATTAGTGCGTGCATACTTTTGCTTAAATACACCATTTTGTCGGGTCATGTAGGTAGGGTCATACAAAACGAAAAGTTGTGTATGTTGTTTGGCAATGAATTGTTAAATGCCTTATGCATAATTTCAGCAGTTTTTAGTTTCACCATATCTTTCAATTTTAGAATGCGGAGATCATAAAAGTATAGCATATAGTCTAGATGAGTGATCCAAAACTCTGAACATCACAGATTAACCCTACAACCTTTTTCTGTAACAAGACTAAGCATTTTAAATTGCTGCATATGTATTTCTCCATATCTCAGCACAATACATAATGTAAAGCGAAACGAGTGAATAATATAAAATACGCATTCCACGTCTGTCAATTAAGAAACTAATTTTGTACATAATCGCACAACACTTCAAAAGTTTAGATTTCAAGAGAGAAATATGATGTTTCCATGTTAATTTGTCATCAATCTCAATCAGTATACCTAAAATTGTGTTGCTTCAACTCTATTAATTGTAACCTTGTTTATTTTTTATACAAAGAGAGAGAGAGAGAGAGAGAGAGAGAGAGAGAGAGAGAGAGAGAGAGAGAGAGAGAGAGAGAGAGAGAGAGAGAGAGACGCTTCCAATGCGTGATTTCCAAAAATCATGTAATTTGTTTTTGTTATGTTTAATGATAATCTATTAAATGAAAACCACACATTGAGTTTATCCAGCTCTGCAATTATCTGCCGGATAAGTTCATTGATGTTATTGTTACATGTTCGTGTCGTCTGCACTCAAAATAAACTTAAACAGTTTTGAAGCATTGGAAATGTCATTGATATACATTATAAATAATTTTGCTCCTAAGATGGAACCTTGTGGTACACCACAATACACCCCCAAGTACCTCAGAATCACAATTGTTATACTGAACAAACTGTGATCTATTTTCTAAATAACTCACAATCCATTTATGTGGTATACCACGAACACCATGTCAATTTAATGTTGTTGCCAATACATCATGATTTGCTGTGTCGAATGTTTTCTTGAGATCTATAAATACACCAATAGAATATGTATTATTGTCTAGAGAAATAGTAATTTCTTCAACCAATTCTTAAAAGTAGCTGGGGTGGCAATTGCATACCTGTCTTGAATTGAATAGTTTCAGTAGAAGTGTTTAAGATAAATGAACAATTTCTTCACAGATTATAGTTGAAATACTATATAATATTCCAGATTAAAATATTTGGTTATGTTACAAGGTTTTTAAAACATTTTTGTAAATGTGAAAAAATAGCCACTAAAATTTTTTTTGAGACAATCCCCAAATAAATAAATGACATACATATAAACATGACAGTGTAACTGATACCTTTACGACATATTTTGGTTAATATAAACCAATTATGTCTGCTACACCACCGTGAATGAATTAAGCAAAAGTTGAATGACAGCCTAAAGTGACAGTGTATTTTTGACACAAACCCTTCACCAATCGTAACTTACTGCTGTATTACGTTGCGTGCACATAAGACGCGTTCATACGCAACATTGCAACGTCGTGAGTGTTGTAGTTTTTCCTCAAACACTATTTTAAACATAATTTCTTGTAATCCTGGTTATTAATGAAAACACAATCTCAACAATTAAATGCTTGTTTTTGTGTTGAAATTTACGGTTTTTCACCGGCTTTTGTGTATTGTTGACAAAACATCATGGCCATTTGTAATATTGACATGTCCCCTTAATTTGCCGTCACAATGGTAATTTAATATGTACTTGTAATGTATTGACGTCTATGGTATCAGGTTACGCCAGTCATCCAAGAAACACGTGGTAGGGTGTGTGGACGGTTATTTTGATTGGCCCGTTATCCCGCGGGGTCACCAGGTCACATACGCGTCGGCATTTCCGTTCGTGTCAATTTAGGGCACCGTTATTTTAGATGCGTAATTAAAAAAAAATCATATGATCTGACATAACTGCATTTGACCAGGCACACTGGTAAGTTTGCTGGCAGAACATGTTGACAGTGTAACTGTGGATTTTGTTAGATGATTTCAATAGGCGGAAGGATGTTTGGCAATTTTTTCGCCACAAGGCACGTGTGCGTAGTAATTCATGCATAAATTAGTAAAAATTTACGGATATGGCACGTTCATGCATTTTAAATGAGTTATAAGTACGATACTTTGACAAAACTTGATCTGCATGTCAGTGAGATGATGACAACGGCAGATAAGAAGTTTCAGAATTTTTTATGGTCCCGTTTTCTTATAATAATGCAAAACTTTAACATGGTCGCCAATGGGAAACATAACAGTATCACTGAACGCTGATATTTGCTGATTTAAGTATATGAGATGGATTAGTGAAATATGACGTTAGTGAAGGTGATTTTTTTGTGGTGTCGACATTTAGTTCTGTATATGCTATGAATAAAAAAATCAAATGACACGCTAGCTGCCCCAACCATCTTAAGTATATGATTTGGTTAGGTAGATATACTACTGATGTGTACTAGTATAACAGTAACCAGATTATGTGTTCCGCTTTCACGGCGAACGAATATAACTAGTTCGAACACCGTAGCGGACTCGGCCGTTACTATGGAAACATTGTCGCTTTTCCGGAAACTCAAGGGGATTTCCAAAATTATTGCGTTTTTAAAGGATGGAATGGCGAAATGTGACGTTAGTTCCGGGTGATTTTTTTTGTGGTGTCGACGCTTTGTTCAGTATATCTTAGCATGAACTTTACTGTAACTGCCAGTATTATGTCGCAAATTCAACATATTGACTGGCAGCACAAAGGCATAGATGAATGTTTCTGTGGAAATATTGTGCATTTAACATTTAGTAAACAAGTAAAGTTGTGTTGATGTTGTTATTACAGTGTATGTAACTGATACAAAACTGCGATGCTCCGCCGAATTTATATACACGCGCCTATTTGCCGACAGAATGCTAAGAATGTGATTAACAAAGTTGTTATTGCGGACGTGCGGAAGTTATCAATTTCTTTTCGTCATGCTTGATGCCTGAATTCCGTGAGCGCGAGTAATAGGCGTGTCCTTTACAAGGGACGGTGGCGGTAGGTGGTGCCACCTAAGTTATGGTGTCATGCACCTGAGGGCGCCATTGTAGGTGGTGGACCAGGTTTCACCCACCAGGTGGCACCACTATCGTGACGTAGTCGCCCACACCATCAGCGTCACCTATAAGATCTTCATTCGCCACTAATATCCGCAAGGTGTCGCCATCGTAGGTGGCACCAGTTTCCGCCAGCGAGAAATCATTGCAGGAACAGGCATAAGAAATGCCGTCTCACGAAATTGCTACCTTTAGACCAAACATTTCGTAAATTAACTTGCTGTTGCGCATGCACGGTAACATGGCCACCGTCTTTCTTCATAATGTCTTTATAACACTAATTAAAACTGTGATGCTTTTAGCTGTCTAAATCTGAAAAAAAATGTCAACGCTCTTTTAGAGCTAAACGAGGAGTTGGTATTTAACAATGTATATTATCGCTCTTACCTGTAATGTAATGGTTTTTGTAATGCAGACAACGTTCACGTAATGTATGTAACGCATTTTGCGTATGTACCAGTTTTGAATCACTTCTGGCTGCATTGCGCAACCACCCGCTTCATGAAACAGCATCTTAAAGTATAGTATGCTAGCATGTGAAGTAATTTTCATACAAATGTATGCTGACATAGGTAGGCAGACATACAGATAGATAGACAGACAGACAAACTTACATACATGTATATGTTTTACTACCATACACAATTATAAAAGTATCGTAAACATTGATGGCCTATTTCACTTAAATGGTAGAACTTAAACTAGTGAGCTCCATTTAACTAGTGAGCTCCATTAAATGTTCGTTGCAAAATACAAACAAACAAACAAACATCCGGCGACTAGTCTCAACTACTTTTTTAGTTAAAACAGAGCCCCAAAACATTTTGCTAACCTTCCAGTTGCACATACCCAACGTGGCTTCTTGTATTTTGCATATTAAAAACGTATGTTATTGTCCTGCACGTGTGTCCATAGCATATGTGCAACCATCCGCTTCCTTTAGTAATTTTGTCATATTTAACCGGGTATGTAACCATGCAGAAACGCTTTCACGCTAAGTAAGTACTGCTTTTATATGTATTTTATATTCTTTCCAAGCAGTGCATTTAAATATGTACTAACTTCAGCTAAATTTCTTCCAAACACTGCCTGGCGAGTACTACATTCCTTCCAAGCAAAGCCTCTAGTGACCAAACATGCAACAACTTCACCCATATACCTCAAGTAACACCTCAAGCGAACACATATGCAATAACTTCACCCATATTAACATACATTTTTCCAAGCACCGCCTCTGGTGAGTATGTATGTACTAACTTAACCTATATTCCTTTCAAGTAGCGCCCCTTGTGACCAATTATGCAATAACTTCACCCATGTTCCTTCCAAGTAGTGACCCTATTGACTCTCCAAGTAGTGACCCTATTGACTATATATGTAGTAACTTTACCTACATTTCTTCCAAGTAGCGCTTCTAATACAGTCGCGCCTCGTTATTACCCTCCGCGGATTCGGATATAACGAGGTCGGTCGTGGACCCCGATGTTCTGCCGCCAGGGGAAAATGCCAAATGGGCCTGCTTAAACCTACTTAGAATTGCTTTGACAATTCTCAAGAAACATTAGGCGAACAATGTCAATGAACGAGCATCAACGTGTTGTTTGCTTTGAGCTGCCGCCGACATCAATCGCTGTCCGGTTTGTAAATTGCATTCGAGATTCACAAATACGCCTCGCGTAAGAATCAGATAAACAGTTTTAAATGCATTTAGACTTTTTTTAGTATGCAATACCAACACAACACTTGGGTGAAATGACATGGTTCCATTACATCGTAAATTTAATCGTTTTTGCGACGCGAAACGAACATGCCAAATTCCTAACCCTAACCCAAGGCTCTACCGGTGCGCGAAAATACGAATTCGTCATCCGCATATGAAACGATGATTCGATGTTAAGTGGTGCGTAATAATTTTATGCTTCGGTCGAGATCGGTTGAAAGACGAAGTTAAATAATTATTAATTCTACTTATTGTCATTGTCTGTGTTTTATCAGCTTACATACTACGTTTGTCAAATCATATACGTTTTCGGCTACTCAGATCCAGGTTATTATTTTCGATTAGTAGACCTACTGGTCCAGTACATCATCATCGTGGTAGAGCTATTCAATAACGGTATACGTACATGTGTTTTATTCAGTTCAATAATCAACAGGGTGTGACATTTAAAAATAATACACGTTGATGCTAGTATACTCGTTTAATAAGTTCCATAAACTGCATATTGGCGTATAATATAAGCAGGGTTGGCATGTAACGAAGTAAAAGTACTTCGTTACAATACTTGAGTAGTTATTTCAAGTAATTTGCGTGTAACGAAGTAGAATTTTGACTACATACTTTTTACTTGTAACGAAGTAGTTTTATTTAAAGTAATACGACTTTTTACTCAGTTACTTTTATTTACTTCGCAATATATATTCGTTACATTTTTCTGCGAAACCGCTGCTGCCGGTGGCGCTCTACCGTCAACGACATTTCAAAAACTGTTCATAGTCGCCAGGCCAGAAGCTAATAATATCATTCAATCGCGTGCCAGTTCGCGATCATATTTGCATGCATACCTCCCTTCGGGAAATCAACGCAACCACTGCTTTATATCTTCGTCAGTGAACGAAGTCTGCCAAATATTGGCGTAGCCAGCATAAGACACATGTACGTATATCAGCTAGGCATCAGATGTCTTTGTTATATCGTTGACATGAAATGTAATTTCGAGCACACAACGCTTGAACGCCATCTCAAACCACGATGCAAATGTCTCCGTTGCACCATATAAACTGAATCCGGGACATTTAGCCAACAGACACTTAGTCAATGGACATTTCACCAATGGACACTTAGCCAACGGCCATTTAGCCATCATTTGTAGGGGGGACATTTCGCCAACATTCAAAAAATTATATTATGTTTCTGTGTGCTTTCACCATAAATATAGTTGTTTAAATAAATGCAATACAATTGTAAGTAATTGTATTTTATTTAATTCATTGTACGAATGTAACGATCACAAAGTAATGTCTCATAGTCTAAAACTTGCAAACACGAACATTGCATATATTGAGTCCACAGCTGTTTATAATCAATCTTCATTCTCACGGTTGACAGGCTTCCAGCGTATGTTATGACCCACTCCACGTAGTAGTTCAGGGATGGTCTTCCTGCCTGCTGCACGATCTTCACACAGTGTACGCAGACGGATCTGCATGTCCTTGTATTCACGCCTAACCCTCTTCTTGGGAGGTTGACCGTTTAGATCTTTGGCGATGTGAGTGCAAGCCACTGCATCTTCTTTCTTCAAGGCATCTATCACGGTCCACACGGAGGGATGCTGGTAGCCAACCAAATGAGTGAAGCGATTGTTCCAGCCTTCACACTGGTTGATAGTTCTTGGTTCATCATCCAGAGTGGCCTGGTGAACATTCCACACGGCAGGTGGGTACCGAGGAGGAACTCTCCTCATACGAACAGTGGCTGCTCCATGTGGACCATCTCGTGGAACTCCAGCACGAAGGTAAGTGCCAGTGACGTATGTCTGGTCGAAGTAATCCACCAGAGGTTCTGCATCAGGAGGGGTATTACCACGGAGGTACATGATTCCCTCAGGGATATCTTCGGTGGGCAGGAAGGCTAGGGCATCTAATTGTCCGCAGAACAACTTAAAGTCCTCGTCATCCCTGTATTGAGGCACTAGCCCCAGCTCTTGTATCTTTCGCCAGGTTGCCTGGGTCAGATAGTAGAAGCAGCCCCTGACTTGGACATCATTGTCCAGGGTTGCTCCAATGGCACTGATAACAGCCTGTTCAAAATCAACCATAATGGTTCTGGGATCCGGATACAGTTCCATAGAGCTGCACTTATCCAACAAGGCACGGAGGATTTCCTCATATGTGTCCTGGGTCTTGTGTTGTAGCAGGGCATATGCTATACCAACAGTCGTGGATCCAAGGGGGATCCGGATAACATATAGTTGAAGGAATCCAGGTGGTGCCATAGCGAAGTTGCCATCCATGAACCATGTGTCAGCTGTAGAGTGCGTACGCAGGGCAGGTGGGGATGCAAAAACAACTATCCTGGAATCTGAGTTTTGGCCGTTGTCGTAGATCAGGAATGGTTCTGGTGTAGGGCTTGATGTTTGGGTCCATTCGCCTTCAATGGTAAGTTCACTGAGTGAAGCTGGAACTGGAGGGGCTTGGCCTTTTCGTACGCGTCGTATCATCTTCTTCATGGCATCTTCCTCACTAGCTAACTGCCTGGCAGCAGCAGGAAGTTCAGCAAGTTTGGCAGACACTATTGTTGCTGGTCGTTCTCTGGTGTTGGCTGCTAAATGTTTCATATCGACTTTCGTCTTGGCAACTGCAACTTCCATTGGATTTGCATCATGGTTGTGAGGTTTGGTATTGAGTACCTGACTAAGGTCAAGAGTTGTAGATATGACACCCTTGCAGTTGTTGTTGCGTTTAACACACTGCCATCTAATCTGGTTTTTGGAAGTTATCTGCTTGGTATACATAAAACCTTCCAGACAACCTTTCTGCTTCCCTCGGCTAGTAGTTATAATCTCCATGGTTGAACTTGTGTAAAATTTAATTTCTGATATTGGGTAATCCTTTTATCCCATGTGTTCCAGGTGAATGAAATTAAATTGGGCCAATTGTGATGGAGGATCGCCTATTCTAATCAAGATTGAAGCTCAGATGGATAAGCTGATCACTTACAAAGAGGTCATTGTAGCTTGACATGAAGCCACATATATCTGGGAGTGTCTCCAATTAAGCCAAAGGGTGGGGAAATAATGAATAGCAGTTGGTCTCGGCATTAAATCATGATGGTAATTATTGAAAGGTCATTTTCAATGGAAAATATAACACTTTATAAATAATTAAAATATATCAATCTTAAACTTAATATTTTCCATCATGTGATTTACCAAATAAACTTTTTTCCTTTTGGGAAAATAATGAATAAAAAGGTGACTGAAAATGCAAGTTTAATCATTCATCAAGATTTGCTTATCATGGACATTATCAAAAACAATAAAGATATCCAAAATGTAAGATATAATTTTTTGAATGTTGGCGAAATGTCCCCCCCTGCAAATGATGGCTAAATGGCCGTTGGCTAAGTGTCCATTGGCTAAGTGTCTGTTGGCTAAATGTCCGGATACCATATAAACTATTAATCAGTAAGTTTCCAATACGTATTATAAATATTAAAATTTGCAATTTCGACAATGTATTGATAATCCTCATATACTGACTCAATTCTGATATTCGTGAACGAACGCGCATCGTGGATCGAGAACGAGAACCGATTTTCGCCCATTGGCATTGTCAGCAACGGCCTTACCGGCTTACGTCAGCATTAAACAGCATTTTTCTTTCACGAATAACATTCACATTGAGATGTTTAATACATTCATAATAATGATTACTCTACAGAATTATAAACAGTAAACAAATGATACTCTGCCATTTAGCAGCATCTTTTCCCAGCAATGGCTTATTCAAGCTGACCCATATCATAATATCAAAGACAGGGACAGGGGCCCTGATATGTCACTTTTAATTGCAATTAGCAACAGCATTCCTCTGTTGCACTGGTCTGTCTTCTGATCAATTCTAGCACCAGCTGGTACCAGGTAACCAACACAGCTAGCTGCTAAAGCGTGTTCTTTCAATGTTTGTGTGAGCTGATAAGACATGTCTGGGAAGAAATGAGAAGGTGGGGGTTCACAAGCCAGATGGCTTCATCAGCTAGGCATCAGATGTCTTTGTTAATTTTACTATGTGCAGTGCTAGGTTGTATTACCTCTTACCAGTTTCCTTGAGAGGCTACTACTAGTACTGGACTGACCATCTACCTACTCAGATACAAACACACCTGCGTATACATATCCTGTTGTACAGACTAGCTCCTCCCATACCTCAGTGAAACAGGTCGGTAAAAAGACAGATTGTGCCTCATCATTAATTAGTTCTGTATTTAACTGAAATTATTTGATGTTGTGAGAGCTCATTAAAGATAATGCAATTTTCCAAGCATCCAAGTGAGCACCGTGTTCAATGGTGGCAGACCGACTGACCAGCTAAGGCTGTCTGGAAGCACATTGTTATAGGCAGAGTGGTTGCAAAACAGTTGCCAGATGCAAGTTGGGTAATTTATATATTACTCATGATTTTGTTGTTATTTCTAAGTGTTGTACTTTTACTTCTACTTTTACTTCAAGTACTTTTAAAAAGTTGTTTTACTTTTACTCAAGTAATTTCTAGGTGAATTACTTTTACTCAAGTACAAAATAAAAGTAATTCAGTCAACCCTGAATATAAGACAGTGCTGCAAGCACACAGGGCTTCACCTTCGACAGCGTTCTAGGACTTGGTGCAGCTGGCGGCGATCGCTGTTGTTTAGTAGCTCCCTGGTGACATATTTCAGAACACCTAACGCGCCTCGCTTACAGCGAGGTCTTTAATCGTGGACCCCAACCACCGCGTTATAACGAGGCTCGACTGTATGTATGTATGTATGCAATCTAACTTGACCTACATTTCTTCCGTTCGTTGTCCCTAGCGACCCCATATGCACAAAAGCCAACCTATTTTACTTCTCAACCGGTGACGCCACCTAACAAATACCTTTCGTACTGGTGTGGCCTTACCTAAGCGCCACCAGTACCAAAAAATTTCGTTAGGTGGCGCTCCGTAGTGCGGTCCTTATCCGCTAGATGATACTACAATAACCAGGTGGCAACACCTTTACCCTAACTGATTTATTACGCATTTGATGTGTCATCATATATTGTATGGAAGTGGCGTCGCTTCGGGAGTCACGGTCGTACCCGTCGGTTCCATTCGGAATTGGCATGGCCATCCGGAATTGCACCTTCGAAAATAAGTCAACTAAAAAACGAAAAAAAGGAAGGTCATAGTTGGGAGTTGGGGTAAACTCCGGACATTCCAAACTTTAGTTCTAGGTTAATTTATATATAGAACTTATCAAGTCAATAGTGCTAGTGTTATGGTGTCTGAACCCGTATGTGTATGTCAATTTGTTTTGTGTATGGTTATTACCAGTTCCGTATGAATTTGGAATTAGATAGACACCAGAATTTCCACGAAAGCAACTGCCAATTGATCCATGGAAATTCTTCAATATATAAATATTTGTTCTGCGCATTTCACTTTACGTCCGATGTAAACTAAACGTTAAAAGTTTGTCAGATGAAAGGTGTCTCGCTACCTCGGTATTTCGTTACATCGCTACATCGTTACTTCGTTACTTTGTTGCCTTGCCTTTGTGCTGAGCTTATTTCGTTACTTCGTTGTTTCGTTACCTCACTACTTCGTTACTACATTACCATGTTGCCTCACTGCCTCGGTTCCTCAGTGGCTTGCTGACTGGCTGCTTCATTACTTCACTGTTTTGCTACTTAACAGCTTCAAAAGTTCGTCACTTTGGAAGAATATGGGAGAAGTTATTGTATATTTGGTCGGTAGAGGCGCTACTTGGAAGGAATGTAGGTAAAGTCATTGCATATTATGTTAGTAGAGGCGCTACTTGGAAGGTATGTAGATTAAGTTAGTACATTCCTACTCACAAGAGGCGGTGTTTAGAAGAACTGTAGGTAAACTTTTTGCATATTCGGTTGATAGAGGCGCTACTTAGAAGGCATGAAGGTTAAGTTGGTACATATTTAGTCACTAGGTGCACTGCTTGTGAGGAATATAGGTGAAGTCACTGCATATTTGGTCGAAATAGGCGCTACTTGGAAGGCAGATAGGTAAATTTATTGTATATTCGGTAGGTAGAGGCGCCACTTGGAAGACATCTAGGTAAAATCATTGCATATCCGGTCAGTAGAGTTGTATGTACGGTCGGCAGAGGCGCTATTTAGAAAGAATATAGATAAAATCACTGCACATAGGATCGCTACATACAATGCTTAGAAGAAATGTTGGTCAAGTTACAGCACGCATACACACTACTTGCGCTACTTGGAAGGGAAATAGGTCGAGTAAGTACCTATTCGGTCGCTAGGAAGTGGTTGTTGAGAAGGCAAATAGGTCGGGTTAGTGCATATAGGGTCGCTAGAGACAACGATCGGACGAAATGTAGGTCAAATTAGAGCATACGTACACACTAGACGCTCTACTTGGGAGAAATGTAGGTTAAGTTAATACATATTTAGTCAATAGGGACACTGCTTGGAATGAATATGGGTAACATTATTGCATAATTGGTCACTACGGGCGCTACTGGAAAGGATTATACGTTAAGTTAGTACACATTTAGTCACTAGGAACACTGCTTGGAAGGAATATGGGTGAGTTATTGCCTATTTCGTCACTAGAGGCGTTACTTGGAAGGAATATAGGTTAAATTAGTATATACGTACTCATTAGAGGCGGTGTTTGGACGAAATGTAGATTAAGTTAGTACATATTTAGTCAATTGGGACACTGCTTGGAAGGAATATGGGTGAAGTTATTGCATATTTAGTCACTTGGGGTCGCTACTTGGAAGGGAAATAGGCCTACTTGAATGATTGGAAGTAGTTGTTGAGAATGAAAATAGGTCAAGTTAGTGTACATAGGGTTGCTAGAGACAACGCTTAGATTAAATATAAGTCAAGTTAATACATATATACACACTAGAAGCGCAACTTGGAAGAAATACGGTTGATGTTATTGTATATTTCGTCGCTAGAGGTGGTTGTTGAGAAGGGACATAGGTCAGGTTAGTGCATAGTTGGTTGTTAGGACAAAGATTGGACGAAATGTCGGTCAATTTTGTACATATATACACACTAGAGGCGGTACTTGGAAGAAATACGGTTGAAGTTATTGGTATTGTTGTTAAGTTATTTGTTCGGTCGAGGTGAAAGGTATATGGGTGAAGTTGTCACCAGAGGCGTTACCTGGAAGGAATATAGGTTAAGTTAGTACATGCATACTCACTAGAGGCACTATTTGGAAGGGAAATTAATTGAGTTAGTACCTAATTGAACGTTAGTGGGTAGTTGTTGAGAAGGAAGATAGGTCAAGTTAGTGTATATAAGGCTGCTATGGACAACGATTGGATGAAATGTATTGGATGAAAAGTTAAAGAAAATGACGGAACCGTTTTATGCATAGTTTTATAGATAGTTATATGCAATAAAGCAAGACAAGGTCAAATAAGCCGTCACATACATAAATAGCCACTGACTCTGCTGCCTGCACTGACATTTTATATTTATTTTTGACGTTTTATTTTACAAAATTTAGTAATTTCACACGCTAACACGCTAGCATACCTTACTATAAGAATGATAAAAGTCACGTTGCACATGCACAAACGCCAGTGGCATCGAAAACCGCCAGTGACATCGAAAACCGCAAGTGACTCTAAGGGTAGCAGATTCGAGTTATGGTACGAGACTGTCTAAAACAGGTCGCATCCGTTTCCCCAATGTCGCCGTTTGGGGAAGCGGGTGGTTGCGCATGCGCAATGGAGACACGTGCTGGGCAACAAAAACACGTTTTTATTATGCACAATACAGGAAGCCACGTTGAGCATGTGCAACTGGAGGTCAGCCACATGTTTTTGGGACGGTGTTTTTACTAAAACTAGTTCAAAGACTAGACACCAGGGCCGATGTAGTTACTAAAATTGATATCCGGATGTACGTTTGTTTGATTTTTATTACGAGCATTTGAGAATTAATGGAGCACACTAGTTAAACTTAAAAAGACCAATGTTACCATTTCAGTGAAATAAGCCATAAACGTTTACGAGAATAACTTTTATAGTTGTGTATGTTAGTAAAACATACATGTATGTATATGTGTCTGTCTGTATGTATGTTTGTCTGTATACCTACCTGAATATATGTCGGCATACAGTTTTATGAAAATTACTTCACATGCTAGCCTAGTATACCATACTATAAGATAGTGAAGCAGGTGTTTTCGCAAGCGCAACCAGAAGTGGCTTAAAACTGGTATATACATACATAACGCGAAAGCTCTTCTGCTTAGCAAAAAGCAATATAATTATGTGTCGGTAAGAGCGATAATATACATAGGTAAATACGACGAATAAAAGCAACAAAATCTTAATGTGTGTTATAAAGACATTATGAAGAAAGACGTGCGCATGCCATGTTAGCGCGCATGCACAACAGGGAGTTAATAAAAAAAATGGTTGGTCTAATTATAGCAATTTCTCCGAAGCCGTTTCTCCTGATTTTTCGCCGGCGGAAGCTGGTGCCATTTACGCTGTCGACATCTTGCGGATAATAGTACTTTAAACATATTCGGCGTTAGTGGTGGCAAACGCCTACCTACGGTGGCGACACCTTGCGGACAAAAAACGGTATTAGTTGATATAAAATTATCTGATGGGTAGCGATAGTGGTGTTGTCACTACAGCGGCGCCACCTGGTACGAGGACGAGTGCCACCGCCTACAGTGGTGCCCTCTAGCAGATGGCACCAGAACTAGGGTGTCACTGGGCACCGCGAACTGCCACCGTCCTTTACAAGGACTCATCTACTACTAACGCGGCATCAAGACATTCCACGATGAGATAATATTGCGATTAATCAGGCCGTTATTGCGGATTCACAGCTTAATGTTATCAATTTGTTAGTCTCAAGCCGACTGGAATTCTGAGAACGCGGCGGAAACACATTCCACGATAAGACAATAATGTGATCAACAAGCCTACAACTAACGCGGCATCAACATATTCCATGATGAGATAAGATTGCCATTAATGCGACAGTTATTGCGGATTCATAGCTTAATGTTATCAATTTGTTAGTCTCAAGCTGACCAGAATTCCGAGAAAGCGGCGTAAACACATTCCACGATAAGACAAGAATGTGATCAACAAGGTTACAACAAACTAACACCTGGAAGTTATCAACTTGTGTGTGTGTGTAAAATGAATTCCGAGAACGCGGCGTAAACACATTCTGTGACAACACAAGAATGTGATCAACGGGGTTGTTTATTTAAAGCATCCGTGCGACTTTTGTGTAACACTTATTACATGAGACCCTTTAAACCAGACTGTTTACTGGAAAGTTGTATGATTGATTCAGTTAGCCATAAAACGATGTGATGGGTTTTCCATGTGAACGCGGTTTTCTGCCAGGACAGTTTCCGCGGGGTCACCGGACATTTGGTCATAGTGGTCTTAGGACCGAAGATGATCCAAAAATGTATCCATTTTCCAATCGATCGAACGTACTAAATATGCTACTCCACGTACTGGACAGCTGGACAACTGACTACATTGCTGACCCAATTTGTTTTTATTCATACACGTTGTATATATTCATTTGTTTGTTTATCTCTCCACTGGTAACGGTAAGGCTTAAACAACTAAAATAAGTAGTCTCACAATCAAAGACATGCTGTCAGTTCAAGTCGATGAATTCATGGGGCAAATGTATATTTTTACAAAAACACTTTCCAAAATATCGTACAAACACATGCCGTACATACTGATGTTCAAATGTAACAGTAGGGACACTGGATCGAAGGAATTTTGGTGGGTGCACGCGCGTGCGCGTGCATAAAAATCGGCGAGCTTGAGCAAGCATATAGGAAAGAAAGAACAACTCAAGCTCATACTTCAAACATAAGAAATAATATTGCGTAAAAATGTATGTTAATTATTTTATGGGATACCCGATTTGTCCCAAATATGTTTTTGTTAAACCAGTGGCCATACCCCCAAGATGGCTAGAAACACAAACAAAGCACATTTAACATTTTTTTCAAACCATCAAAATGTGTCATGATTTGTTGTATTCGGAAATGGGGCACCAGGAGCGTTTTAGACGCATTGAGATGAACCTTCTGAAACATGGTGTAAAAAGAGCATTGAATACAACATCCTACTTCAACTTCATATTGTGCCCCTGTGCTGTAGAAGTAATCACAATTTAAACAGGAAACATTGTAGGTTGATATACTGAGTAGTCATCATCAGCAGTTAATGAAGAAAATGTTTGTGCATACAGCATAAAACTACGACGAAAGAATACCTTTTCCATATACGAACACTTCGCAAAGTGTAAGAAATTCTGGTCTGTGTATTGTGATCTTCAGTGTTGACCCCATGGCGTGAGGAGAACATCTGTATGATTTTGACTCACTAGCCTCCAAGGTATTTCTGGCCATTCCACACCTCTTATAATTTCCATTATATGGACCCACCTTAATGTCGAAGTCCTTCAAGCGTTTACCTGATAAAAAAATGGAAATATGATAGGAAATTTAAGATTCCAGTAAATGTCAAATGTTGTTCATGTGAATTCTTTCAATGTTTTCGCATTAACAAAGTACAGTGGAACGTTAGAGAGGCTGATGAATGGTGCAAGTGGAAAAACACTTAACAGTTTTACTATATTCAACGGATGGCGCACCAAGCAATTTTCCAGTGACGTACACGCACATTCCTTTAATTATGAAGGAAACAGACAGAGTTGTTAATATATATAATTCAGAAATACTTTATAACTGATTCAGGCTTGCAGTTTTCCATCGTCAACTTGCCCCAGTATGAAAGTCGTCTTGGCCCAGGTGTAAGGGAAGATGGCGAATGTTGCGTAATTAAATAAACACAATTACTTCTCGCTCTTCTGTTAACTGCATAATAACTGTTGTTATCTAGAAAGAAGGTACAGGTGTTCCTGCTTAGGCTGTGTTGTTGTTGTTACCAGACTGCTGATGTTAACAAAAGTTACATCAATCATCGAATATTGCTTAATTAACTTGCCCCATTTCCCTGCCATACGTGTAGCTGGTGTAATTAGGTTATAGCTGCTGTAAACAGAAAGGCATTAAAGAAAGTTAGTTAACTACTTACCAGCCAACCCAGCACGATTTACAATAACCACGTCACGCACCAAAACCATTTTCTTGAAAGTAACCATCCACCAAGGTCGTAAGTTCATGTTCGTGTGGGAACAGCTCTTGTGGTCAAAGTTACTATCTGCATTGCTATCTATGGCAAGGTTAGCACCGTGACCCATGTAAGTTGATGACTGTGCTGCAATCCCTTCATGTGCGAAGTTTATCCCCACGGCTGCCGAAAAAGACAACAGATTATTGCACGCACGCACGCTCTAGCTCGCTTACTCACTCACTCTCTCTCATGCACTATATAAATATATATTATATGTATGTATTTATGTATGTATATATATATATATATATATATATATATATATATATATATATATATATATATATATATATATATATATATATATATATATATATATATATATATTTATGCGGGACAAAGTTACCTACAAAAGATTAATGACATGGAAACCACACACAAGGCCAATCTGTAATGCACGATTGCAGAATGGCTCCCCCACCCCTCAAAATGCACGCATCATAATTAGCCTCTCTTTCGATATTGGCCAAAGTTTACGAATGTAAAATATTTGTTGCTCTCGATATTTTTTAATGTTTTTACCCACCGTCCTACCCCGTCTACACCAGTGTTTGTTTGATTTCTAGTTGAGTCGGTTTACTAACTTTGTGTGATATATGTTCGGTGGTGGGTTCCCCCACCTTTGGTGGTTGGTTCCCCCACCTTTGCTGATATTTTGTCAGAGTATATATAAACTAGGTCACAACTGTTTTCATTGTATAAAAATAATGTATTTATGATGTATACATATTATTGTATTGCATTTTTCTATTTGGCTTATTATAAAGCTCGTATACAAACATACATTTGACTTTGTTGTCTTCAGCAAACGAGCCACGGTTTCCATGTCATTAACTCTTTTGTAGGTAGCTTTGTCCCGCATAAAACCATAATTTGAATTGAAAACTCAAATGATATTTATGTGGGCAAGGCTGCAGCTTATATTTTGATTGTACGGTAAGCCGACCTCACCATGTGATAATTTCTTACAATCAAAATGCACGCATAATAATTAGCCTCTCTTTCGATATTGGCCAAAGTTTACGAAAGTAAAATATTTGTTGCTCTCGATATTTTTTAATGTTTTTACCCACCCTCCTACCCCATCTACACCAGTGTTTGTTTGATTTCTAGTTGGGTCGGTTTACTAACTTTCTGTGATATATGTTCGGTGGTGGGTTCCCCCACCTTTGGTGGTTGGTTCCCCCACCTTTGCTGATATTTTGTCAGAGTATATATAAACTAGGTCACAACTGTTTTCATTGTATAAAAAAAATGTATATATTTATATATATATATATATATATATATATATATATATGTATATATATATATATATATATATATATATATATATATATATATAATGGGGCATCAGGAGCGTTTTAGACGCACTGAGACCAACCTTCTGAAACATAGTGTAGAAAGAACATTTAATACATTGCTACAACTTCATATTGTGCACCTGTTCTTGTAGCCAGCAATCACAATTTCAACAGGAAGCATTGTTGGTTGATATACTGATTAGTCGTCGTCAGCAGTTAATGAAGAGAATGTTTGTGCATACAGCATAAAACTACACGTAAAGCATACCTCTTCCATATACGAACACTTCGCAAAGTGCAAGATATTGAGGTCCGTGTATTTTGATCCTCACTGTTGACCCCTTGGCGTTAGGAGGACATAGGTATGATTTTGTCTGACCACTCCCCAAGGCATTTCTGTCCATTCCGCACCACTTATACTTTCCGTTATATGGACCAACCCTAATGTCGAAGACCTTCAAGCGGTTACCTGATAAAAAATGGAAAGATGATAGGAACATTAAAATTCCAGTAAACGTCAAATGTTGTTCATATGTATTCTTTCCATGTTTTCGCATTAACAAAGTGTAGGGGAAAGTGGAAAATCACTCAACAATTTTACTACATTCAACGGAAAGCAGCACAAGGCATTTTTTATTGATGTACACGCACATGCACAGTGATCAATACATCCACATTTGTAACGTAAACTAAAAGCAGTGGACTTGAAAGTTGGTTTCTGTATAATTTACTCAAATATTTGGATTAAAGCAAACAATATCTGAAAGGACAAGTATAATTGCGAAATTCCAGACATATCCACCAACGCAATCACCGGCGAATCATACGTCAAACACATATCATTTATTGTTGCGACATAGAAAGAATGGATATACGTGAATCCAGCATATGGTGCTGCTTGACTTTGTCATCGCACGCGCCATTTCTTAAGCGATGACCACGTTGTGACGTAAATAACTAGTTTGGTCCGTATCACGAGCGTTCAATGCCGCTTTTAGTATTGCACCCCAATGTTGCAATGAACTATTTCATAAATGCATGTTTGGAACATATTTCACTTGCGCATTGTCAAGTGGAATGTTACATTCTGACAAATTACCTACACAGGAACGGTGATTGGAGTAAGTTGACGAGAAAAAACTACAGCTGGGAATGCAATCAATAGGTTTTCAGTTTGCGACATTGGAAAATAAAGACTAATTAAAGGAATGTCTACCTATCAGGGCACCTTGTCCTTAAACGCCGAACATTCCTGTGATGTATCCAGCACATGATATGATGTCTGCCGATCCATCAACCAAACACTGAATCCAGTGACACCAGTACATGGAACGCTGGCACAAAAGTTGCTTTAATTATGCAGGAAACCGACAAAGGTGTTAATATATGTATATATATATATATATATATATATATATATATATATATATATATATATATATATATATATATATAAAATTAAAAAATACTTCATAACTGATTCAGGCTTCCAGTTTTCTATCGTCAACTTTCCCCAGTATGAAAGTTATCTTGTTGCGTAACTAAATAAACGCAATTACTTCTTGCTCTTCTGTTAATTGCATGATAACTATTATTATCTAGAAAGAAAGTACAGGTGTTCCTGCTTATGCTAAGTTGTAACCAGACTGCTGATGTTAACAAAAGTTACATCAATGATCGAATATTACTTAATGTTGATAAGTTTGCCCCATGTTTTCTACCATACTGGTGTAATTACGTTATAGCTGCTGTAAGCAGAAAGGCCTTACAGAAAGTTAGTTAACTACTTACCATCCAACCCAATACGATTTACAATGACAACATCGTTCACCAAAACCAATTTGTTTAAAGTAACCATCCACCACGGTCCATAGTCAAAGGTCGTGTGGGAACAGCTGTTGTGGTCTATGTTACTATCAGTATTGCCATCTGCGGCAAGATTAGCACGGAAACCATTGTAAGTTGATGACTGTATTGCAATCCCTCCAATTGCGAAGTTTCTCGCCCCTGCCAAAAAAGACAACATATTATTGCAAGTACTCACTCACTCACTCACTCACTCACTCACTCACTCACTCACTCACTCACTCCTCTCTCTCTCTCTCTCTCTCTCTCTCACACATATATATATATATATATATATATATATATATATATATATATATATATATATATATATATATATATATATATATATATATATATATATATATATTCAAAAGAACATTGAATACATTGCTACAACTGCATATTGTGCCCCTGTGCTTGTAGCCAGTAATCACAATTTCAACAGGAAGCATTGGAGGTTGATATAGTGATTAGTCGTCATCAGCAGTTAATAAATAGAATGTTTGTGCTTACAGCATAGAACTACAAATAAAGCATGCCTTTTCTATATACTAATACATCGCAAAATGTAAGAAATTTGGGTCTGTGTATTGTGATCTTCAGTGTTGACCCCTTAGCGTTAGGAGAACATTGGTATGATTTTGACTCAACAGTAACCAAGGTATTTCTGGCCATTCCACATCTCTTCTAAGTTCCGTTATATGGAACCACATCTCCTGTCATTAAAGGGGAACTGAAGCAATGTTGTGTTATGCCGTATATTTAAATATATATTATCTAACTATGCATTAATGGTGACAGATACCTGCTAATTTATGAGATAAACTGAAAAACTGATTTTGTTCGAGACAAAAATCGACAAAATGCATCACTGCGTATCGCCATCTTGTTGTCGAAACGAGTGGTTTGAGTCGCGTATATCTAATCAATGTAAATTTTCGATTTTTTGCGATTTATTTCGTAAATAGGCATTCTGGAGCGAAAAAAAGATATGGGTATTTGTTATATATACAAGTGTAGCACCGTGTGCCCGACCGCGTTGGTGCTTGCATCACCGTACGAAGGCGAAGACGATGATTTTGTAGTGATATGCACAAACAGAGCGGTGCTAGATGTTGGTCTGCTGTCATTGCATGATTTGCTTGCCGACTCATTGATTCGCCCTATAGCTAGCAGGTCAGTAATTCAATTGTTATCGAATCATTGCCATTTTAATAATCATATTTTTTTCTGCATATTTCTTTTACCTAGCCCGAGGGCGAGGTCCGAACTACAATCGCAATGCAAGCAGGCTTTTCTCTTTATTTTGTATCTAATCTAATGAAGTGTACCGTGACTGTATTTTATTATTGTGTTTGATTTTGTGTTGAATAACATTGATGACAATAATAACATGAGCGTTTATTTAATTCATTGTGTGAATATATATATATATATATATATATATATATATATATATATTCTTAAATGTTACCGCAATCGTGATTGTAATAATGATTGTAATCATGACTACATTAGTAATTGTGATTGCAATAATTACTGTAATCATGATTACATTAATATTCGTACTTGTAATCACCCCTCTCTGTAGCACACCACAACACCTTGTTGTTTGGTGCAATGTAATCATTTAAATAACAATAATTAACTACTGACAGTATGTAATGTTTACAGTTTTGCAACTATTATGGTAATTATGGAATTAGTGCTATCAACTAACCCTGACAAATTATATTTCAGGCTCAGGAAAGGCAAGACAAGTAATCCCATCCTGCGATGTGGGAAGGATCTGTGATGTCTATTGTGAACTGAATTGAATTGATGGAAAGTTTAGCTATGGAGATTGACCTGACACAGGTGAGTGTACTGATAGTCTGATATAGACAAATTGTGAGGCACCCACAGTATACAGCAGGTCGAAAAACAACCTGGAAAACTACAAAAATTCCCACTAAAATATTAATAACTGAATGATGTGAATGCCTTCTTATCCATATCCCACTTCTGTCAACAAAAATGTTACCTGCAGCATCTTGCATGTCACTACACACACACAATTTCATTTATATTGAGACCAACATAAAATATATCAACAGTTTATTCACATTGAAAAACAATTACCAAAGAAATAAGGCTAACTAGAACGACTGAAACCAAGACTAAACATTGACTAAAAACAGTGACTTCTACCACCGGGAAATACAACCTGGAACATGGATATCACAGTTACACACATCATTATTATGCCACAACATATCAAATATGCTGGTAGTTTAGCTTAGGAAATAATTAATCTTTATAAAGCCAAGGCATTTTAAATGTTTCACCATCATCATCTGTACCAATGGCAATAGACTACTTGTTTTGATTGGACAGTAAATATACACCAATCATGTGTAACAATATTACTTGTTCTGACTGACAGCAAACGTACACCAATCATGCATACCAATACATTACTTGTTCCTACCAACAGTAAATGTACACCAATGATCTCATTCTGGAATCTGCACCATTTCACTATTTCTTCTGACAGTAAATGAACACCAATCATGTGTATCCAATATACTACTTGTTCTGACTGAATCTACTACTTGTTCCTACCGACAGCAAATGTAAACCAAGCGTCTCATTCTCTACCAAATACACTACTTGTACTGACAGTAAATGTACACCAATCATATGTATCAGTACACTACTTGTTCTGACTGATAGTACTTGCACACCAACCATCTGTTCCAATACACTACTGGCACTAAATATACACCAATACACTATTTATTCTGACTGATAGTACATGTACACCTAACATATTCAATTCACCTTTCACTCATCCAGGGGTAGAAATCAGCACGCTTTCCTCTGACAGACACCCCAGTATCCGAAAGACCTTGGCTGATAGATCAGAGATGAGTACAACCTGTGTCACAGTTTATGGCTGTTTGGTGTGTGGCAGGTGCAGAAAAGTGACATAAGTTTTTCTCACGAATGAATCTTTCTCATAGGTGTCGGAGCTGCTTGAGTCACCCTCGGTTATGTCGCTGTTATCACATAGTGTGCATCATCTGCACCAATGTCTTTATTCTCACTGAATCTGATGGAAGCTTCACATAGGAGTAGTCATGATCAAAGTTCATTGGTGCAATAATGTCATCCGTGACTACAGCAGCATTCGCGAAGTGTCGCACTTGAAATATCTTTACCGGTTCGATTTGCATTTCAGCATCAGTTGTATGTGTTGCCACAGCAGTAGTAGCAGTGATGGCACTAAAGGTGACATCCGTAACGTAAAGATTGACGGCATCACCCGTAGCGCTGGATGCTTCAAAACTAGTACCTGTACTTATACGAACCAATGGTGAATCCTTCATCTGAAAAGATTACACATACAGTGACTTGAAAATTTAACAAAATTCATCTTTTGCATAATAAAAATGAATCGCAATGTGAGAAACTGTCTCTTGTATATATTATTTTTAGAATATAAGAGTGGCAGTGTCATATAGAATGTATAAAGTAATCAACCACAGGGAAAAGCATTTTCCCTATGGAGCCATGTTAATTCAACCAATGGGTCTTTCACTGATCTCTTAATGTTTTTAATGAATCTGTTTGGTCAGTTTGACGAATGCCACTGGTAACATAACCAAACGCATGTAACCAAAATTGTAGCATCCTAGCTCCAAAGTGCATTATATTATCTAATCAACATTGCACTGTTTTCAATGGGCCAGGGAGGTCAAAATTCTATAACAAAATATGGAGCCATAGGTTCACTTTCTATGGGGTTCCTTATTTTATATCTGACACAGATTTATGTTTGTGACATCTTTATCTTATAAATGCTGCACGCACACACACATACCTACCCACACGTGTATATATATATATATATATATATATATATATATATATATATATATATATATATATATATATATATGGTAGGTCGTCTCGGTGGGTCTTCTATCAGTTGATAGTCATACACATCAAAAATGCAGCACTTGCTCCAACTGAGCTAGGTGGCTGTCGAAACTCGGCTTTTCGTTACCCAGGACGAGGCTGGTACGTCAGCTGTTTAAAATACTAATTAGCTGGTGGTGACGCCTATCGATTAACATGGCGTCACCCTGCTACATCCTCCCCAACTAAATCTTAAACGTCCCGGTTACTACATAAAAAAAAACAACATCCCGCTGGAACTCTAGGGTTCTCCCAAATTCCTTCGTATCAAAAGTCCCTCTAAAAATTCCTCCTGGGTCCTCCCCAACTAACTCTTAACCGTCCCGGTTAATGCTTCCCGAAAAGACCACACCACTGCGAGCCATCGCTACAAACAAACTAGTCATGATGGGGGTCAATTGGTCCCCCACACACGGTTCAGGAATGACGTTGCATCGCCGCGGGGCCGGTGTAGGTACTTGCGTGTCGACTTCTTCGAAGCGTACCACCTTCTTCCGCATCCTGCCCGATCTCCTAGGTGCGGGTACTGGTATCGATACCGGTATCACGGTAGGCTCATCGTGAATCTCCTCTCCCGTCAAAACCTCCTCAGCAATCGGCTGGACCACTGAAGCTGGAGCTATCGTCGGACGAACCACTGGAACGATTGCGACAAGGTAATCCTCCTCCTCCTCCTCTTCTTCAGAGCTCTCATCAGAGCGTTCGTCGTCTTTGACCTCTGGAGTGACTGCCACTGGAGTCGGAACAATCGCTCCTGGACCCGCTGGCTGGATGTTCTTCCTGCAGACTGTCTGAGGTCGGCCGAACCCGTCTGCCCTCTCGATGTGTTAAGGTCCACCAGGCTCCGCGGGTATCCGTACTACCTTGTACACCTCCGGGCTCCATGCATCCTGCATTTTGTTGCGTCCTGGTAGTCTGTTGCGTTGGTAAACCCTGCAACCAAGTGTCAGCGGCTCACTCATCTTCAATCTCTCGTGAAGCAGGTTACGACTTTCTGCTGCAGCGCCGAGTCGTTCGTTTGCGTGAGAATACGCGTCTTGCAGTCTCTTCTGATGTGTGGCAAGCCATCCGTCGATCGAGCTGTCACCATCGTCCTCCCTCAACTCCTGCCCTAGGAATGCGTCTATCGGCAGCCAGGGATCGCGCCCAAACAACAAGTAGTGTGGCGAGTATCCCGTCGACGCATGTGGCGTCGCATTGTAGGCGTTGCAAAGCTCGGGCAGATGCTCTGTCCATCTTCGCTTCTGTGCCGGCGGAAGGGTCCTTAACAAGTCGTGTAAAGTCCGGTTAAACCTTTCACACTGCCCGTTCCCCTCTGGATGGTATGCCGTAGTCCTTGACTTCTCGATGCCGCACAGCTTGCACAGCTCTCCAATAGTCGCACTCTCGAAATTCCGGCCTCTGTCAGAATGGATCCTCTGTGGAACTCCGTAACGCTGAAACCACTCTCTCACCAATAGTCGCGCCGTCGTGTTCGCCTTCTGGTCACGTGCTGGTACAGCCCAAGCGAATTTGGTGAACACGTATGTCAGTACCAGAACACTCTCACGTCCATCTGCTGCCTTCTCCAACTGTGTGTAATCCACCGCCAAGATCTCTAAGGGTCGCGATGCTAGAAGGTGTCCCATCGGCGCGCGTGTCTTCTGTCGCGGCATCTTCGCTAGTGTGCACCTCGCACAGTTCTTCACGTAGTCATCAATCTCTCTGTGCATACCTGGCCAGTAACAACGGTGCCACGCCAGGCTGCTCGTCCTATCACCACCCTGGTGACCCATCTTGTCGTGCACCGCTTCTAGAAGTCGGTGCTTCAGCACACTCGGTAGAACTAGCTGCTTAACCTCTCCACCCTGTGGATCTCTCACCTTGCGGTACAAAACCCCATTCTCTTCCCTCATCTTGTGCCACTGTCTCAGCAGTTGTGTCACACCCTTCTGTGCACACTTCTTCGGCTTCTCGCCGACCCTCCAGTACATCAGGAACCTGCTGATGTCTGGGTCTTTCCTCTGCAACTCTGCAAGTTCTTCAGGTGACAACGCTGGGAAGGCAGGTGACTGGGTTGACTGTACCTCTATCTCCTTTACTTCAACCTGGAATTCTTGTCGTACTCTGTCATTCTTCTCTATCTGTTGGCGTAGTTCTCGCGGGAGTAGCGTGCACGATGCATATGTTGCGCATATCTGCTGCACGTCGTCTTCCTCGTCGAAGTCGGTTGCCCCGGGCTCGTAGTCGAGTTGCTGTCGACTCAAGGCATCTGCGTTTCCGTTTGAACGTCCAGCTCGATATTCGATCGTAAAGTTGAATGGGGCCAGCTCAGCTGCCCATCGTTGCTCGATGGCTCCCAACTTGGCGGTCTTCAGGTACTTCAACGGGATGTTGTCAGTGTAGATGACGAACTCTCCGCCGTAAAGGTCGGCACGGAACTTCGTGGTGACCGCCCACTTAAGTGCTAGCATCTCTAGCTTCATCGAGCTATACTGGCGTTCGGGTGGTCGCAACCTGCGACTCGCGTACGCGATGACGACACGACGTCCTTCCTGTTCTTGAGACAGGACAGCGCCGAGACCCAGGTGGCTGGCGTCCGTCTCCACTATGAATGGTCGTTGGTAC
This sequence comes from Lamellibrachia satsuma, assembly GCA_033239005.1. NCBI lineage: Eukaryota > Metazoa > Annelida > Polychaeta > Sabellida > Siboglinidae > Lamellibrachia > Lamellibrachia satsuma. Next base: position 3,071,486 of record BSQZ01000067.1, read on the forward strand.
TGGGCATACCCGAGAACTGGAGCTGAGCAGAGCGCGTTCTTCAAAACCTTGAAAGCTCCGTCACACTCTGGACTCCAACTGTCCTTGAAGGCTCCTCTCAACCGTCCCTTCTCCTTCATTTCCTTGTTGACACTGGTCACTAGATCGTGTAGCGGCGCTGCAATCATACTGAACCCTTGCACATACTTACGGTAGTAGGACGCGAATCCTACAAAGGAGCGAAGCTGTTTCACTGTGTTCGGCACGGCCCAGTCTTTCACAGCATCGATCTTTGCCGGATCTGTGGCAATGCCGTCGGCCGACACATGGTGTCCTAGGTATAGCACCTCCCGCTGTAAGAAGTGACACTTGCTTGTCTTCAGCTTCAGTCCAATCCTCTGCAGTCGCTGTAGCACTTGCTCCAACTGAGCTAGGTGGCTGTCGAACGTCTTGGAGAAGATGATAACGTCATCAAGGTAACAGAGTACCGTCTGGTAACACAGATCTCCAAAGCACCTCTGCATCAACCTCTGGAAGGTCGCGGGACTGTTACAGAGCCCGAACGGCATACGGTTGAATTCGTACAGCCCCATAAGTGTGGTGAAGGCCGTCTTCTCTCGGTCGTCCTCCGACATCGCGATCTGGTGGTATCCTGAAGCCAGATCCAATGTGGTAAACCAGTTTGCGCCGCTCATGGCGTCAAAACTCTCGTCAATGCGCGGCAGCGGAAATGCGTCTCGGTGGGTCTTCGCATTGAGCAGCCGATAATCCACGCACATGCGCAGCGAATCGTCTTTCTTCCTGACCAGGACGATCGGCGAAGCCCATGCCGAATGGCTCTCTCTGATAACACCTCTGTTCAGAAGATCCTTGATGTGCTCTTTCACCTCTTGATACTGTGTAGGCGGAATCCTTCTGAAAGGTTGTCGTACGGGTACCTCAGTCGTGGTCCTTATCGTGTGCGTGGCTAAGTCTGTATAGCCAAGGTCGTCATCATCTCGGGCGAATGCTCGTTCGTTCCGCGAGATGAGATCTCTCAGTTGAGCAACCTGCTCCGCGGTGACGTGTGGCCCGACATCGAGTGTACTGGTTAGTACCTCACGCGTGTCGACTACACCTGGCGGTCGGTCCTCAGTCCTGCTCACGTACTCCTCAGACACTCTGACTCGCTCAAAACATATTCTGTCCTCTTCACTGACGTGCGCGATGGTCTTATAGATACCTATTCGTATCCTCGGCTTCAGCCACACGTCTTCTCTGCTGGTGTTGACTACCTGCACAGGTGCAGCACCCTGGTGTACTCTAGTTAAAGTACTACACAATGACACCTCCACCGGAAGTGCCCCCACAATGGGTTCTACAACGACCCATGTCGCATCAGCCTGTCTCTGCAAACCGGAAACCATCAACGTGGCACAAGACTGCGCTGGGATTCGCACTGCGCTCCACCCTGCCACACGAGTAAATCCTCTCCGGTCCCGTTGCTTCGCGTCTATGACCGACGCCATCACCGACTCTGCTCTGTAACTACCTGTGTTCAGGGATCGTTTCCATAGAGCAAGGTCAAGCTCTCCCATGACATTCATTCCCAGAATGCCAGGACACCTCTTTTTTATGCGCGCACTGATCTGTATCAGGGGAATCGCAGACAACCAGGATACCTCTGCCATGTATGGTCTGACCCATGGTCGTCACGTCCAACTCGACGTACCCAACATACGGTATAGCTAAACCGTTTGCAGCGGTGAGCTTCAACCAACTGCAAGACGCCAGCTCTCGGTCGTTTCGAGCAATGTACTTACGAAAGAAAGACTCAGTGATAGTACTTACTTGGGAACCTGTGTCAAGTAAGCAATTGACCTCCACACATCCCATCAAGACAGTTGCCGTAGGGCAAGTACCAACGGTCGCGTCAGTTGGCGCGGTAGCGTGTGAGCCTGTACGCACTAGCTCGTCTACCCGACTCTTGGTAACGAGCGGCGTCAGTTTAAAGGATGTGTGTTCTCTCTAACATCGTCTGGGTGCTCTCGTCTGTGTGCCGTAGGGGCCGTCGTCTGCACACCCGGTGGACAAGCCTCCGTCTGGGCCCGGCGTGGTCCAGTGCTCGCCTCATTGCGACACTGCCTGCCCAGGTGGCCAACTCCACCACAACGGTAACAAATTGGCTGCCCGTCTGGTGTGTACTGCATCGAGGGTCCCTGAAATGCGCGTCGCTCCTGAAATGGCCGTCGTGTCTGCAAGTTCTGCGGCGCAGATGCGGGTCGCTGGTCCGACCAGGGCCTTTGTGGAGTGTTGGACCGTCGTCCACCCGTCCTACCTGTCGCAACACCTTCCATCCTCTCCACACGCTCAGTCAGCGCCTCGATGACGTGCTGCTGTTTCTCTAACTCTGAGAGCACTCGTTGCAGATCTGTAACGTTACCTGCTTCCCCTGCGTCGGCGACCAGCTCAAATGCACCAGCAGTCTGTCGTCGACTGGATTGCGGCGGCCTCTCTTCCTCCTCGGACCACTGAATAGCCTCTTCCCTCAGTTCCACGAAGCTCATCTGTGGTCGCAGCCGGTGCTGTTGCTTCACCTCGCGTCGTAGTACGCGGTCTTTCAGGCCCTCTGCGAAGTGTTCGGCGATCACACGGTCAGGCTGGTTGACGGCATGTCCGTCCTTGCGCAAAAGCGCTTCCATCAGTTGCTGCAGAGCACCTGCAAAACTACGGATCCCCTCCCCGTCAGCCTGTTTACGAAGATAGAAGAGTTCCTGCAACTGCGATACCGACCTCTTCTCGCCAAACACTTCCAGCAGAATCCGCCTGATACACGTCGCGGTACGCACCTCCTCCACAGGCCGGAACCGGATCTCCTGTCTGGCATCACCTTCGAGGTGTGACGTCATGAAGTCACACTGCTCCTCATCAGACATCGCTCGTGCCCTAAATAGACTCTCGACATCTGCAAGAAAATCCTGCACTGTCACCTCACCACGTCCACTGAAAGGTTTCACCTTCCGCTCGCGCGGTACGTACGCAACGCGTGGACGGTCATTGGTTGCAAGCCGCAGCTGTAACAGCTCCTCTCGCAGTGTGACCAGTTGGTCCTGCAAGTCACCTTGAACCGTGTCGGGTGGCACAAATCCAGTGGCCCCGTCAATACTCATGTCTGCTTGCTAGTTGCGACTGCCCTACTAAGTATTAACCCAGATGTATACCAAATTCCCAGTACGGAACAAAAGTTATATACCCGTTATACCCAGGAATAACATTCGTATCTACAGGACTACTCTGCACCCTCACAACTACAGATACATCTTACTCAGAAAACATGCCTAACTAACACGCAAATGTCAAAAAGTCCCTCTAAAAAAAAATTCTGATACTGGCTATCTCTATAATGCTGCTATAGCTACACAGACAGGATACACAATACAGTTCCTAATTATACAGTGAACGGGTATCAATTCAAAATTCAATCGTTTGTCAATGCAGTCAGGATCTAAGTCACTTAGCGTCACGGCACGTCACGTGGCTCGATCGTCGCGTGTCGGGGCTAGTCATCGTCGCGGCCGAATAGTGTTAAACTGGAAATGTCACTCTTGAGTCGCTCGAGGTCGTCATCAGTGTCTACGGTCCTCACTCGAACAGGGCCGGACCGGAAGTCGCCTTACTCTCGGTCATACGTCAAACCGGATGTCGAGGACGTCAGGATGTCGCTCGAGGTTGTCATCAGGGTCCAGGCTCCTTACTCGACTCTACGTCTCCGCGACCTCGCCTCGTCTTCGTGGTCTCGTCGCGTTATCAAATCCCACCTCTGGCACCATTTGTGGTAGGTCGTCTCGGTGGGTCTTCTATCAGTTGATAGTCATACACATCAAAAATGCAGCACTTGCTTCAACTGAGCTAGGTGGCTGTCGAAACTCGGCTTTTTCGTTACCCAGGACGAGGCTGGTACGTCAGCTGTTTAAAATACTAATTAGCTGGTGGTGACGCCTATCGATTAACATGGCGTCACCCTGCTACATATATATATATATATATATATAATATATATATATATATATATATATATATATATATATATGTAAATATATAATTATTAGGTATTATACTGAAAGCATCTGCTAGATAGTATGGTGCATGGACAAAAGCCCCTCCCGACAAAAGCCCCACAGACATAAGCTTGTTTCAATTCAATTATACTGTTCATGACTGTTGCTGTAGTACACAGAGGCAAGATATTGTCATGAATATACTTCAGGCATGTGGTCAATTCCCTTCCGGAATTGGAATTTACTTCAAAATATATTTTTTAATTGGAATTTTTGTTTCAGAAATTTATTTTTTGGGAATTGGAATTGATTTTGTTGGAATTATTGACTTGATACTGTTAATATTTACCCTTATATTTACTTATATTACTTTTAAAATCATATTTGTCTGCTATTAGCATGTCACCCTGAATCTGGTAACAGCCAGGAAGTTGTCAACATTACAGCATAGACACTGTCTACTCTGGTATTGAAACATTGTGACCAAGAAAAATATAATCAAGCATTTGCATCAAAAAGAAATACTGTTACTGTAACAGACAGTAAAACCAAAATCAGACCATTCAGGCCTCATTTTCTTTTTTAGTGTACAAGGTTTATTTACAGAGATTACCAATTAAGGGCACCTGGCTGCACATTCCCTTTGTGTGAGAGAGGAAGCCTGCCCCACTTGAATGCAGCCCCTTGTTTATCCAAGCCTAATGTTCAGCCCACAAGTTTCCCATACTAAACATGTCACTGGTCATCTGTACAATGCTGTTACATGTGGCTGTAGAGTTTGCCCTTTGTAGTAATTAAAAATTTAATTTTTCTTTAGCCTAGGATTTTAACAGTTGGAATTGATTTTTTGCAAGACGGAATTAGAACTTATTTTTTGGAATTGACAAAACAGAATTGACCCCATGCCTGATATACTTCCTTCATATGTATAGCTTGTACTAATACTATTATGGGTTGCCGACAGTTGCCCCCTCCTCCCACGATATTCATTACAGTGTTATCAGTCGACTTAGAATAAAATGTAATTAATACATCTCTTTATGAACTTCCGGTTATTACATGTGGGGTTTAATCTGATCACTAAAGCAAATTAATTTTATATAATTTTGCCTTATAGTCAAGTCACAAGAATTCAGACAGAAATTGTAAAGTGTCATTATAGAAAGCAGCCATTATAATCTGACAGTGTTCAACTGGATAGATGACGATGCCTTAGTTAGTTTCCTTTCCAGCTAGACATTGCATGGGTGAAATGCATTTTACTTAAATATTTAAATACTTTTAAAACGTTTTTGTAACTGCATTTGCACTTAATCACAATGAAAGTATTTGTATATTTAAATATTTCCATAAAGAATTTGAAATGTAAACAGCAACAGTAGACTTCTGTTGCACTATAGTCTATGCTGTCTTTTGGTCGTATTTCTCCCATGCATCTGTGACCCTGTGACTTTTATGTATCTGGCATTAGGCCCAGGCTTTTACATTTATCCTCCATTATAACGGTATGCAGTGAATATACGCTGACAGCGATAACCCTTTGTAGCGTCACTGGTATAATATGGCTTATAGGGCGTTGCACTGACATTTCCCAATTTACGGTAATAACTGTGCGCAAGAACGGATGCGCAAATGGGAAGGCGGGTTATCATATTTTCCCGCGCAACGGGTGTTCTTCTGTCTGGGTCAGAAATCACATCTGACTGACACGTAAGTGAAACATACACGCTTGGGGCGGAGCATTGTGCTTGTATGACACTCTGACATTGTGTTTGTATGACACTCTGTCATTGTGGTTATTTGTTCGGATTTGTAGCTATTTGGTGATAGCGTATTCATTACAATATTTACTGTTGACGGCAGATGTCCTAAATGTCCTAGACCTAGTTAAGTTAGGCACCATCAACGATAATGGCATGTTAGCGTTCGTATATCGTCCTAGCGGTTAGATTAATGAATGTATAATGTGTTAGCAAGAATGAGTTGCGGAATGCAAAATATAATTAGTACTACGGTGAGAGTGTATCGTGCGGTGGCATTAGGTTTCAATGAGTAAGGTCAGTAGTAGTATTGTCGGCAGTATCGGTACCCCGATGTGGAATGGTGTTCCTCTGTTGTCATTAGACGGCAGCACTAGTCATGTTACATTGTTCAAGCGTTACTGTTGTGTACTGGATGTCGTGCAATGGGTTACATTCGGGTGTTACATTTATTTGTGAAAGTTATGTTGTATGGTCGGTACACTATTATAAGTAGACGCATAGGCGTCGTGATCAGTATTATTGTATTAGATTGCTATAACATGACTTCAACTGAACGGCTGGGCCATGCTTTCTTATTCAACCACTTTATTACTATTATGTGGAATGTGATGCTACGTTGGCGCTAATAAACTGTCCAACGTTTGGCCGGAATCTTAGATGCTATTTACATAGTAATCCATGTTACTAATGTGCATTGGCTGTGTGCAGGCTACTGTTTGTTAGGATATTAGGACGTGAACTGTGGTGCCGGCATGATAATAATCTGTGTTCTATCCATGACAGCTATCATAGTTCTGAGTAGCAGTCGCCGTTTCCGCCGTAGTTTCCGTTTCGGCCATATATCATCTTGGTTAAGTTAAACCGTTGTTCTAAGAAATTAAGTACATTTTAGTTAGTCTGCCATATAACGTTATGTCTCGGTTAATTGTTCTTCCGTGCGAATAAACCTTATATATACATATTCTGTTTGCCTTAGTGTAATTCGATTGGTTTGGGGACCCGCGGAGCACTGCAGGTCACATTTTGGTGTCAGAAATGGGATAAGGCATTCAGACCAATACTTTTAATTCTGTCTTCTATCGTGGATTTCTTACTTTTCGGTTTTTATCTCTGTCTTTCAAAATTCTTATTCTATAACGGCGACTGTGAAAAGACTGGAAATGGAGGACTTGCGCCACGAGCTAGAAGCCCTACGGAGTCGATGGGAAGACGACCACCAGGAGCTGCAACGGCTGCGGACGGCACCGGCAGCACCGACTTTCGTGGTGCAGCGCGAGAGGAAGCTGCGTCGTTTCAGCGGAACAGAGGAACCACTTTTGGCTGACTGGGTGGAGGAGGCCCGCTCGTGCATTAGTGCGCAGAATCTGAGCGGGGAGGCGGCAGCCAACTTCATTTTCAGCTATTTAGATGGCGCTGCCAGAGTTGAAATCCGCGGTCAGCCAAGTGAGGTGCGAGAGGATGCGGAGATGATATTAGTCGCCCTCGAGGATGTGTACGGCGACAAAGAGAATGCGAACCAACTGCTGCGTCGATTCTTTTATCGCAGGCAGTTGCCCGGTGAGCCGATCAGGTCCTATTCCCACGGTCTAATCGACATCGCCGACTGCATCCATCGGCTGTCTCCGAAGAGTGTAGCAGAACGTGACACGATGCTCCGGGATCAGTTCGTCGAGAACGTGCGAGATGTCCACCTCCGCTGGGAACTGAAACGGCGCATCGAAGCGAATGGGGCCATAGATTTTCTGTCACTGAGGAAGGTAGCGATGCAGTGGGCGGACGAGGTGGAAAGTGCAACACCACAGAAGGTGAAGGCGAATGTGAGCGAGACGCGCGCCGAACAAACTGCGGCAGGGGACGAGATCGCCAAACTGTGGGCGGAGCTGGCAAGCCAGCGACAATGTTTGAAGGACGGTCTAGCGGGGAACGAGAAAAGGTTGACAGAAGTGCTGGCACAGCAGAGGCAACTGTTAACAACGATGCAGGCTGCAGCGTCGGTGCCTCACCCATCGAGTTTGCCTGCCGTGGTACAGCGACCTCCCGCTCCCGTTGCACGCCGGCGGTACGACGAACTGGAGTGTTACCAGTGCCACCAGAAGGGACACATCAGGCGCCATTGCCCCATGGCACGTTTAAACTAGTGTCCTCCACCAAGACAAACGGCCCGGGGGTGGAGGAACTGGGCACCCTGATTACCGCGTCCTACGACCAGATCGTAGGTGGGACCCCAGTGGCCAAAGTGACTTTGGCCGGACAGCCTGTTGACTGTCTGCTGGACACCGGCAGTCAAGTTTCATTTGTAACGGAGGCTTTTTATAAAGCGGTATTGCAGCCTCAAGGACATCTGTTACGCTCAGCACGTAACTGGTTGACCATACGGGCAGCAGATGGTTTAGAAATACCATATGTCGGGTATTTTGAGACCACGGTATGCATCGCAGGCGTGTCCGTGGACGATCGAGCGATCCTTGTTGTGCGCGAGTCTGGACAGCAATTTCCTGGGTTGCTCGGCATGAACGTCTTGTCACACGTTCCCGAGTTTGCTGCATGTTTGCAGGAGGTAGCTACCACTGACACCTTCAGATTCGCGCGTGCGGCCAGCAGGCAGGCTATTCGCATTCCTGCCAGATCGAGTGTATATGTACACGCGGTTGGAGGCCGAAAGGGACAGACCGCTCTAATCGAGCCGCTCACCGCCGGGTGTGGACCCCTTCTCACCACTAGTGCTGCAGTATGCGATCGCACATTCATGGTGGCCATGGTTAATCCAACCGAGAACGACTTTTGGTTGAGGCCACGAACGAGATTGGGAATCTTGAAACCAGCAGATGTCCTCCCACATGGTGCAGTTCGAATTGATGTGAGCATGAACGAGATCGTCGTCGGTGTGACACCACAACGGTCACCCTCGATTGAATCGGACGCTGATAGTGTCGAAAAGCTCATAGATCTGTCGCAGTTCGCAGGCACAGACGACGAGCTACGGGAAGTTAGAGCTTTGTTTAACCGACAACGTGCCGTGTTTGCGAAGTCGGACGACGATCTCGGATGCACCAGTGCCGTGCAACACAGAATCAGAACCACCGACGACGTCCCTGTCAACATGCCCTATAGACGCATCCCGCCAACACAGTTGGAGGAAGTCAAAGACCATCTGCAAAAATTGGTGCGGATGGGTGCCATTGTGGAAAGCAAAAGTGCATTTGCCAGTGCTGTTGTACTCGTGAGGAAGCGATCTGGAGCCTTGCGCATGTGTTGTGATTTCCGTGCTCTGAACGTAAAAACCGTGAAGGATGTTAATCCACTGCCACGGATTGACGAGTCAATGGATGCTCTGGCAGGTGCTCGATGGTTCAGCACACTGGACTTGCAGTCGGCGTACACGCAGGTACCTATGCACCCTGACGACCAACACAAGACTGCCTTCAGTACGCCATTTGGCTTGTACGAACACCGTCGGATGGCATTTGGCCTCTGCAATGCACCCGCGACCTTCCAGCGCCTAATGCAGACAGCGTTCCGCGAGGAAATGTTTAGCATTCTGCTGTGTTACTTAGACGACGTCCTCGTGTTTTCTGCAACTGTCGCCGAACAGATTCAACGACTGGACACCGTGTTCACGCGTCTGGCCGAATACGGGCTGAAACTCGAACTAAAGAAATGCGCTTTCTTTAAGTCTGAAGTGCAGTATCTTGGGCACCGCGTGTCGGCCGCAGGGATCGCGACTGATCCAGAGAAAGTTGCAGCTGTGGAACGTTGGCCGAGGCCAGATACCTTGAAACAGCTCCGATCCTTCATGGGGTTTGCCTCTTACTACCGCCGCTACGTCCCCCGATTTACCGCGATCGCGAGCCCGCTGAATGCGCTAATAACCACTTGCTGCCGTGATATCAAAGGCAAACCACGATCGAGCGCTTCTTTCCAACTGGCAGGCCGATGGAGTGAGGAATGTGATGCAGCATTCTCTGCGATAAAGAGAAGGTTGACGAGTGCTCCAGTCCTCGGATTCGCTGATTACAGCAAGCCGTTCATTGTGGAAACTGACGCATCCGACCTTGGGCTAGGCGCCGTACTGAGTCAGGTTCAAGATGGAAAGACGCGAATCATAGCGTGTGCGAGCCGTGGCCTCCGCAAGTCGGAAAAGAACAAGAGCAACTACTCTTCTAAAAAGCTAGAACTACTAGCTTTGAAATCTGTTGGGTGGCGAATTCATTCTGTACACCGATAATAACCCTTTGACCTACCTGATGAAATCGACAAAGTTACCGGCAGTTGAGCAGAGATGGGCTGCCGCGCTGGCCCCGTTCAACTTCGAGATCAAGTATCGTTCGGCCAAGCACAATGCAAACGCGGATGCGTTGTCACGTCTAACACCCCCCGGGAAGGTCCCGTCCGATATCGACAGTTGCTTTGAGGAGTTGACCCGAACGACAAAGCTGCCGGCAGCATTACGTGTCAATGTTGTGGAGGCAAATGCTCAAGAGATCGTGGACGAATCTATCGGGACGCTACCATCGATTTCACCATCCGATATGCGTGAGCTACAACAGAATGATGACGTTCTGAAACGTGTAATCTGGTACCGCAATCTCGGGCGACATCCATATGCCTCGGAGCGACCAGATGAGTCAAAGGCGACGTTGGCTCTTTTGGAGATGGGACACCGGCTCATCGAACGCGATGGTGTGTTGTACCGACATATTACCACCCCGGCCGGCATCCAGCGCGAACAGCTACTTCTGCCATCTTGTTTGCAGGATACGACACTGCGTGGCCTGCATGACGAAGCAGGACACCAGGGAGTTGAGCGAACCGAAGCCCTTGTCCGAGAACGTTGCTATTGGGTTGGCATCCGTGAAGATGTCAAGAGATGGGTGGAGAAGTGTGAACGATGCGCTGTCTCCAAGATGCCCCACGTCAAAACGAGGACTCCCCTGGGACGCTTGTCGGCAACGCGGCCCCTTGAAGTGTTGGCCATCGACTTCACTGTGCTGGAACCATCATCGGATGGGCGAGAGAAAGTCCTCGTCATCACCGACGTATTCACCAAGTATACTGTGGCGGTGGCGACACGTAACCAGCGAGCAGACACGGTGGCACGCATCCTGGTACACGAGTGGTTCCTCGTTTTCGGTGTGCCATTGCGTATACACAGCGATCTCGGAAGGAACTTTGAGTCGGCGGTTATACGCTCGTTGTGCTCGCTGTACGACGTCAAGAAATCGCACACTACTCCGTACCATCCCGCTGGCAATGGCCAAGTGGAGCGATTTAATCGGACGATGCACAGTCTGCTGCGAGCCCTTCCAGCCGAGAAGAAGAGAAAGTGGGCAGACCATTTGAAGGAGGTCGTACATGCCTACAACATCACTTCTCATGGCAGCACTGGCTATTCGCCGCATTACCTGGTGTTCGGGCGAGACAGCAGATTGCCGATCGACGTGCTGCTGGGCGCAGATGAATCGTCGGGTGACGGATGGGTGCAACAGCATCAGCGTCGGCAGCGCGACGCTTATCAGAAAGCAGCAACACAGTTGAACAACCATGCGGACCAACGAAAGGCGCGTCATGATCGCCACGCCCGCGAACTCGCCGCTGGGGAGCGCGTTTATCTGCGCAACCACGGCATTCGGGGAAGGAGCAAAATCCAAGACGCCTGGCAGACAAGACCCTACCCTGTTGTGATGCGTCAGGGAACGAACGACGTGTATGTGGTCGAACCTGCCGACGGATTCGGTGCGCAGCGCACGGTGAATCGTGCTTCCCTACGGTTGTGCGTTCCAGGAAATGGCCCAAAAGCGGCACCACCTGTACGACGTCGTCGACTGCCATGCCTGCCCAGTGTGGCGTGTGTGGGTAGCAGTGACACGTCGGATACATCGAGTGCACCATTGTTGTGGACTGTGCGGAATCCGGTCGTCCGCGACGTGTCGCCTTCATCATCTGGTCCTGAATCGAGCTCCACGAGTAGTGCAGGGAAAGACGTTCGCCCGTTGCTACGGCGCACGTGCCGTAGTCGAGCGGGCACGCATTCGAACCCGGGCAATTGGCCCCGCTCTGTAAACCATTAGGATTTGAGCATCTTAGCTTTTAGTTTTAGAGCTATGCTGCTCATAAGTTGGGGAGAGTGTGACCCTGTGACTTTTATGTATCTGGCGTTAGGCCCAGGCTTTTACATTTATCCTCCATTATAACGGTATGCAGTGAATATACGCTGACAGCGATAACCCTTTGTAGCGTCACTGGTATAATCTGGCTTATAGGGCGTTGCATTGACATTTCCCAATTTACGGTAATAACTGACGTTTCCTCGTCGCAGAATAGTCTGTAGATGCATGGTCATATGCGGAAAAAAAATCTAAGATGGAACGGTGTCTTTGACCAAGAATGACATCTTGATGCTCACCGTCTGTCCATGCTCATCACATAGTCTTTTGTCTTGTAATCTGCATCGGAAAAGTGGTCACTCGCACAGCCTGCTGCTGGCGGACACGGCAATTTCCGCATTTGCATCCACCTTTTCCGCTGCAAATTCTTCCTCGGAAGTCGATCAAAAGTGTTTTCCTTGCATTTGTAGTACTAGGTGATTTATCCAGGAGCCATCCAGTGCACAACACTTTTCTTTTTATTTCATGCGTTTCGGCCGTTTTTCCGAGAGGTTGCACCATTTGTCAACGCAGGGTTTAAAGGTGCTTCCTGAAATGGTTTAGCCCATCTCGAATCCGGTTCAGTTATGTCCAGATGCCACTACTTTAAGTAAGGTACGCAATCGCAGTCTAAAAATGCATATTTTTGTTCAAATCACCGAAAAAAATAGATTTCCGTAGTTAGATCTGGTAAGTATCAAAATAGTGCATATCCAAAATGGTACACATTGTGCGAGTCAGTGCCGATCATGTGCGTGACTGCAGTCCTCTCGCCGATAACATGACCAATTAAGTTACGAATTTCACCAAGGGTGAAAATCGTAATGATTTTTCTGCATTTCTAGCAAAAAAAAATAAAATTGAGGAGGCACCTTTAATTGGTTTTTTATATTTTGTATTGAACATTACTTGTGTTTAAGAGGTGTATAAAAATAGTATTGTTATTTTTCATTAGATGGAAGATGATTTTGCAATAGCATCGAATTTGTTCGTGTGGAAAAAAATGTTGTATGCAAAATGAGGGCTTAGAAAATGTGTTTCACCTGTATTATTTATATTTTGTCATGGCGTGCCTATCGAATCTAACATAACGTATTTATTTTTTAATATATTGCTTTATTTTGGGAACATTGTATATCTGATTTCAGAAAGATCACATAGAAAAACATATATAATAGCATATTTTTATTAAAATAATCTGTTATTTATTTCCTGTCATAATAATTAAAAAGAAATTAACATAATGCTTTCTTAAGTCTTACTTGCATATCAAAAGCAGCTCTTAAAACAACTATTTCACGTGTACAGTTCGTCATGCATGTATGTGTGGAACGCACCAAAGTACTACCAAGACCAGAAACACCAAGGGACTCTGGTTCTCAACAAACATGCGTCCCTAGTATGACCATGAAAAAGAGCACAGGTTCAACAGATTGGTCTGTCTGCATTGTTTGTTCAATGAGAAATTGAACCATCAGTCCACTAACCAACAAGATGCGAGTTCAATTTACAGAAATCAGCTGCCTTTGTATCCCAGATACTCCAAACATCCACTCTTTGGTTGATCAACACAGAGGCATACGACTCTATGAGCACTGATTGTCCTACTGCAGAAGCCATTCATAGGAGGTGTTTCTCTATTGCTGAATGCATAGGGTTCAACTGTTCTAAAGGCATTACACCACTGCTGCACAACGAGTTTGGATCCCTTCATTTGATTGACACTTTACACCTTCATGGTTTTGTATGAGGTATAACGACCTGAGGCGATTCATGACCAGTGCTGTAGAAGTAGAAATATAAACAATTCAAGAAGGTGTTTATGTTCCCAATGTGCCAATTACTGATGGCGGAAACCTCAACCACATAGGAGATGGCAATATTGATATCAATGCCAAAACGGTAGAATACATTTCACTCGATGGCTAGCGTGATATTCCAAGAACAGTCTATAGATAGTCCACCAAGAAGGAAGATATCAATAAAGCACGGCAAGTCGAAGTCACTTGCTCTTTGTGAGCAGTAAGAGTCTCTTATGCAATGTGTAGCATTCGAGAAACAAAATATACATGCAGAACCAGTTCAAAGAGAGAAGGTTCTTGAGACGTTGAACTCATGTCATGAATCCTGTTCCAGACCTTCCCTGGTGTCTCCCCAGAGTATAGCCTCATGGTGTGTGTTACCAGTGCCAAATCAAACCTTCGTTACTCCCAATCATGTAATTCCATTTTAATATGGATTCAACCACAAACTCTCCACAAAAAAAACTAGCTACACAGCTGTGCGCCAATTGCCTGAACTTGGTGGTCATGTCATACGAATGGGAGGTTTCAACACTTTGTCTTGCTTCCTTGCATGCATAGGGGTGATGCTGACTTGCTGGACTTTCTTGTTGATTCTGGTGTTTACGCCTCTTCCACTGCAGACCAAATGCTTGCTGGTGAACAGTTAAATCGGGCTGCCAGCACACTTATCGTTGGAGGCTTCTCCGATGGTGAGTTAGTAAATTCCATCAGTAGTAGGGGTGCATAAGAAAACAGAAAAGATATATAATGTGGCTGTGTGTAGTTCCCGGTGGAACCTCCAGTTTCAGTATCCTAGCACGGTTATGAAGCATTGCACACACTGTAATAACTTTGCAGGCCTTGACAGGTGCCAAATGAAGTCTCTTTAACACTCCTATGGCCCTATTAACTACATCACACATGACCTATGGCAAAACTTGTTAGTTTAACAGAAAATTAAATAGCATTTAATGTGCACTTTATACACCCACCCAACAAACGCTCACAGGCACGGACGAAAACATACACTAAAAAACTTTGTACATTTTATTTTTTAAATGAATCGGGTTAAATATAAGAGAGCAAAGATACGTAATTGTTTTCACACATGCATGCACGCACGCACGCACACACAAACACACACATGCCTGTATACAGTATAACATAATGCTTGCATGCATGCATCCATCCATACATACATAGGGGCCTTTTCGTAAACCCAACAGGTATACATGTGCCATTATATGTATAATCAAAACATTATCAGGAAATTAAAATAAGTGAATTTCTCAGAATTTTTTTTTACAGTATAAGGTCCACACGCACACGCGCACACACACAAACATTCCGCGACGAAGTATACATATGTAACGTGAGTTACCAATATTTCAACATAGTACAACAGTGCATGAACAATTTACACATTCAATGGTGTTATGGCAATCCTTGGAATTTGATGGGTGCACCACATCCAAACAACTGATTTCGAAGTAAGTTGCCCCTTATCCTGTCAAAGAACAGTATGGAGCTGAGTATCCCTAAGTCAATCCAAGATTTGCTAGATTCTCAAATCATGGTGGGTGATTGGTATGTTGTTCAAAACAAAGAATCATTGTTCCCAGAAGTGATAGGCATAGGCTCACAACGCAATAACTACATGTTATAAATAATGACCAGAAACATACACGATTAAAAGCACACACATCAAGCAAAAATAGTGGACTTCAATCCGTTATATTAAGGTTTGGTTTTATTTTCTTCTGGCAGCTTTTACAAATAGTGTAACAACTTCAAAAAAATCGGTTGTACTAGGACCTAGTCCTAGGTTTGGTGTTGCATAATAGTAATTGCTCTAATTAGTAAAGAAATGTTACAAGCACTTGCAGCGGGAGTGTCAATGAACCCAATTTTGATATGTTGATGTCTCTCTCGATGTCGTCTGTAATCGCTATGTTGTCGTGCCGTCTAAATCTAAACTTTTTAACTAATTTGTGATCATCGAAAGCATCAAATGGATGGTTCCGATCCCTGAATATACTACTTAATCTCATCATTCGCTTTTTTCGCTGCCGCTGGCGTTGCAGAAATATGAGTGCTGCCATTTTGTTTTTGTCCATATCCAGCGGTTAGGCCACTTAAACAGAGAAAAATGAGTGCAACTTTATCTGCGTTTAAGCGCTCCAGATTGTCATATCCGTGCTATATGCACACCAACTTTTTACACTTAAACACCGGATAGACGATAACCGCGGATAAGGGAGGTATCCACTCTTCGTGCATACGGGCCCTGGTTAACAACCTTATGTACCCTCATTAAAGGTTTATATTGCTCCAGAATGTTGACAGGACTTCAGTTATTATTATTTAGGCACAATATGTACATTTTCTTTGAGCTATACTTATACAATATAAGTTATTAAAATGGGCATTTCTTAGAATGTTGTTATTGAGAACATAATTGGTGTTGTATTGGCCATCAAAAGGCCCAATTATAGTACTATCCTTCATATAATAGATTTGAATGCATTGTAGGTCATGCATTTTATATTTTCATTGTGTGATAAGCTAGTTAGAGTTCATATTTCATGATTCAGGATGTTCTAAGAAGTCTACTTCTGCCCATTAATATAAATTTCTTCACATTTACCAATCATTCTTATCATCAGCATGATTTACTTTTAATTGTTTTGTTTCAGGTAAAATGGTGGTGGTGACAGAACTATACAGTAGACTAGAGTAAACTGGAGTAGAAGTAGAATTACTGTAACCGTCTCCTTTGCAATGCGACATGTCACACAGTCCGAATCTCCTCACTACTAGTGTATCGTTCACCAGGCATCATCAAATGAAGAAACTGATCATTTAGTCAGTTCCCAAAACTATGAATCCTGGCTAACATTGCCTGAAGCTGCCCAATTGAGGAACCACGCCCCAATTCTAGACATTGCCAAACATGACAGACAGAAGGAAATCCCCCAAATCTTATATCATAGAAAATGCAGGAGCATCATGAAACGGAATTTGGCAATTCTGAGGAGAAAGCTTCACTTATGAGGCCTGCAGCAGTGGCTGTACAAGAAAAAGGCCACATAGAAGACCATCATCAGAGTCGAAGGTGTACATTTCAAATTGCATTTTTGCGTGAAAAGTCTACGTACTTGAAGCGTGTCTAGCATACACTGCGATTTCATGCTTAACAACAGATATGTACAAACTGAAATTACTTTCATGTGCTCGCGATTAGAACATGCAAAACCAAGAGTGTTTAATGGACAACACTACCTTGTTAACGATATTTATAATAAAAGACGATTAATGCAGGTAAAACTGTAAAAACGGTTTTACAAACTGCGCATAAACACAAAACAGCAACATCAGTGTATCGTGCAGTGTGTATCTACCTTTGACTGACTGCACGCGCAAAAACATTGCTTATTTTTGGAATAGACAGTATGACTGGACACACTGCTACTGTATTGTTCAACTCAACAGACCTGTCAACGTAAGTCTACATTATAAAAATACAAGAATAATTTGCTTTCGGAGAATAATCTACAATCTTTGGATAATTGCTGATAGAAGTCACTTCTAAATGATTTTTGGCAACACACTTCTTTGCGTCCAGTGGCTTTTTCTACTTCTCTTTTAAACGTGTTATCTGCTTGGGTCAATAAAACCACAAAATGCAACTCCATATTTCACAAATAAAAAGGGTTAGGTTTTGGATGAGATATAGGGTTTGGGGTAGGGAGTCAAACCGGATAATTGAAATGTATGAAAATCGGCTTAGGAGTTTTCATGATATTGCATTATATATGTATACACACACACACACACCCTCCCTCCCTCCCACCCACTCACCCCCCCCCACACACACACACACTTAAATTTGTTCAGCAATTCTCGAAAGGTCGTCACTCAGCACATCACCATTTAAAAGTGTTATAACTTTGCAATGGGAACGAAACAAAATATGTAGTTTGATTAAATGAATGTGAACCTAATAGAGATAGCACAAGATATCCCATTGTTGTTGTTTGCCAGTGAGAATGATTTTCAAACGGAGAACACTGTTTTATGGGTCCTCAGAAACATCTCCCGAGACAGGACCCAGGCGTTGTAAAACACTAATAAATTTATTTTTTACAAAATTGCTACACTTTAGTGGTGAACTTTTGAGAATTGCCCGTGTGTATAATGGTATACCTTGTGCTAAATGAGCCGTTTTCCTCTTAACGGATTGATGGGAACATTTAATATGAGGTTTGATCAGAAAACAACTGTATTAAATTTGCACCTACAAATTGTAATAACACAAACAGTAGTGATTCTTTCATGCGCCGTGCCGTGAATTGCTTTTCCCGTAATAGTTATCTACACTATGTAACTAAACTGTAAAAAATAGTTGATCTGATGGGCAGTATTAAATAAAGCCAGGCACGATACATATCTTACGAATATTATAGTCTATCATTGCAAAGTATATATTACACATCAATATAGCTCAAACACACTTTCATTGATGTTGTTACACATTTGTATCACATCAGTGCTAAATGAATACAACAAGGAATATATATTATTATTATTATCTCTTTTGAACTAAATAATACTGTCCATAATATGTGAACAAAACTTTGTTACACTGAGTGTAAAATCAGTATCTACACAATTAGAATACTACTCACTTTCACAGTTTCTTCCACTGTATTCATCTACGCAATAGCATCGATAACCACTTCTGGTATTTTTGCAAACAGACCTATTTTTGCACGGACTTGACTTACAGGCATCGAGTGCTGCATAATTCAAACATAATTTCAATGATGTTGTTATATATTTGCATCGTAACAGTACTAAATGAAAACATTTAACAGTAGTGGGCAAGTCAACTTAGGCAAGGGGCATATATATATATATATATATATATATATATATATATATATATATATATATATAGTATAGATATATATAATATATATATATATATATATATATATATATATATATATATATATATATATATATATATATATATATATATATATATATATATATATATATATATATATATATATATATATAAAAACATTTACCAGTAGTGGACAAGTCAATTTAGGTAAGGGGCACATGATATGCAGGAAATAATGACTGAGTGTAAAATCAGTATCTACACAATTAGAATACTACTCACTTTCACAGTTTCTTCCACTGTATTCATCTACGCAATAGCATCGATAATATATATATATATATATATATATATATATATATATACTATATCGGGAGTAAATCTGGTACGAAGCACCCAAAATTTGGCAGGACCACCAGATTTCTAGAGCTGGTGGTCCTATGTTCCACTGCCCAGAAAACTTAATTTCTACCCTGCGTAGGATGTGGCCGAAAAGGAACCATCGCATGTCCATCACATGTGCTTATTTATCTGTTAAATTTCACATTGTTTATCCTCTGCGGCCAGTGAATCCAGACGAGTGAGCGGAGCTGCTTCCTATGGAAGACATCCAGTTTTTTCGTTTCAGACCCCGTCCGGCTGCACGTACCCGCATTGTACAGCAACATGGGATGCACAAATGCGATATATCAATGAAATTTGAGTTGCTCGCTGATGTGTTGTCTTTGCAGTCAAATAGACCACATGGAACGAAAGCAGTGACCGCATGCATTTTTTGGAGAGACATGTCCTCGTCATCTCCGAGCAGGGATCCAAATTTCTTGGTCGTCCTCCAATCTTTGGCAACACAGTCAGCTTCACGGCTGATGATCGTACACTCCATTTTTCAACGTTCACACACAGGAACCAATAGCCACATAGCGATTGGCTAAAATTCTGAGATATCACCATCGACTGATTTCACATGGAATGGCCCATATAATATGTGAATGCTGGAAACAGCATGTAGGATTGATCAATAGAGGGAAACAAGTCAAGTGTTTACTAAACTGGCATGATACAGACTGATAGAAAAATTATGTCTTAGTAATCTACTTGATCAGTCACACGTCATAACTAACATGCACTAACACAGACGGGGCATTTTAACTGTTTTACGATTACACGATACCACTGTCTAACCATGATGCAATGCTACATTACAGATTTGATTCGTAGCTGGCCGCAAAGATGGCCTAATCCTTCCAGTGTACGGAAAAGCAACAAAGAAACTGCTGACAGCAGGTTATGGTTACTATACCTCGCGAATATGTGGCTGAACCAGGAGAAAATGGTGCGCTCATGAATAAGATGCCAATCAGAGGTAACTGCATCTTGTACTGCGTTTTGTCTTGAAGTCCAACAAATGACGTCCTAAAATAAATAAAGTAGTCAAAGTTCCATTATGTAAAACATAGGTGAATATAGGCCTATTTGGTCGTAGGTGACCTTTGACCCACCCTGTATCAGAATTATTTTCAGAGTAGTTCGACCAATAAATTATTATCATTATTAATTTATACATTGCCCTTGCCCATACTTTGCCCTTTACTTTCTCCAGTAAATATATGTGAAAAAAGAAAAGAAAACTACATTACATTCATTGGGTAATGCCACATTTTTGAAGCTGATGTTTTTGACATTATATCTGATTGCAAAATCAGTTTTTGCATGTCTGAAAAATTTCCATATTTCTATATTTGAAATAAAGTTCCTGTTTACATTTTCATGTGTTGACTCCTGGGCTGGTTCCAATTACAAAAAATCAAATCAATTAAAATTAATTCTCATTTTAGTTCCAATGACACATATAACATTATCAAATCAATTACACCATTTCATTTATAAACACTGTTACAATTACAGAGGTGTCATGCAGGTCCAGCTGTTTATTCTAAAAGTGTTTTCAGTATTTGTTAATTATATGACATTACGTTGAATTTGAATTGAATAGAGCAAAACCTTGAATTTGAGTTGAATTGATAATGTTCAATCATAAAAAACAGGCTGAATTGGAATACAAATCAAAAGGTGAGGTTAAATTAGTAGAATAGATAATTTTGTCAAATGTTTCTGCACATTGGATGAATGCAGTGAAGCCCAAAGAGGCAGCATCTATTCCCACCCAGAAAGCCCTAATTAAAGCCATAAATGAATGTGTGTGACAGTGGATTTGATCCTGGATAACAGGGCAAGAAATGTGATCTTATGCAGTTGTTACATATAGCCTGTAGTAGGATAGCCTCGTAGAAGCAGTGTTTATGAAACAGTGCAGCGTGGATTATATGCAAACGATGGCTCCGAGAGTATTAAGCTAATTACTTGCATGATTTTACAGCATGCATGCATGCGTGCATGCATGCATACACACATACATATCATATATATGCAACTGTTTGGGTAAGGTGGATATTAAAGAGAATGCACAGTGATTTTCATTGGCTGATTTAATGGCATGCCAATAAATACAGCATTGTGGTCTTCATACATATATATATATATATATATCAAATATATATATATAATATATTGTTATATATATATATATTAAATATATATATATATAAATAAATATATATTGCAATATATATATTATATTGTTTTGTGGTCTATATATATATATATATATATATATATATATATATATATATATATATATATATATATATATATATATATATATATATATATATATATAATAAACAGTATCGTTTGGGTTTATATTCATGTCAGTCTTGACCTACATGTGGTGGAACCCAGCCTCGAGAAAACGGCGAGTTTTAAACTCGGAAAAATAGAGAAAACGGCGTGTTAGTAGAAACGCAGAAAATCGGGAATTTGTACTGCAACAACTGTTTGGTGGTCTATATATATATATATATATATATATATATATATATATATATATATATATATATATATATATAGACCACCAAATATACCAACTGTTTGGTGGTCTCTCTCTCTCTCTCTCTCTCTCTATATATATATATATATATATATAAAAACCACCAAATATATATATATATATAGACCACCAAATATATAGTCGTGTGAAATTGAATGGCTAAGCAGTAGAATGTGCGCATGCCACACGGGTGTTCGATTCCTGTCTAATGCATATTTTTTAGTTATAAAGTAGTTAGTAGTTATAAAATCTCATTTAGAATACATTATTAAATTCAAATAAACATTGCCATTAGCAAAATAACTTTTAAAGTTTATCATAGCTCATATATATATATATATATATATATATATATATATATATATGTATATATGAGCAAAGTCATACCAAAATGGAAAATTTTCTAAACTGATGACCTTTGCAGTTCCATTGTTTAGATTAATATCCCACTTTGAATTTTTTTTAGGTATACAACATAGTCTTATCTTTCAGCAAAGGCAACTTTGGCAAGTTTAATCAAAATTTGCCTCTTCTACTGCTATTTGAGGACCTAAAAACGTAGGTATTTTTGCATAACAATTAAAAAACTTTCAACGATAGCATTTCATGTGTAGAAACAAATATTACACAGTCTGGATGCCTCCTTTTATTTATTTTTTGTTGTTTGCCTGTTGAAAAATTCCCCAAGGTACAGTATATTTTGGCAAAAAAATTAGTTGTCCACTCCCACCCATTGCCAAGTTATTGAGGTGGAAACCTGGCGTTTTTTTTTCAAGAGACGGAAGTTTTGGGTGGTAGCTCTATCACGATCTGTCTAAAAACAAGTAAGTGGCTAAATTAACATTAAACAAACTGTTCTGCCTTACAAACCATCCTCAATTGATTCCCCAAAAAAATGGCTGGCAATCTTCTCACAGTTGGCTGCCATGTACAGCTGTTTTATTAATGTTATTTTATCATGCAGATGGCAATCATGGCACCACAGACTATGTAATTACCCATGTAAAACAAAAGACAAACCACAAATAAATAGATATCTTAAGCTTAGATGGTCAACATTTTCTTTGCACACATTGACTCATGCCTTTCAGATGTCACTCATGGTCACATGTATTGTATCTGAATATCAAATAAATTCATACAAATGAAAGAAATCTGGTATTTTGCCTGACATGAAGAGAATATTAGCTCCCTCAACCAGCTAAATGAGAACATCTGATATTGCTGCCCACACCATGTGTATAACATATATGCATCTGTTTTTTTTTTGTATTCTAAATGAAAACGTTTTGGACTGCTTTTGATGTGTCATGATACAATACCCTATTATTTATTTGGCTCAAAGGAGAAGTGCCGTCAGTACCATTTAGATAATGTAGCTTTGTTATCGAACAATACAATGTTTTATTTTCTAAAAGACCTGATATGTTGTTACATTTTTTAGCTTGCCTAAAACTTAAGCGAACTGGCTAGTGCTAAGAAGTTTTTCAAATACAAAAATTAGCATATCATATTATGGTTGAGCAGATCATATTACGAAGTATATATCATTGTTGTAAAACGATCATTATGATGCAAAGTAGCAATAATATATGATATAATGTTCTGAAATTACTTAATTTTTGCAGCAAAATGGATCACCCTGATCCAGCAGAAGGAAAAAAGCTGTTTTCAGTAACGCATCAGGCGACTTGAAAGTATATTTAGTGCGCCTGAAAATATCTGTTAATAATAGCAAAATTAGTAGACCTCTTTCATCAATGTAGAAGTTAGAACCTATATGTTTTGATTATTGGAAACCACTGAATTTTGCTACAGAAAATTGCCATAATCATAGTCACATTCTTTTAATTCATTTGTTATTTTTTCCAGCTGACTACAAATGGGGAGACTGTTCAGGTGGCCAGAAAATATGACACTGATGACGTCCACCCATTTGTTAATTTCTTTGGCCTGCTAGATCTCATTGTAGTGGATCCCCTAGTAGTTCCAGCTCTTAAAATGATCAAGATAGCGTCTGAAAGTATAAAATGAGATCCTGGAGAATCACCACAAACATGACAGGTCCTAACATTGTGATTTATTAAGCTTTGTGTAAATTTATCACATGTCAGGTAATACCAATTTACCAAACCCCCAAAGAAGGATTAACAATGATGGTGATAAACAGTATTTACAAAACTATGTAGACATATTAGTGAAATGGTCTGAGAATATGTTGGCAGATGTTAAATTTTGTGAAATGTAAATGCCTACATACAGGACATGGGAACTTGGATGTAAACTATAAAATGGGAGGCACTATCGGGAAGCGATGTTAGAGAAGTTTGGAAATGCGAAGACTTTAAAAGTGAGAAAGACAGAATGCTTGAGTGCGAGTACTGCGGAAACCGACTGCATTAAATGCTTGAAATTTAAACATAAGGCAATGGGGAGACCCTGATGCAGCTTCCTGGTATGAAGAATATTCCTTACGAGGAAAGACTTCAGAGATTGAAACTTCCTACACTTGCATATAAACGAAGTCATGGTGATATGATTGAGGTATATAAACTGCTCCATGAGAAATATGACAGTGATGTTTCTAACATTGTCAAGCTGCACAAAGACAGTGATACAAGGGAAGGAACAAGGGGTCATAGTTTGAAATTGTTTATAGAACGTGCTTGTACAAATGTTAGAAAAGAAAGCTTCTCACTTAGAGTTATCAGATTATGAAATGATCTACCGGAAGTAGTTGTAACTGCCCCAAGTGTCAACTCATTTAAAAACCATCTAGATAGATATTGGAGTACTGAGGAGTTTCTCTACAACTGCAAAACTGCCTTGCCAGGAAGTCGTAGAGCATTCCAAGGGAACGTTGAAGAGCTGACCACCGAGGCCACCGTCTACGGTCTGGAAGCACCTAAGTAAACCTTAGTATATGGTATGTTTATTTAAGTTTAAATGTAGGAATTAAGCCCGTAGGCGTAGTGCACATTGACATTCACTGTGTTTTTTCCCAGGTGACTATGACAACTTATGCAAACATCATAGTTGGCTTGCCTAATTCGTGCACTTTGTAGTGCATATTCCAAAAAAAGTATTATATTGTAAGACGGATGACAGAATGATATGTTAGTCAAGTTTACACACAAATATAACTTCCAGTTTAGCATATACTTTGACACAAGGAGTCAGTCGCTAGCGACGACATGCTGCCTAAGCGACATGAAAATGGGCATTGCAGCAAAGTTATAAATCGCAACTATACGAATTCTTCCATAACATTATAATGTATTACTTTTGTCAATGTATATAGCTAATATGTAGTGTGTATGTCTCATTCATTTTAAAATAAATTATATAAATCAATAAAATAAAAAAATTAATAACTATGTAAATGTCATTGACATTAATACAATTAACAATTCAATTAAATTCACAATTAAATTAACAATTCATTAAATGAAAATCATAAAATAATTAAATTAAACATTTCATTAAATGAAAATAATAAAATAATGTACTATTAAAATATAGCAAATCATTCAATACAAATAAAGAGGATATAGTCACCACTGTACACAATAAAGAGTTCTTGCCTATCTAGACCACATGGGTCCATTGACAATATGTATACAATAATATTTTTCTCACACATTTCGTCAAATAATGTTTAATGCCATGTACAGAAATAGTATAGTACAGTTACCAATGTATTATAGTTAACAAGCATAATACTGCCAATGTCCAATTTGTTTTATCCTACACCTATGTATGTTGTCATATGCAACTTTAAATTGCAAAGTGCACTTGTTAAAATTATCCCAGACTTGAAAACAATAAATTGTACTGCAGTCTTGAAAAAAATGTAGTTTTATATCAACGAAACAAAAACATACATAGCTATTGTTCATGAAAGTGAAGTGGACTATATATATATATATATATATATATATATATATATATATATATATATATATATACATATACACATATGGTTCCAAGACTGTTAAGCCGGGGTGGGTGTGTGAGGATAAGCTCTCACTACTTATAAAATGCCCCAACGGTGTGCGTCTCGTAAAGCCTCTAACAGTCCAGTCCAACTCCTGGCCTTCTTGCGGCAGAACTGTTTTTACTGACAGGAGAAGGGGCAAAGGCGGATATCTGGCGCCTTAAAACCAGAAGCTTCGTGCAGATGGGGCTCGTTAACCTTGACTGGTCGCCCGTCTAGGAGAAGGTAAACTCTTATTTCAAACCTCCGCTGCCTTGCGGCTATACCCTCTCATGGGGAAGGCTAGGGGAGTAAACCATACACAAATCCGGAGTGGAGCCCCGAAGACGGTCTGGTGATCACGTTTTCACTTTTCCGGCAGCTCCTGCAGCCAAGCTGGTGCCAAACGTCATGCTTCGCATTCCTTTGGATCACACCGGTAAGGCCGAGAGAGGGATCCTGATGACTGGGCAACTCAGGATCTCGTAACTCTTGCCCAGGCTTGCGCCCTGGAGAGGCTACTCCAGCCTCACTTCACAGTGTGGAACTAACACGGGAGACAGCAGTTACGAGTGATAAGCCCAACTCGATTGGCGTAGAGTACGGGCGCTACGGGTTGTCTCTGACGGTGGGAGAGATCATCGTGTCTCACTGGTCAGCTACCGCCCGCCTAAGCTGGGCAGCCCCCACCAACTCTGGCTCACCAACATCTGCCTGCTTCAATGGGTGCTTGGAGCTTAGTGTTTAGGCACAACAAGCAGATGGTAACACTGCACCAGGCAAACAACGAAAAACTAAGAAGTACCCAGCACTTCACTTCGCAAGCTGGAATGTACGGACCATGTGTCCCGGTTTCTCAGATGACCTGAAACAGGTCAATGACAGCAGGAAAACAGCTATTATCGATAGGGAGCTAACCAGACTCGATGTCAGCATCGCAGCTAACCAGACTCGATGTCAGCATCGCAGCTCTCCAGGAAACCAGACTTGCCTCCAGCGGATGTCTCAAGGAAGAGAACTTCACCTTCTTCTGGAAAGGGAAGGAGCCCGAGGAACCCCGCTTGTACGGGGTTGGTTTTGCTGTCAAGAACTCTCTCCTTGATACTGTGGAGCCTCCCACTGGTGGCAACGAGCGCATTCTATCTATCCGTCTCGCCACTGCTGCAGGGTTTGCCCACATATTCAGCATCTACGCCCCTACATTGGGGGATATCAAGATATCAAGGACCATTTCTATGATGAGCTTGACAGCCTGATTGGCCAGATTCCCAAAGTTGAGCCGCTCATCCTTCTTGGCGACTTTAATGCCAGAGTAGGCTCAGACCATCAATCATGGCCGTCCTGCATTGGACACCACGGCACTGGGAGGATGAACGACAATGGACAAAGATTATTGGAGATATGCTCATTTCATGGTCTTTGCATCACCAACACCTTCTTCCAGTCAAAGTATCAGCAAAAAGTGTCATGGAAGCATCCAATGGCATCAACTAGACCTCGTCATCACCAGACGCTCTGCTCTGAACAATGTCCTAGCAACACGTAGCTACCACAGTGCAGATTGTGATACAGACCATGCCATGGTGTGCAGTAAAGTGAGACTCTCTCCGCGTAAGCTGCACCGCTCCAAGCCCACAGGTCGCACTCGCATCAATGTTGCTAGAACTGCAAACCCCCAACGAAGGGAGCAGTTTGTAGCCTCCCTTGAGCCGTGCCTTCAGGACTTTCCGGATCAGGACGCCACAGCAAGGTGGAACACCCTTAGTAATACCATCTACAATGCAGCGATAACTGCATTTGGCAAGAGAGAAAGACCAAACCAAGACTGGTACAATGCTAACCTACATGTTATGGTACCCATCATTGAAACCAAACGAGAAGCCCTGCTTGCATACAAACACAATCCATGCGAGAAGACACTGTCGGCTCTCAGATCTGCACGGAGCATCGCACAATGGACAGCAAGACGCTGTGCAAATGACTACTGGCTGAAACTGTGCGAGAGTATCCAAAACTCAGCCGACTGCGGAAACATACGCGGCATGTACGATGGCATCAAGAAAGCCGTTGGCCCCACTGTAAGGAAGATGGCTCCACTGAAATCCACATCAGGAGAGATGCTCACAGACCGGGATAAACAGATGGAGCGATGGGTTGAACATTATTCAGAACTGTACTCCCGAGAAACAGTCGTTATTAATGCTGCTCTCAATGCCATCAGGGACTTGCCTATGATGGAGGAGCTGGACAACGAGCCCACAATCGAGGACCTGAGCAAAGCTATTGACTCCCTCTCTTGCGGCAAGGCACCAGGATGTGACAGCATACCGCCAGAAGTGATCAAGTGTGCGAAGCCCGCCTTACTACAGCACCTACATCAACTGCTCTGTCTCTGCTGGAATGAAGGAACAGTCCCTCAAGAAATGCGGGATGCTACAATAGTCACCTTGAATAAAAACAAAGGCGACTGCAGTGACTGCAACAACTATAGGGGCATATCATTATTGAGCATTGTGGGGAAGGCCTTCGCTCGGGTCCTACTAATCAGACTTCAGAAACTTGCCTCACGTGTCTACCCAGAATCCCAGTGCGGGTTCAGAGCAGGAAGATCCACCATAGATATGATCTTCTCAGTACGCCAACTCCAGGAAAAGTGCAGAGAACAGGGAATGCCCCTCTACGTGGCGTTCATTGACTTAACCAAGGCCTTCGATCTTGTCAGCAGGGAGGGACTCTTCCGCCTACTTGAGAAGATCGGCTGCCCTCCCAAGCTACGCAGCATGGTGGTCTCCTTCCATGAGAACATGAAGGGTACAGTTGTGTACGATGGTTCGACATCGGAGCCCTTCCCTGTCTGCAGCGGTGTCAAGCAAGGCTGTGTCCTTGCTCCAACATTGTTTGGCATCTTCTTCTCCCTCCTTCTGTCATACGCCTTCGACTCTTCCTCAGACGGTATCTACCTGCACACCAGATCTGATGGGAAGCTGTTCAACCTGGCACGTCTGCGTGCCAAAACAAAGGTGACAGAGGTATACGTCAGGGAGATGCTGTTTGCAGATGATGCAGCGCTCACTGCCCACTCAGGAGAGGCCCTTCAGAGGCTGGTCGATCGCTTTGCACATGCCTGCAGTGAGTTTGGACTCACAATCAGCCTGAAGAAGACGAATGTCATTGCACGGGATGCCAGCAAAGTCCCCTCCGTCAAGATCAATGACTATACCCTGGAGGTAGCAGAAGACTTCACCTACCTCGGGTCAAACATCTCCAACAACCTTTCGCTGGACAAGGAGATAAACAGGCGCATCGGAAAGACGCATGCACTATGGCCAAGCTGACCAAAAGAGTATGGGAAAATAAGATGCTCACTGAGAACACCAAGATGAGAATCTACCAGGCCTGTGTATTGAGCACCCTCCTCTATGGCAGCGAATCGTGGACAACATACATGTGCCAGGAGCACCGCCTCAACACCTTCCACATGCGGTGACTCAAGCGTATCCTCGGCATCACATGGCAGGATCGTATCCCCTACAGCGACATACTGGACCTTGCCAGGATCCGCAGCATGCATTCACTGCTGAGCCAGAGACGCCTGCGCTGGTTGGGCCATGTGCGTCGCATGGAGGATGGTCGCTTGCCGAAACACATCCTCTATGGACAACTCACCAATGGTGCGAGGCCAGTGGGACACCCAGCCCTCAGATTCAAGGATGCCTGCAATCGTGACATGAAGGCCTGTGACATCAGCCCCAAAGACTGGGAAGCAGTGGCCGAAGACAGCACTGCTTGGCGTCAGACAACACGCAGAGGCATTGAAAGGGCAGATGAAAGGAGACACCAGCATGCGGCGGAGAAGAGGATGCGGCGAAATCAAAACGCAGCGCTACAACCAATGTCATCCTGTTTCGTCTGCTTTGGCTGCGGCAAGGACTGCCACTCAAGAATCGGCCTTCACAGCCACAGTGGACGCTGCCAAAATTTGAATATTTGACAAATTGACAACAGGGCGCATCAGCATCGTCGAGACTATGCTCTGCCTATTACACACACATATATATATATATATATATATATATATATATATATATATATATATATATATATATATATATATATATATATATATATATATATATATATATATATATATATATATATATATATATATATATATATATATATATATATATATATATATATATATATATATACATGTGTATGTATATATATATATATATATATATATATATATATATATATATGTGTATGTATATATATATATATATATATATATATATATATACATATATATATATACATATATATATATATATATATATATATATATATATATATATATATATATATATATATATATATATATATATATATATATATATATATATATATATATATATATATATATATATATATATATATATATATATATATGTGTGTAATAGGTAGAGCGTAGTCTCGAAGAGACGATGCTGATGCGCCCTGTTGTCAATTTGTCAAATTTTAAAATTTTGGAAGCGTATATATATATATATACACATATATGTATATGTATATATATATATATATATATATATATATTATATATATATACAGCCACAACTACATAAGATGTAATATATATTACAACTTCCCATACGACACCACTACCAATTGGGTGTGGCAGGGGTTTTGTCCCACATATTTTTTTGGGGGGACAAACCTCCCATAACCCGCCTGTCTGTGGGGACAGTCTCCACATCCAACCATTGTTTTGAGCATCTACCTCTCACCAATAAAAATGCACATGACCTTACAAATTATTTTATAAAATGTGAGCAATTGTATAAATATTGTTAATTTAATTGTTAATGTAATGTAATTGTTAATTTAACTGTTAATTTAATTATTGTGTACCGTGGTGACTTTATATCCTCTTTATCTATATTGAATGGTTTACTATATTTTAGTAGCTCATTCTTTTGTGATTTTCATTTAATGAACTGATAATTGAATTGTGAATTTAACTGAATTGTTAATTTAATTAAATGTCAATGACATTTATATAATTAATGAATTTTGTATTATACTGATTTATATAATTTATTTTTAAATTAATGTTTGAAATCTCAATCTCCCACCCTTTTTTCGGTCAACCTCCCACTTTTTTACGACCAACCACCCACCATCCACTTCCTGCAACACGGCCTTACGTGTTTACCAGCTGGGCCTGGATTAATAAAAAAAACAGACAGCTCACAGCTAGTTTACGAGCTAGACTTTACAAATTATGCAAACAATTATTATAAACATATAGAGAGACATACACACTACATATTAGCTATATAAATCAGGAAAAGTAATAAATTATATAATATGGATGGATGCATGTCCTGCGTCACAGTTAGGCAAGCCAACTATAATGTTTGTACAAGTTGTCATAGCAACCCGTTAAAAACACAATGAATGTCCTACGAGCCTTAATTAACACATCGCCCTACGGCTACGAGCCTTAATTAACACATCTCAACTTGTCTAACAACTTGTTGATTCTCGGCAGATCAAATAACTGGTAGTTGTTTCGAATATTGATCCCATGCACAAAAGTGTCTTCAGATGTTTATGAAAACAGTATATTATATTACGTAAGGCAAAAACTACACCAACCAGGACCAGGTTCAGTATTGTTACCGGTGCAGTTTTCGAGCCACGCCTGTTTTCGACCCATTGAAATCTCGCTTGATATAGCGTCTGTTTACGACAATAACGATACAGAGTCTTGTCTGAGCAAAATATAATTTGATATATAATATAACATGGAACACGTTTATGATATACACACCTTGATAAAAAAACGATTTGCATGCTTACCAGACATTATTATTGAGCCGCTGTCTAGCCTTTTTGGTGGTAGATGTATGGAAAGCTAGTGTCGTCTTTAAAATAGGAATAATTAAGATGTGTTAAATATACACGAAAAAATGTACTACATTAACGTTATATATTCAATACAAGCATATGTGTATGTGTTTTATGAAGCGCTATGTCAAGCCTGCTTGTTATAAAAAGACATAATTGGAACAAAGTGGTAGCATGAAAAAAGATTGTCTGTACGGCTTGCCATAAATATAGACAAGTTTATTAAGTAGGTCGAAAACTACACCGACCAGTATCCATTCAACTCGCAATTCAGAAATTAGCGAATATGTGTTATTAACGCGTGATTGCTTGATATGTTTTTTCCTTTCCATGATACAATGTGTACCTACCTAGGTTAATGACACTACAAGAACATCATTGTTTCTTTCCAAAATCACCGTTCGTTGTTTGATCGGATACCCGTAACGTTTTGAATCAACTAGGAATAGCGTCACCGACATCAGTTAACGCTATGGCAGTTGGGAAAACGCACGAAGTCACGTGCATGCCGAACGTTCTATTTATCCTAATTTTTAAATGCAATTCCTGTATTTCTTATTTTAAAAAAAGTCATTTGTTTAAATATTATTTGTATATATTTTGAGGTTATTGCGATTCCAAACTCCGCACCGATGGCGCCACATAGGAAATGTAATGTAACCACTGATATATATATATATATATATATATATATATATATATATATATATATATATATATATATATATATATATATATATATATATATATATATATTTATGTGGGACAATGCTACTTGCTAATGTTATTGACTCGGAATCGTGGCTAGTTTGCTGAAGACAAAAGTACAAGTCAGATGTATGTTTGTATACGAGCTTTTATAGTAAGCCAACTGATTATGTAAGAATACAATATGCATACATAATATAAAACGAAATCATCAAATCTAGGTAATTGAAAATTCACCAACTAACAGCAAAGGTGGGGGAACCGACCACACGCAGGTGGAGGACCCCACCATTCGACAAACAACAAGGGTAAAAACCTTGTGTACACATTACCTACAAAAAAAAGGGGAAAGCGTCAGTACCTGACCTCGCCCTAAAACCCCAGATGATGATTACAATAGCAATAATAAATCACTGTTTATTTAACTATAAAGAACGAATATTATGACAATAGATCCACACATTTGACAAGTATGCAGACATTATTTTTAACCTCCCATAACAGCCAGTCAGTAAAGCGACCCACTTAGAAATCGGAATTAAACAGGTGTAGATGGGGTAGGAGGGTGGGAAACAAATTTTTTGGAAGAGAGTAAAATGTTTACCTTCGACTCTTGAAAATATTGAAAACGAGGCCGATCGTAGGATTGGATTAAATGGTCACGTGTTTTAGTCGGCCTAGAGGGTTATTTAAAAATAGGAACCTGGCCGCATTGCTCACATAAACGCCGTTTGATTTTCAATCAAAAGGTGTCTTTATGTGGGACAATGCTACTTGCTAATGTTATTGACTCGGAATCGTGGCTAGTTTGCTGAAGACAAAAGTACAAGTCAGATGTATGTTTGTATACGAGCTTTTATAGTAAGCCAACTGATTATGTAAGAATACAATATGCATACATAATATAAAACGAAATCATCAAATCTAGGTAATTGAAAATTCACCAACTAACAGCAAAGGTGGGGGAACCGACCACACCAGGCCAATTCTGTAATGGCCAATTTCAGAATGGCTCCCCCCACCCCACTGGATTCCGTGTCACTGGATAGTGTAACAAGAATTACATGTATATGAATTTAGTCAATGTAGACTAATATTGCATTGTTAACCGTGTCACACAGATTGCCCCACCTAAGTAGAAAGCAATCGTGTTCCCCAAGTGGTAAGCTGCATTTCGTTACACGCAGTGCCCCGTCTATGTCCGGAGTACATAAATATATCGTAACATGGAATGTCCCACCTAAGTAGAAAACACCCGAGCCACAATTAGTATTTTATGCACACAAAACAAGCCATTACTTCAAAATTATACATATATATATATATATATATATATATATATATAGTTAGCGTCAGTAAACATATTGCGACATTGCATGTCCCACCTAAGTAGAAAACATCAATGTCATCAATTGTCACAACTAGTATCTCGGCATGAAAAACTACCAATTAATTGGAAAAACATAGTTGGCGACATGGAGTGCCCCACCTAAGTAGAAAGCATCCGTGCCCCAACATTTCACATAACTACTATTTATGCTCCAAAAAATTGTCACTTATATCTTAAAATGTTGATTTTGTGCGGCTACACTACTACTACACTTATTGCGACATGAGATGCCCCACCTAAGTAGAAAGCACCTCTGTCACAAAGTTTCACTAAGTGCAAAATGATGTGGTTATTGTAACTGCAGCATCGGAATTCTGATATATTTCTTAAATGCCTGCGATTTCCAACGCCCCATGCGTTGTATTTCTTCGTCCGAAACCCCTTGCATTGCTGCTGTTGTGGCCGCACCGATTCGAAAACTATGTCCTTTATAGCATGTTGTTGGAAGGCCCGCCCAGGACAATGATTTTTTCAGCTGTTCACCAAAGAAAGATTTAGAAACAGGTGTACCTCCTGGAAATACAAATAGCGGCCCTGGAGAGTTACCACGTAATGCCAAATACATCCTCATAGCTTTAACTGGACAAAAAAGGGGTTCCGTGTGAGTTGGAATAGCTAAGGTCACCGGAGGGCCCTGATAATGCTTGTATGCATAAAAAACAACCGTACAGCCACTAGATGTTATTGCCAGCTGGCTCACCTGCAAGACATTATTGCTTTTGGCTGTTGATGTTACAGCAATTTCTCCGATTCGAAGAAAAGCATGAAATGCTAAAAGATACACTGCCGAAGTTAAAATACTGTTATAGTAACAATGTGAAATATGAGGTGTCGAACGCACCAACTGGTGTAGAATCGCCTTTGTGACTGGTGCACGTTGATCACCTGAAGGCCTGAGTTTGGCTGCACCCTGTAATAATTTTCTCACCATAAATGTAGCAGTCGGATCCTCTTGGCCATGCATTTTATGCACAAAGGAAAGTGCTGATAACACACTGGTGATAGATGATGTAGCATAGCCTTTTTGAAAACAATATGCTATAAAGGAAATCACTGTTTTTGTTTTAGCTGGAAACCAAAGTCTTAGGTGAAGTTCCGACTGACAAAATTTGTGAAACATAGCAACACTTTTTTGATATGCTTTGGTAGTGAGATCTGACAGGGAACCATCCAACAGTTGCTGAGTTACAGCAGCCAAGGCAGGAGGTTCGGAGGGATGACCGACTGCACTTGCTCGAGGCCATACTGCCTGCGCAGTTCTGGGGTATCCTGAAACCGAGACAGTGCGTCAGCGATTATGTTATTTTTTCCAGGTACGTGTTTTGCCCTCAAAATTACATTGTTGCGCATAAGCGACACCGTCATGGTGCGGATAAGTGACATCAGCTTTTTGTCTTTGCTGGTTTGGCTATTGATGACATAAACCACAGCTTCATTGTCACATAGCACAAGAAGTCTCTTGTCTACCAGAATGTTAGGCCACAAGTGCAAAGCTAATACAATCGGAAATAACTCTTTGATTGCGATATTCAAACAAAGCCAGGAAGGAGGCCAGTGACCCTGAAACCATTGTCCCATGAGTACCGCTGCATATCCCAAACCTGAAGCATCTGTAAAAAGTTCTAGCTTTTCTGATGATAGCCACTGGTCATTGATAAGGAGTGATGTTCCATTAAAGTTCTCCAAAAACATGGACCAAGCAGCCAAATCAAGGCGTGCCTCTTGCCCCAGACGAATATGAAAATGAGGCTTAACGATGCCCATTGTGAGGTCAATGAGTCGACGCAGGAAAGGGCGTCCTGGAACAATCACTTTACAGGCAAAGTTTAAAGTTCCGATAAGGGACTGTAGCTCTCGCAAAGTCACCTTTTTACGTCGACGGAAGGACTGAACTAATTTGATTGCTGCTTCGAGTTTGTCCCTGGGAAGCTTAGCCTGCATTTGCAGAGTGTCCACTTCGATACCGTGAACAACAACACATGTAGATGGCAAAACAGTTTTACATCGTTTCACTGGTATTGACAAAAATTCCGCCATGGCAAAAAATTGCTGCAGGTAGAGGTTGCAGAGTGACCTGGATGGTGAAAGAAATATGAAATCATCGAGGATGTGAGTCATATTTTCCACGTGGAACTTAGTTTGTAAAATCCACTGCAAAGCACAGCTAAACTGTTCAAACACCTGGCATGAGATCGAGCATCCCATCGGAAGACAGCGATCATAGAAATAATGACCTTGAAATGAAAAACCCAGCAAATGGTAATCGCTAGGATGAATAGGAATAATCCGAAAGGCGGATTCTATATCCGCCTTGGCAATAAAGCATCCGCGGCCAACCGATGTTAGCAAAGAAACAAAGTAGTCATAATCCTCATATGTTACGGAACAAAACTCCTGTGGTATTCCTGAATTAACTGAATCTCCCTTTGGAAATGATAGGTCATGAATTATCCGAAACTTGCCTGGCTGTGTCTTTGGAATGAGTCCTAATGGTGATACGACCAAGTTATAAAGAGGTATTGATGGGAATGGACCTGCAATTCTACCCAACGCAAGCTCTTTATGAAGCATTTCCTTTGCTACCGAAAGGTTTTCTAAAAGAGATGGATGATTACATGGTGTTGCCCTATGAGTGAGATCGCCCTGGAAATTGATGCGAAATCCCCCAGTGAATCCTTGCCAAATCTCTTTTGTCAGAAGTGGTTGGTACTTACTTTCGCTTAGGAGCTGTAAGAGCCAGGTGGCGTGGACCGGTGTTGGTAACTTGGGGGGCAGAGAAGGCGAGATGTTGACGTGTACACTGTGACATGGCATGATCTCCCTTGCAGGTTGGGCACAAATGGATGAACGAACACTTTGCCTTCCCGCAACGCCCATTACTGCAGTAGGCGAAGCAGTAGCCTGCAGGAAAGGACCGTTTCTTCATGGGAGCCTGTTTTCGCGGGATGATTGGGGGGGCTGGTGTTACCGATGGCCTTACGACTCAACGCAAAGAACATCTCTGTGTGAAGATGATACCAAGGCATCAAGTTGAATGCCCTCAACTTCCGGAAATCCCGGTCATAGGACAGAAAAACCTGGTTGCGGGAGTTGGAGGCCATGGTGCGGATAATCTGCAAGTACTTTAAAATTGCTGCAGTTTCAGAAGGATGTTGCTGTGTGTACACAGCAATGAAAACCACAAACGCATCGGACCATTGATCGATGGTAGAAATTTTTTGGGTGGCCTGATCCTTGACATTTACAAAGGTCTTACTCGTGGCTGGGTCTAACATGAATGTGGTTTCATATGTTGTTTCCCCAACTAGCAGCTCAAGATCTACATACTGCTTAGCCCAAATCTTTGCCTTTATTTTAGGATCCAACAAACTCCCCAATGGAACAGAAGCATATGACTGCATATGGGAGGGCAACACTTCCTCACCTACTGCGTCACGATCAGTGTCCAACTCCACTAGGGTAGGAGCAGGCCGCATATCCGGACCAGCGTTTGCAGACCCTGCTGCAGCTGTCCACGATGGCTCTCGCGCAGCGACTGCCATCTCCATCACAACATCTTGGATGGATTGAACCTGCTCCTGCATCAACTGCATCTGTTGATGCAGTGTGTCCATCTCACGAGACTGTGGCGCAGTCATTGTCACGGGGGCGGTTGTCTCAGCTGTCACTGTCGCAGGGGCGGTCATCTCAGGTGGCACTAGGACGGACGTGACATCTATCGTCGGGACAATCGGATCCATTGTCACCGAGGTGGTCTGTTCAGTTGTCACCGGGGCAGAAACCGTCACCGGGTCAGAGGCTGTCATCACCGCGGCTGGACCCCCAGTCCGTGATCGTTTGCGTGGTGGGCCAGTCGGAGCATCCTCACGATACCGTGCAGGCGCAGTCACTTGGCGTTTTCGCTTTGGAGGCATTTCCTGAAACATTATATATAGGCAAAGCCAACAGATACTGGCCAATTTTTTGGTTTAGAAAAATAACAACCACCCATGGAAATATATCTTCGCTAGGAGTCAATAAGGCCAAAAGGCCAAAACTATAACAAATATAGTGTTTAGCCTCAAAATTTATAATAACCAACACCTCCAATTATAACTTCCCATGATGGAAATAGTAGTGAAATTGTTCACAACCAAGAAGGCATAAGTTTTTTACTGGCCACCCACGGGCACAACCAAGAAGGCAGAAATGTTTACAGGCCACTAACGGGCACAACCAAGAAGACATAAGTTGTTTATAGGCCACACATGGGCACAACCAAGAAGGCATAAATTATTTACAGGCCACACACGGGCACAACCAAGAAGGCATAAAGTATTTACAGGCCACACACGGGCACAACCAAGAAGGCATAAGTTGTTTACAGGCCACACACGGGCACAACCAAGAAGGCATAAATTATTTACAGGCCACACACGGGCACAACCAAGAAGGCATAAATTATTTACAGGCCACACACAGGACCAATAATACAACCAGAAAGGCTAACTGACCAAAACAGCAGAATCGCCAAAGGGTAAGGTCCAAGCATAGCAATGATCCAAGTATGACTAGTAATTGTCATGAACACAGCAGAAAACATTACAATAGAATAAGCCCTTGAAAACAAGAACACTTATCGTTAAACAGGTTAATGTGGCCTATGGCTATGCGTAATCCTGACCAAGTTATGACCACTCACCTCCCCTTGCCACATCATGTCAACTGATTAGCTGCTGCTATAACTGCCCCGCGAACACTATTATAGTACTTTCTGTTACCCTCCTGGTTGAAATGTACGCCATCTTTGAGTAAATACTGTTGCCAGCCGGACCAAACACCACAGTGAGACCAAAAATTGATGTTGTCAAATGATTTCGTGGCCGCATGCATATACTTGTTATACAAGAAAACCTTGTCATTAAACTCCTGACAGACAACAGTCTTACTGGGATCACGAAAATACATTTGTGAAATAACCACTTTCCGAACATCGGCCATAATCGTCAAGTAATTTGCATACGCAAGCACCCGATCACCTACTTCGACAGGATCAGCACTCGAAATATCATTACCCCCGATATCGATAAAAATTATATCCCTGCTAGCATTGACAATGTCGTGTGTCAGAGGATATAATTGCTGCACCTTCAAACCGCCCCTAGCAACAAAAGTCACGTCGAAACGCACAGGATCTAAATCGAGGTTCATGGACCCCCGGAGCAAAGCATAGTTCGCTAACCTGCGGACAAAGGAATGACCGACAATCCCCACTTCAACCCTCTCCATCCCAGCGATCGTAAGTGAAAATACGGATTAAATACGTGAAATACGACCGCAATAATTGCGTCTAAAACACTGACTAACAGTGTATAAAAATAACGTACAACGTAACGGTATTTTAAAAAAATTTTTTGGAAGAGAGTAAAATGTTTACCTTCGACTCTTGAAAATATTGAAAACGAGGCCGATCGTAGGATTGGATTAAATGGTCACGTGTTTTAGTCGGCCTAGAGGGTTATTTAAAAATAGCTCACATAAACGCCGTTTGATTTTCAATCAAAAGGTGTCTATATATATATATATATATATATATATATATATATATATATATATATATATATATATATATATATATATATATATATATATATATATATATATAGATCAGTGAATGTAACCCAAACCTGAGCTAGTATAATATACTATAATTTTTACGATATGGCTGCAGCTACAGGAAATTGAAAACAGTTTCAAAATCGGTAAATTGCTTTTCGAAATATGATTTTTAAATTGGCGATTCCAGCGGCAGCGTTACGTGTCGTGTGTGTGACATTCAGACATTTTTCATCTTTGAAACTTTGAAGATCCATATTAATTTACTGCTGACTGTTTTAATTTTCATTATTGCATTGTTCTACGTGTTCTTGAATAGTTATATATATATATATATATATATATATATATATATATATATATATATATATATATATATATATATATATATATATATATATATATATATATATATATATATAATAATAATAATAACTAATTCACCCGTCTGGCACTGATACTGCGGCGGCCATATTGGATTTATGCAAATTAAAAAAATTGCCCTGTCCAAGAGTGACAAGGTGTCACCCGGCATTTTTTTTTGACAATATATACCATAGTCGTGTTAAATCAGCAGAAAAAATATAGACCACAACACCCGGTCCAGCCTAATTCTTGGACTAGTTGTGCGTGGCGGAAGTGTTATAATTTTTTTTTTTAATAACCAGTCACAGTCATATGAATATGCATAGTGTACGTATACATATGTGCTTAATTATGATAAAGCAACTTATTAACATACTACCATAACGTCACAGACATGGCAATTTATGCCAATAACTAATGCACCCGTCTGAATTTAGATTTTTCACACACACGCACGCACGCGCGTGCGTGTATGTGTGACGCCCAAAACTCGGGTGCATTAGTTATTGGCAAATATTACCATGTCTGTGACGTTATGGTAGTATGTTAATAAGTTGCTTTATGATAATTGAACACATATGTATACGTACGCTATGCATATTCGTATGATACTGCGGCGGCCATATTGGATTTATGCAAATAAAAAAAATTGCCCTGCCCAAGTGTGACAAGGTGTCACCCGGCATTTTTTTGACAATATATACCATAGTCGTGTTAAATCAGCAGAAAAAATATAGACCACAACACCCGGTCCAGCCTAATTCTTGGACTAGTTGTGCGTGACTGTGATTGGTTATTTTTTTCATTAAAAAAAATATATAAACAATAAGATCTGTTCCATTTAACTTTATATTTAATCAACAAACCCACAAACAAAAACAACATTATTTGAAAAATAGTACAGTAGAGTACCAAATCTCATTATGGAACGTACTATCAAACATGCAATTTACAAACAGCGTAAGTATAGGGGAGAGTTGCCGGGATTGGACAAGTTCCTCGATCGGACCAATACTGTATATTCCATATTACTGTATACCGTGGCGTCCTTTATCGATCATGTCATTCATCAGTGGCAAATCCGATGATACGGTAAGTTTCGACGAAATAGCGGTACTTTTTTTAACATGCAGCATCGAAAGTAGGTTTTCTATGCCCCCGACATAATAACCAGGCGTGATCAGTTATCAGTACAGCACCCCTTGGTTACGGTTACAGGCGAAAATGTTTGTCCTTCGAGAGTATAGGAGCCCAACGTATATGGCGATAATAAGCATTTTAAGGTGGATGTCGGCTGCTTGTGATAACAACGCAATATTGTTAACACAATTCCAAGACTGGACCACTGCAGTTGCCATAATTGGACCAGTGACCCACATAAGGGTATGCCATCTATATATGTGTGTAACTATTTCAAAACAGTTTATTGATTACCAGAAAGTAATAAGGAAACAATTATAATAATACAAATAAAGGAAGTTGCTAAGTGGTCCAAATGAGGGGACTTGTTACAGAACATTTGGTCACAGGTAAATTTATATTGTTTCGGACTACCATATATATTGTATGAGGGTTTAGGTATTTTATTAGGGTTTTACATACATTTTTGAAAATATATCAAAATCAAAATAAAATTTAGCTGCGACTAATTTACAAATAATGCCTTATTTACTAATTTACCGTACGCAAAGCATATGGCGTACCGAAGGCAACATTCTCGCGACATGAGAAAAATCAAAACATGTACGTCATGGAGTACCTTGCATTAGTAGTTATTGTGTCCTTCTGACCCATCAAATCTGGCCCCATGCGCACAACCTTCTGGGTAGCGTGAGCGCCCACTGACGGTTGTGGAGTGCCCCCTGGCGACTGGAGACAACCCGACCCTAACCCCTGGAGACTGGTGCTAACCCTAACTCTAACCACAACCTGTTGACAGCTGTGTAACCCTAACCTTTTGTCGTATGCGGTGAACCCTGACCCTGACCCCGACCTCATCGGAGTGACCCCTGCGCAGCGGTTATTAACAGGGTTATTATCAGCGATCAAAGGAGCTAATGAGGAAACGAGAAACCAACACAACACGGTATGGTACGAGTGCACACGTATTTTATTGAACGTTACATGCAGCATGATTATACAACAAGGGTAGCGTGTAACATCACTACGACCACGACAACGACTGATATAATGATGATGATGATGATGATGATGATGATGAGACGACTAGCGGATGTTGACCATCACGCCAGAGGTCGTGAGCGTAGGGGAGGTGCCTCCCCCCTCGCCAGAGGCTCAATCGATGTACGATGTACGATAGTACAGACTACCTTGTCGTAGCTGTTTAAGTCAATCAAATACGCGGCAATCGTTAGCTACTAGATCGATGCCAAATATGTTGATAAATGTTCTCATTGGAAAGCCGTTACAACGAAGCAATACAAAAGCTACACAATATTGTCCACAAACGTTAGACAAATGACTCTGAAGTTTCTTGCAATGTTCGTTCAGGAAGGTGCGGAATGCCGCGTGTCGAGGCGGCAGACCGTACGAACAGAAGTAATCGCCGCGTCCGTCGGCATCCAGGTACAGCGTTATCCAATGTTCGCCCGCTTCGTCGCCGTCGTCGGTGTTGCACACGAAGGCCGCAGGCAGAGCGTCTATCGTCGTAGGCAGTCCGTCTTAAGGTACGATTTTACGATTTGCTGCATCCATCGTCAGTAATCTAGTGATCTGCAGGGTGTCCATCTCAGTAGTCGTAGATGACGTTGCGGCTCTTGTCTATTTCCAACACGGATTCGTACTCGGCGCAGGCGATGACGTTCATGGTGTTCGGCAGCGCGTCACGTAAATTCAGTTCTATGCGCAAGTTGCCCTTTTGTACCAGATGGAAGCAGGGGCCATCGCACTGGTCGGGGTCAGGTCAAAACCGAAGAAGGTGTAGCCGTACCGGTAGTCGATGTGAGTCAGTCCGTTCCCCTCGTCCTGCCACATCTTGCCGGTCGAGGAGAATAGACTCGTGTAGTGCCTGACGAAGAGGTCGTCTTCGAAATTCGGCTGGAAAGGTTTGGAGGGTATCTGTCGTCCGTCCACGTACACTGCGTGGAAGCACATAGCGTTGTTTTTGGTGTGAAACGGATTCTTGGTGTACCCACCGTTGTACGCATCGTTGTCGATGCACCACAGCGCCAGACGTTTCGGCAGAGTGCCGAGGAACAGGTTCTCGTGCGTGTGCGACCGAGCGCCTGCGGGAATGGAGTACACCTTGCAGTCGACGGACCGCATCGGATACTTGACTGTGCTCTTCTCTAGAGCCTTGATGTGTGCCATATGCACGGTCGAATTCGGAGTGGCCTTCTTAGCGAACAAGGTGGCATTGACTATGTTTAGTCTGCAAACAGGGTTGTTCCCACCAGCCATGAGTGCAAACGCGGACTTACAGCGTACCAGTCGTATCTTGACATCGACTCCGTTGATCAAGAATTTATTCTGCAGAAAGAGATCCACGTGGAGACGGCCCATCAGATCGACGAGTCGACTCCGTACGATGTTCGCCCGTTGAGCCACGAATCCTTCGTTAACAGCGGGTCCTTCGACTATCTCGACGGCATCCATGCGAATGGCCGTGTTCTTGTGCCACAACTGACTCGTCAGTTGCGTGACCTTGGCATCGGTACCATAACTCAGCAGCGTCTCTATGTAGGCAATACACGCATACGTGTTGGTCGAAGGGGCCCCGAGCGTACCGTTTAGGTAGACGTCGACTTGACGAATGCAGCCAGTTATCGAAAAATGCAGCCAGTTATTGACTGGACCCACGGGATCGGCCAAGCCGAGATCATCCCCATTGGCTCGTGTCACTTTCACCTGCACGTGTAGCATCGTGATGGCGAGATCCAGGTAATCGTCTCCCGATCCGGGTATCAGGAATTCTATTGGTCCACCTGAGTCCAGAGAGGCCATGGGTTGATGTTCCACTACATGGCTGTCGACAATGCTGGTCTGATTGGTGGATGCGGTAAAGAGATCCAGCTCGGTCTTGACCCCTTCGCACGACTGTCTATGTTACGTTGTCGAATATGTCGGCCTCACTGTCTCTTGCGCCGTCTGCCAGGAGCCAAAAGGCCACGCGTCATTTTCGTGCCAGCTTATGTGACGCGTCGTTTGGCCGCCTTTTTTATGCTCCGTCCATACTAGACGTCGTCGGCTATGCGCACGCCGGTCTTCAACGCCACCCCCCCTTCCCAACGCCACGGCACCTCTCTTGATGAGTGGCATGGCGCTGCGGAGCAGACCACCAAACAGACTGCCATGTCCGTTACCCCGCTGTTATTAGTCCAGTCCTACGCCGCCGAAAATGGAGCGTCACGGTCACCTTACCGTACTCGAATGGCACGAACCGTCCGGCGTCGCCTCTTATATTGATATCGATCGACTTGAAGTGGGCGTACAAGAGATGCACGTAGTGAATGTTAGTGAACCGATCATATACCGTGGCACCGTGACTTCCGCCAACCGGAAGGGACCGTAACATAGGTGCGAAACTGTCACCGACTATGCGAGACTCCACAAC
Source organism: Lamellibrachia satsuma (assembly GCA_033239005.1). Classification (NCBI taxonomy): domain Eukaryota; kingdom Metazoa; phylum Annelida; class Polychaeta; order Sabellida; family Siboglinidae; genus Lamellibrachia; species Lamellibrachia satsuma. Next base: position 3,115,575 of record BSQZ01000067.1, read on the forward strand.
ATCCGTATAGACGTAGATGGTATCGAACCATTCCTAGCAGGCACACGACGTTGTGGCAACGTTGTAACAACGTTAGGTATCGACGTTGTGATGACGTCGAATTATTGATCGATATGAAAGTTGAGTCGACGTCGGGTATCGACGTTGTTTCAATGTCGGATATCGACGTTGTTTCAATGTCGGTTATCGACGTTGTTTCAACGTCAGGTATCAATGTTGTGATGACGTCGAATTATTGGTCGATATGGAAGTTGAGTCAACGTCGGATTTCAACTTTTTTCAACGTCATGTATCAATGTTGTTTCAAAGTCAGGTAGCAACGTTGTAACAACGTTACAAACTGACTAGATTTCAACGTCCTTAGTAACGTTGATTTTGTAATTGAAACAATGCTGACTGATCTGCCAGCATTGTTTCAACTTCAATTAAACAAAAACACAAATATATCGGTGAGTCATATGTTTATTATTGATGATGTAACAGAAATGCACTTTAGACTACTATATATGTCTGATTAGGAAGTGTCTGTGGTTGTTTGATTGTGCTGGCTGTTCTTCCACCTCCCCCACTCCTCTCTGGCGCATACTTCACGGTGGCGGCAACAGCTGTGTTTACATCAGGCTCGGTGCTGCCATTCACTGACTTCATAACACTAGCTGAAAGGGAATGCCTATACGTATGTTGTATTATATTATATTATGTGATATCCTGGTCGTTTTTTAGTTGGAAACATAAATCACTGAAGAAGCCTTTCTGGTAAAAAAAACGAATTAATTAAGTTTAGTTAATTTAGTAAATTCAGTTTATACATTGTCTACACAGATGAAAAATTCGTTGGTGTCAGTCGTCTGCAAACAAATAACGAACATTAATTACTTCTCACTTAAGTTGTTCTTATAATCTCAAACAATGCCAGTCCCAACACTATACACCACCACATTGCAACACTGCCTAAATATGAGTAGCCATGGCCCACGGAATTGGGCGTTTCCCGAAGTTAGGACACGTAACTGCCAACTATAATAGTATAAATGCAAGTATTGATAACGAATTAGACAACCGCGATATGCAGCTCAGAACACTAAATGAAGATTTCATATAATATATATATATATATATATATATATATATATATATATATATATATATATATATATATATATATATATATATATATATATATATATATATATATATATATATATATATATATATATGTATGTGTATATATATATATATTGTTTCTATTCTGGTAAATTACTCGCAACAAATAAACATAGTGACAGCTAGTACTGATCGACGAGTACGGAAACTTCGGACTTCACCTAAGGCTAAGTCTAAGTCCAAGACAGTTCACGATGTTCGAGTTTGGCGCCTAAAGTTATGATGTGCAAAGATCTACATTCGTATGCTTTGCGAACAAAAATAATTTGCATCATGCTCAAAATCAATGTATTGGATAATAAAAAATGCAGCCAAAGATTCACAAAGGAATTTGTATGGACGTACCTTGTCTTGCGGCGTGCCAATCGTTTATAAATTATAACTGTAAAAAGAGGTCTTCGTTGACTTAGAATATAGCGGCATAGGGTAGACTCGCAGTAAAAAGAAATTTAATAATGATAATTGTCAGTGAATATTGTAAACATATGGAGCTTGCAATAAGAAAATTTTGACATTGTTTGTTATTTTTTGTGAGAGTAACTATAAACGGATCATACGAATTTGAGTTTCTTTTCATTTTATTTTGCTTCCCGCGTGGTGCATTACAGCGCGGGAAAAATTCCCTTGCATGATATGCGAAATTTAATACAAGTAATAAATCATAAGGCTACGGCGCACATCAGATATCAGTGCTCTGGTCTCCCTCGGTCCGAGCACTGATAGATGACCTCCCGCAAGTGCGGGCCATCTGCAGCCGGGAAGCGGGCAGTTGTCGGCAAGTGCGCGCCGAATATCCCGAATGGGGCCGATGACTGCGTTAAACCTAAATTGGTTGTTTGTTTGAAGCAAACAGGCAAAGTTGTGCGATCACAAATCAAGTCACTGGAAGCATGCTGTACGTTGCTGTTCAAATAATGATCGTAGAAACTTTAATCTTTAGTATACCTACCTAAATTCGACGTCTTAACTACGCCAAACTTCGACGTTGTTACGATGAAGGTTGATCGACGTTATAATTATTGACGACGTTATAATTATGCGTGTATGTTATCCACTAATGTGCATTGTGTACCGATCTAAATTCGACGTCGAATCAACGTCAAACTTCGACATTGTTACGACGGAGGTTAATCGACGTTACATTGACGTTGCGTGTAAGTTGTCCAGTTACATACCTTGTGTACCGACCTAAATTCGACTTGCTAACAACGTCAAACTTCGGCGTTGTTACAACGGAGGTGGATCGACGTTACATTGACGTGGCGTGTATGTTGTCCATTTATTTACGTTGCTTACCGACCTACATTCGGCGTCCAAACAACGTCAAACTTCGACGTCGGTACGACGGGGGTTAATCGACGTTGAATAGACGTTGTGTATTTGTTGTCCAACGTCGCGACTTTATTTCAACCTATTTGCCTGCTGGGTTGATCCATGTCTACCACGTTGTCGGCCTCTTTACTTTAGGAGTACGGACCATCGGCAGTCTTTTTGGGTGACGCAACCACGGTGGACGACGGCATGAGACCGATATTCCGTCCACGTAGACCACGTAGACACGGGTACGTGCGTTCGTCTGCATTGGATATCGCTTCGAGTAGTGCTGGTGGCAGTGGTGCCCCTGTTGTGGTGGTGGGGGTGCAGACGGACTGCTGACCATCGACGCGTCAAATCCTAACATTCTTGCCAGTGCACTGCGGTGAGGTACAGTGAACTGGGTGCCCGGTGTAATTTTTTGGGTGATGTCGCTGTAGCTCATTTTTGCCCGTACATTATCCGTCGCCATTCATCAATGTCATGTGAGTCTTGTAATATCCAGCACTTAACTGCACGCTCGTTGTTCGACCCAAAGCAATCGTCTCGTCGAGGAAGAACCAGGTGTCTTTCTCTCCTATGTTGTACCACGTATGTGGGTACTGTATCTCTGCCAACCCGCACTCCTACTCACCACTCAGATCGATACGTTGAGGCAAGTCCGTGATGTAATGGGCCAACATATTGTCGGGATATATTTTCATGGAAGCGTTGCTAGGCAGCGTCATGTAGAAATCAGTTGCTATTGCGTTTCAACGTGGGATTGGGGAGCAGGTAACCCAAAGAACTACTCAACAGGGCCGTCCACAGATTAGAATTCTCGTGACCTGTGGTCAGGTTGTAAATGCTTATCAGGATGACCGTGTACAAGACGATGACCTGACAGAGAAAGACTATTTCCTCTTTAGGACACACGGTACCGAACAGGTGCCAAGGAGTGTTGTCCTCTTCGCTCTGCGCGTCAGTACCGCTGCAACACCTGATTATACAATGTTACCTTGATCCTCTCGTCGATGTCCTTTCTATCATGTTCCATGTCTCTACCTCCTGAGCAGCACCTCTCGGAGCTAGGGTAAGAAAAATGTGTCTCTTCACCAGGTCATACATGATGCGAATGAAGAGACGATGCACACACTCGGTCTTTTTATACCTTAGGCAAGTACACGTACTGAACACCGTCGTCTGGAAAGATGGTCGTGAGCAGACGCATGTTCTCGGGTGTGTCCTGTTTGAGATCGACAAACAGATAGCAATATGGTACCAACGTGGTGTCTTTAAAAGCCTCTTGAACGAACTTCGCGCGCCCCGGATACATCTGCCGAGCCAAGTGCGACATCTGCGATGCATCACGAGGATTCTCGAACACCACCATGTACTGAGAGTTCAGACTGATGGTACGACTCTCTTTGTTTTTAGAGTACAGGTTCTGTACGAGATACAGCACGGACGGGTTCCTGTGATGACTTTTTTTAGAGAACAAGATCGTGACCCGTTGGCCCTTTTCTGCCATGAGATCGTCTATGACCATGAGGTTCCTCCTTGTCGAATCGAACATGCTCGCACTCGGCAACCCTTCCTCGAACCGCACGTCGACTAAGTCCATCGTTGCGTAAGCTTCTTGCCATTCTCCGTAACATCACGTGATCTGTTCGGAGGGTGGATCGATCATCGCAGCAGCGTGACGCAGCATACGCGTCACGAAATTACTTTTACCACATCGCGTCGGTCCGGCGACGATGCACGTGACAGGATCTGCGTCCATGGTCACTTATGAAAGATGACCAGAGTGCATTACCTTTTCTACACGTCCACCGGACCCGTGCTGACCACGTCCTCGTGCACCAAGCGTTTGGCGTAGAAGTAGGTGAGGGCCGCCCGTTCCTGCACGTACGTCAACACGGTCGACTGAAGCACCCGGAACCCGTTCTTTCCACTTCCGCTACGACGGTTGGTGAGCACCGCCAGGAACGCGTCCTTATCGATGTCGTTGTGACGTTTGCTCAGTCCTTTGGTGCTGTATTTGTCAGTGGGTCCGAAACAATAGTACGTCTTGCTGCACAACCCCACAAACCCGTCACCGGACCACTCCACCTTGAACAGACCCGGTGTCCTCTTATCGTGCGCATTGCGCGCCTTACAGCATGTCTCGTCGCCGACCCACGGTGGATTGGCGAGTCACCAGCGCACGTACTCGTTCCGACGTTCGTCGCAACACTCGGACGGCAGCCATTCGGAGCGGTGCCGGAAGTAATGTTCTCGTAGTTCCGGGGTCACGAGGTCGTCGACGGACGCAGCGGCCAAAGCCAAATAGGCGGAATCTGTCTCCATATCGCAGTACTGGAACAGAAGACGCTCCAGGTACCTGCTGATGAAGTCGTAATATAACTGCAACATGCGCATCTTGGCGTACTGTAGAACGAAGAATCCCACGTGTACGGACAGGGTGTACGTGACGGTTTTCTTGTTCATCTATATCTCGTACGCGTCGTCAACGACGACTTCGAGTTGTCGGAACCGTCTTTCGTTGACCATGAGCGATGCCGCCTTCTCCGTGCAGTAGTTGACGTCACGATGTCGGTCCACGTTGGTGATGGTCGTTCCGTAGCCGGAGTTCCCCAGCAACTTCATGGTGTCCGCGATGATGACATTGTGTGAGTGGACGTCTCCCTCGCGCCGGGGCGTGGACACTGCATCGCCGAACTGTCGGAAGCACGGAATCGGATCGTACTCGATGACCTGGTAGACGTGCGTCACCTCGAAGCCGTGATCCAGATTACATCGCAGCAGTGGCGTGGCGAGCAAGATCTTATCGCCTCGATAACTGACCACGAGCATACGCCTCGATGTTGTGCTCTTCGGCGTATCGGCGCATGAACGGTCCGAGATCGTCGCGTGTCAGACGGATGTTCTTGAACACCGACTGCATCTTGGCAAAGTGTTCGCGCCATGCTTCCGGTACGCAAACGTCACACTCTATCAGACCGAACACGGTTCCGGCACGCACGCCGCGCAGGATCTGTTGCGACATCATCGTTCACCGCGCGTGTCATCGTTGCGATAATGCAGCATCCAGACACTTTTTTCACGGCCGGATCTCTTCTCGTCTGTTTTCACTCGCATTCCCACAGCCCGACGACCTAGACAAAGTGACGTAGGTAGGCGGTGTTCTTTCGGGTCTCGGCGAGCAGTTGAACCATGGGTTTCCCGTTGACGGCGTTCACCTCTTGACCGGTGCACGGGTGACCATGAATAAAACATACACGGAACTAATACGCCATGTTCGTCTCGCTGCACCACCGTCCACCAAAAGTTTGCCTATTCTCTTCTTTCGACCTTTGATCTGATGTCGTATGGTGCGTCCCGAGCGTTCGGATTCCCAAGTCAACCATTCCGCAGCCATCTGTCCGTACAGCTGTGCCGATTCGGGTCGGAAGTCGTTCTCTTCCCGTCGTCGCGTGTACCATCCCATAGGCATGTCTTGCAAGAACGACCACAAGTACAACGCATTCGCATCGTATCCGACGATCGAGCGACACGTACGATAGGCCTCTCCGTATTCGTTCTGACGTAGCGTGGTGACCCCTTTCTCGTAATAGCGGTGAAAAATGAGCGATGCACCACCAACTACGTAACCTTTGAAGAGGTGATGGAGATCTTTATTTTTCTCGTTGAATATGGTAAAGTAGGTCTTCTCTGGACAGTCGTTGAACATGTCTATGCCACGTTGTTGGAAGAAGGCAAACTGTCTGTCGATGGCCTGCGGAAAGGGAACCACGTCCCTATCGTTGTACCAGACGAGAAAGTCTCGCAAAGTCGTCGTGCCGTTGTCGCGCCAGGCCTCTTGACAAGTGGCGTAATCCTCGAGGGAAATACCTTCGTTCCCCAGTCGACTGAAGAAGGCCTCTTTCGATGGAAGTGTGGCATCGTCGAGAGTAGTTATAGTGTCGTTTTCATACCCACAATTGTGGCGGCAATTTTTGTCGCAGCAAAAAATAGATGGTAGCTAAAAAATAGACATTTGGAAAACCCACATATCGCTGACGTGGCGTTTAATTTAAATTGAATTTATTTATTTTAATTTCAATTTTTATTTTAAATTCAATGAAAACCCAGGGAAAAATCCACATATCACTGACGTGACGGTTATTGAGTACGGCATCAATGAATGAGAGAGCTAATCAATCAGGGTTCAGTACGTTATCGGTGAATGGTATAAAGAGTTGTGATTCGTCGGTTATAGTTTCATTCATAAAAGTTATGCATGAGTTTCATAAAAAAAATCGTGGATGATTAATGAGGTAAGGAGGCTGAATTGCTCGTGTGTCCCTCTGGAGGGAGATGGGTTGATGCTCGCGGGGCATACCGCTGACGTTGAGGTTAGGGTATATGCTCGCGTTTCGCGGAATGCAGCGGGCTACATACCATTGTAAGATATATGCCTCCCTCTTCTTGTCTTCTTCGGGGCCGCACGCAATGGTCCAGGAGGCATTTCTCACAACGAAGGATATTTTGATTGTCCGTCGTTTTTGCGCTCGCCAGGTCGAGATTTATAACTGAATTTGTACTCACTCGACCAATGAGTACATAGAGTACTACAGAAGTGTAGTCAACGCATTGTTCTCCAGGTTCGAAACGATTTTAATCTTGTACATCAGACGGCTACGTACATAGTAGCAATATAATCACTCACGATGACAAACAAAAATAACAGTGATGACATCTATCACTGTAAACCGTAAAGAAAAGTAGTGAATGTAAACATCACTCAAACTGTATACAGATTCTTAAAATCTAGAAGATTTGACAATAAAATTCTGGCCGGAAATTTTGAATTCTAATGATAAAGCAGGTATGGCCCGCCAGGACCACCCTTACTGAAAATTTGGATGCCTAAAATTCAGCATGACTACACACCTAAGTGTGAATTTAAAATAGTCTTGCCGCCCCCTTGTAAACGCTCCTCCGGGGTATTTATACTCCCAGTTTTCCAAAATCAGACGCCGTCACTAGAGGCGCTGTGGTTGCTTAAATACCCAATACGCTTTACTATTGGTCAACTTGTTAAATTCACCCACCCTCTCAACCACTGGACAATGACGACTGCCAGTCTTCCTTTCCCAATTTTGCAAGTTAAACTTTTGAACTCTTGGAGCTGCGCCAAATCCAGGGTTCCCAGGGCTCCTTCTCGGTTCCCCAATTACGTTGACCCTCGGGTCAGGGCAATTTAGCAAATGTCAGGATTAAAGGGAAGGCTGAAGTGTCTAAACAGTACCATCAATCTTTGACACCATATGGATTGTGTCCATATCCACTTGGGTGGTTTAACTATAAACTTTTAGAAACCTGTTTTTCTATTGTTAATCTAGGCTTAACACATCGAATAAACTTCCAAATGACTTACTAAACATTAGCGCATAAAAAACTAATTAAACCAAACTGGCCTATACTTTACACCATGTTAGGTCGTGTTGTATTCCGTAATATGACACCGCTCTGCCGCGTTCCCGAAAGGACGCATTAAGGCGATACTAACAGCTGACTAGTGGATTTTGGTACTCGGGAAATGCGCGTTTTAAATAACCTGGCTATATGTAGTCATATTAGCGCTGTAGTTAAAGCGCTGGTTTGCCCACTGGATGTATGCAAGTCTGAACACGTTGAAAGATAAGCCCGTCATTTGCACAATGCTGTGCAGTAATTTATTCGATGCCAGCTATGATGAAATTCGGGTTTCATTATTGTTGTTTTTGTCGTTTCTCTAAGAAGAGTAGACCACGTGACGTCCTGTCTGCATAAATAATAAAAACAGCTGTGTAAGCATCAACGAGTTGACCTGTATGCGTACATCTAACATATTTAAGGTATTGGTTATCGTATGAATCATACATAGCACGAGTAACGAGAAAGAGTACCGATTTGTCTAAGAAAATACCGCTTTTAAATGTATTTTGTCACACATAGTTACGTATGTAATGCTTTTAAGCTAAGTGTTTACCACATTTATCTGCATGTTAACATGTTAAGTAAATGTCACTTTTATTTGTATGTTACCACATTTTAGCTACGTAATTGCCACGCTTGGCTGTGTGTTGACGCTTTTTGCATATTAAGTATCACTTTTAATTGTATGTTAACGCTATTTAGCTAAGTATATACCACATTCTATGTTAACTTTTTTTCGCAAAGTAAATATCACTTTTAGTTGTACGTTAACGCTTTTAAGCTAAGTAAGTACCAAATACAGCTACATGTTAATGAGTTTAGCCAAGTAATTACCGCATTTAGCTGTAGGTTAACGCTTTTAAGCTAAGAAATTACCACATTTAGCTGTATGTTATCGATTTTAATCTAATTATTTACCACAGTTACCGGCATGTTAACGGTTTTAAGCTAAGCAAATACAACGTTTAGCTAAGTAATTAGCATTTTTAGCTAAGTAGGTACCATATCTAGTTGCAAGTTAACGCTTTTAAGTTAAGTAATTACCACATATGTTAAAACTGTTTAGCTAATAAATGACCACATTTAGCTGTATGTTAGCACTTTTTAGCTAAGTAATTATCGCATTTAGCTGTATGTTAGCGCTTTTTACTTAAATAATTACCACATTTAGTTGTATGTTAACGCTTTTAAGCTAAGTAATTACCGCATTTAGCTGTGTGTTAACGTTTTTTTAGCTAAGCAATGACCACATTTAGCTGTATGGTAACCCTTTTTAGCTAAGGAATTACCATATTTAGCTGTATGTTACTGCTTTTTAACTAAGGAATTACCACATTTAGCTGTATGTTAACGCTTTTCAACTAAGTAATTACCACATTCACTTAAATGTCACTTTGTAACGGCATGCAACAGTGTGATTCTCGTGTAACCAATAAGGTTTTTGAGAATAACGTTGAATTGAAAGAAAAATAATGTACTCGGGAAATGCGCGTGATAAATAACACGGTGTTCTGTAGTGATATTAACATTGTTGTTAAAGCGTTGGTTCGCACACTGGACGTATGCAAGTCTGAACAAGTTTAACGATAAGCCGGTCATTTGCACTTAAATCTATCTAAGCTAGGTTCTGTAAAGAAAAGAACAAACTCTGCGTATGATTATAATATATTTGTTATAACTAACCAAACAATGCAAGAAGTACAAAACAATTAATTCTGAACATAGTTGTCAGAATATAGTAATATAAACAAAAACACTACAAGTATTAAATAATATGATTATGAATTATTATTTTATACCACGCCTGTCGGGGCGCGCTATAGCAGAGAACTATTTTAAAACACTACCGCTGTTATGATCGATGTAGCAACCGGCATAGTTGTAAGAACTGCATCTATAGTTTATGTTTGTTCCGGTACACTTGCGTTGTATGACTAATCTTAGTTAATTGTGGTGCACTTTAATTTGCTAACTGTATATACGAGCATCATAACATCATGACGTTAGCCCTGTGCTATATCTGTCATTTTATAAACTGTATGAAATTTCTCTACAATTTTTTAAACCATGTGTCATTTTTGCTGTACCATTTTTCATTGAATGTATGAAAGGTGGCCGCAACGGGTGTCTTGTCATATGATACCCCTTTATGGTGGCGTATCGAAATAAAACCGTTCGCCTTGTATCTTATTAACTAGAAGTACAAAAGCAGTCACCCAAACAATAAAACTTGACAAGTCTGGAATTTACCCGACATCCTGTTAAAACTGACACAATTTTCGATTTTCTTACAAAGTTATGGCATGTTTGGTATAAAAAATCAAGCAATTATATGAGTATTTGTTTGAAAATAAATTGGTTCGCAATGCTCTGCTATAAATCAATGATAACATATTGTACTCTTCCAATTTACACTTGACTGTTTGAAATTGAATCGGTACTATATTTGTTTTTAATATCTATCAAAATATGAATTATAACGGATATATGTAGACACATCATGGAACACTCCTGCTTGTCAAGTCATTATAATTTGTTTGAGAGCCAAGTCTAAGCAATGTCTTGATCGTAATGTTAGCTGAAAATCAGTCTCATTATTATATTATTATTATATCGGAATTTATATAGCGCCCGAATCCAATTAAGATAAAATGCTCTCAGGCGCTTTACATGAAACTGCAACAATTAAATAACAATATAAAATACACACTTTACATAAAACTGCATACATTAAATAAAACTATAAAATATAGATTATTTTAAAAGTAGCTAGTGTAAGGAGCTGATTTAAACATTAAAAAATAAATAAACACATATATTACACTTATAGTAAACACGTTAATAAAACATAACGAATAAGTCATTGGTATATAGCAATGTCATTAAAACGAGAGCGTGACTCAATCACATCAGTCGTAAGCCAGTTGAAAAAGATGTGTTTTTAAGTGTCTCTTGAAAGAGCTGAGAGTGTTCAGTTGTTTAATGTTCTCAGGCAAGTCTTTCCACAGTATGGCCGCATGTCGGCTGAAACAACGTTCACCATAAGTTGCAGTCCGTAGCACAGGTACGACGAGAAGTGACTTCTCCGTTGATCTTAAACTACGCGTTGGTTGATATTTCTGCACAGTGTCACTCACGTATGCCGGTGCCAATCCGTTGAGCACTTTATACGTGAAGGTGTTACATAATTTACGTAAAACTGCAGAAGTTAAATAAAACCATAAAATGTAGATTATTTTAAAAGTGGATAGTGTAAAGGAGCTGATTTAAACATAACAAATAAATAAACACATATATTACACTTATAGTACACACACGAATAAAACATTACGGATAAGTCATTGGTATATAGCAATGTCATTAAAACGAGAGCGTGATTCAATAACGCCAGTCGTATGCCAGTTTAAAGAGATGTGTTTTTAAGTGTATCTCGAAAGAGCTGAGAGTGTTCAGTTGTTTAATGTGCTCAGGCAAGTTGTTCCACAGTATGGCCGCGTGTCGGCTGAAACAACGTTCGCCATAAGTTGCATACCGTGGCACAGGTACGACGAGAAGTGACCTCTCCGTTGATCTTAAACTACGCGTTGGTTGATGTTTCTGCACAATGTCACTCACGTATGCCGGTGCCAATCCGTTGAGCACTTTATACGTGAAGGTGTTAACCTTAAAGCGGAGCCGGTATTTCACCGGAAGCCAATGTAGCTCACGTAACACAGGTGTTATGTGTTCGCTCTTGCGTGACCTGGTGATTAGGCGAGCAGCGCAGTTCTGTATACGCTGCAATCGTTGAATTAGCACCTGAGGCAAACCTTGCAGTAGCGCGTTTCCATAGTCGAGGCGAGATGTTACCAGTGCTTGGACTAGGATCTTACAGGCGTCATTTGTGATGTATTGCCTGATTTTGCCAATATTTCGAATGTGGTAGAAACAGGACTTGGAGATCGCATTCACCTGTTTCTCCATTGTCAAGCCGCTGTCCATAATAACTCCAAGATTTCTCACGGATTGCACAGCATGTAATAGTCTGCCTCCGATCGTGAGGGACAAGTCGTTCACCCGAAGAATTTGGTGTTTGGACGAAAACACAATGAGTTCGCTTTTTTCTTGGTTCAGTTTCAGCATGTTTCTATTCATCCACCCGCCAACATCAGCCACACAGGCTTCAATGGCTGACCTTTCACTGGCCCAGTTCTCATCAGGCTTGATGGACAAGTATATTTGAGTGTCATCTGCATAACAGTGGTAGTGAAGATTATGTTTCTTCACTATATCACCAACTGGTTTAGTGTATATGCAGTACAGTTTCGGTCCCAACACGGATCCTTGTGGCACGCCGCAACATAGATTTGCGTTGAACGAAGTTGTGGGGCCGACAGAGACACATTGCGTTCTGCCGCTAATGTAGGATCGCATCCAATCCAGGGCTTCTGCAGTCACACCAAATGAGTGTTGAAGACGCGTTAGCATAATGCCATGGTCAATAACATCAAACGCACTGGACAGATCAAGCATGACCAAGACAACTACACGTTTTTGATCAAGGGCTTCTGCGATGTCGTTCTGGACTTTCACAAGAGCTGTCTCGGTTGAGTAATTATTTCGGTACGCCGACTGATGAAAATCGTGTAGATTGTTGATGTCCAGGTGATCTTTCAAACGATGTTCGACCACTTTCTCAAGAAGTTTTGACACGTATGGTAGGTTTGACACAGGCCGATAATTATTCAGAACTTCCTTATCGAGGCCCGGCCTTTTAAGCAATGGTCTCACAACTGCACGTTTGAAACATGCGGGTACCACTGACGTTGCCAACGATTTGTTAATAATGGCTGTAATCAACGGCACGAAATGATCCAGACACTGCCTCAAAAGCCGCGTAGGGATCGGGTCTAAGACACATGTCTTGTTGGGCGAATTTGTGATTATTCGTTTCACCTCGTCATGGGTGGCTGGCAGAAACCTTTGAAGCGGGATTCCGTCAAACATGACGTCATCATCCAGTGCTGTGTCACTTGGGTTGCCGATGTTGATGTTTCGTCGGATGGTAGCAACTTTGTCAATATAAAAGTCACCGAAAATAGTCGCTAACTGTTCGGCCGATTCATGGGTTGGTAAGATTACCCGTCCCGTGTTACCCATCAAATGACACGTTAATTTGAACAGTTGTTTCTGATCTTTGCCGCAGTCTCTGATTTTAGAAGAAAAGAATGTTTTCTTGGCACCGATCATCAGTTTGTTGACTGCGTTGCATTGCTCCCTGAACAGCTGTCGATGAACGGTAATAATTTAATTATAGATCGATTTTGACATTTGATAAATCGTAGATCATGTACACTAAATTTCCTGTAGTTCTTCATAATAATTATTATGATGACAGTGCCCAAGTGAATATAGTATTACTTTTAAAGTGCACATTATTTACTACATGAAATCGTAATTTCCATGATATATATTATTTTGTTTATCATAATTTAGGTTATAATTGAAATAGGTTACTGCACAAGAAAATGTATGCAGTATGTGTTACTATTAGTATTATATCATATACCCTCTTGGTGTATATTATATTATATACCCTCTGGGTGTATGCATTACACTTGTCGCTGTCTTCATTACCACCTTACTGGCTTTAGGTTCATAAGGCAAACACGGTTATGTTATGTTGTCACACTCTTGTATTGAGAATATCCACATCGGTCAGCTGTTCAACATGTCCTAATCCAAGTTATGTGTGGCATCCCTCATCGTATAGCTACCTTCGTCATTACATTGTATTCCAATCACATATTATTCCCAAAGTATATTGTTCTTCTTTATTTTATAACAGTTGTGATATCTTTTTATCTATTATTTCAGAATATGCATTTAATATAAATTATTGGAAATGTGTAAGCACTATGCGGAGCTGTAGTGTGTCATCTGCACTACTCGTTCTTAGATTTCCTGCGGCATTGAAGTAATGATGCTATGACAGCATGTGTTTAACATCACTAACCTACAATACAAACATATGAAAGGATTTGTTCTTAGATATTTTCCTACTGTACACTTTGAACAAGCTCAAATAAATCTCAACAACACTATTGTTAAACTATCCTGGGTGTGTGTATGCGTATCGCATATTTTGTGTATTATATTATAATTCCAAAGTGCTACCCCTACAGCGGCCTTGGCCTGGTGTCGCATTTTGTTTTTGTATATTTCATATACAGACATCCTTGATCTTGGGCTGCACGAATAATATAAATATGACAGGGTATATCAGTTTCATTCAGTTGATAAATGAATGGTGAAAAAATATTTTTTAGAATTTTTCATGATCACGTTTTCTTATAATCAGACAAAAATTAACATGGCCACCAAGGTAATTTTGCAATGTGGCTCTCTAGACGCCTGCCATATAAAAAATACTAGTTGTCCTCATTGTGTTAAATTTGCAATACATACATATTAGTGTCCTCTAAATAGGCCACCCATGTGCCAAGATAAACTGGTCTGACTATAGAGGCTGGCGAGATATACAAATGTGTATATCGGACAAAAACACGGGGTTTAAGAAGTGGCTGTTTCTAACGGGTGCTGCTTGCAACTGGTTCTACTGTATCTATGAAATAAACCTTTTAGTTAGGGCTTAATTTGATGGTATAATATACAACTACAGTCACCATTCTTTAAACCTAAACCTTTGGTGAACCAAGTTGTCTTGTTAGTGGTACGGTGCTCTAGGATGTGATTTCAGGCTAGTGACTGGAATACTTACTGCAGGCCTTTTTAGACACCTGGGTAACACGACTGTGAACTATCCTGTACTATCTACTGTTAAGCGAGCACTTAATTCAGAGTTAATTGTGAATTTGTCAAAGATATTAAATTGTTGCACGCTTTTAAAATGGGTATACTTTTCCTCCGGTAGACACACAAGATGCGACAGTTGACATTTTCTTTAACTGCGAGACATTTCGCAGTCATTTTCTTTAACTGCATGACCTGCTATTTTCTTTTACTGTGACATTTTTGTGTATTTTTATTTAACTGCGTGTCATTTTACCAGTCTTAGCTAATGCGGTTTGGCACACATGTAACGCTGTTATCTAAGTGTGTAACGCATTCACTGTGTAGTAACGCGTTTTGCTATTCTTCCAATGGCATACACAGCGCTGTCACCACAGCATGTACCACCCGTTGGCCTTTTGTCCGTTACTGGCCACCACTTCCACCATTTGCCTCCGTCTGACTGTCCCTAATAACAACTCCATACATCGCCCCTACATTCACCTGTGTCCGTAATTTGGTTAGTTAATGACATTTGATATATTGTTACTAAGTACATGATTAACTGGTATAGAAAAAACGTTGTTGCTCATTAATTTCAAAATATCCAGTTATGCACGAGGGTTATTCCGGCAGCGATATAAACACGCAGGGCGAGAGTGCAGTCTTCAAGAAATCGCTTACGTAATGGGAAGTAAATATCTAGCTGTAGGAAAAACACATGCCTTGCAGTAGACACGGTTCCCCATGACACAATAGCCGTCACTGTCTGGTGCAGGCTCCAACGTCTAACACACAGAAGTAGAAGTGTCAATCTGCCATCAAAATCACACCTGCATGTCAACTTAAACATGTGTCAACTTAGGCATCTCAACTTTACACTATTTCTGGTGAAATGGAGAAGGAAGCATTGTTGAATAAACACAACTAACACACTCTGTGTTGTCCTCCCTTGTTATTCTATTGACTAACCCGAGTTGATACAAGATGCACTCCACAGAGGCAATATGTCTATCTGCAACAGCCTACCTGACACTTACAGTGTTCATTGTCACCTGACTAAGTGTAAGATGTATTTCCATTTGTTTTTAAAATAAAGTTATTATTATAATTATATTATTATTATTATTATGTCAAATGAACTAGGTCAAATGGCAACATTAATTAGGTCAAATGGCAACATTAATTAGGTCAAATAATGGAGCGTTAAGAGTGGCGCCCTCGTATCAGTTGCGATAGGAGGGGGTTAGGGTAGGGTTCGAGCTAGAGGGTAGCGATAGGAGGGGGTTATGGTTAGGTTAGGGTTAGCGGGTAGCGAAACTGATGCGAGGGCGCCATCCTAACCGCTCAATATCACCTGATTAACCATTACAGGCCAATATTATATGCGTATGTAACGCTTTTTGCTAAGTATGCAATGCGTTCAGCTACGTGGTAACGCGTTTAGCTATGTATGTCCGCCTGTCTGTTCGCTATTTTCACCTCTGTCCACTGTCCTGTATAGTCACCCCCATGCACTAGAATATTCATTCATTACTGGTCAGTGCACCCTATCAACAATTGCCCTTCGTAGTCTCTTCAAACATTATATCTACCGCCCATCTCTCCTTTCATTCACCCCCTCCCACTACCCCCTACATTGTCCGTCGTTTGTCTACCCCTACAAGAATATTCATCCATTACTAGCCACTTTTCCATTTTTTTACAATAAAGTTATTATTATAATTATATTATTATGTCAAATGAACTAGGTCAAATGGCAACATCAAAAGGTGAAATAATTGAGCGGTTAGGATGGCGCCCTCGCATCAGTTTCGCTACCCGCTAACCCTAACCTAACCCTAACCCCCTCCTATCGTTACCCTCTAGCTCGAACCCTACCCTAACCCCCTCCTATCGCAACTGATACGAGGGCGCCACTCTTAACGCTCCATTATTTGACCTAATTAATGTTGCCATTTGACCTAGTTCATTTGACATAATAATAATAATATAATTATAATAATAACTTTATTGTAAAAACAAATGGAAATACATCTTACACTTAGTCAGGTGACAATGAACACTGTAAGTGTCAGGTAGGCTGTTGCAATAACATAGACATATTGCCTTTGTGGAGCGCATCTTGTATCAACTCGGGTTAGTCAATAGAATAACAAGGGAGGGACAACACAGAGTGTGTTAGTTGTGCTTATTCAACAGTGCTTCCTTCTCCATTTCACCAGAAATAGTTTAAAGTTGAGATGCGTAAGTTGACACATGTTTAAGTTGACATGCAGGTGTGATTTTGATGGCAGATTGACATTTCTACTTTTGTGTGTTGGACGTTGGAGCCTGCACCAGACAGTGACTGCTATTGTGTCATAGGGAACCGTGTCTACTGCAAGGCATGTGTTTTTCCTACAGCTATATATTTACTTCCCATTACGTAAGCGATTTCTTGACGACTGCACTCTCGCCCTGTGTGTTTATATCGCTGCCGGAATAACCCTCGTGCATAACTGGATCTTTTGAAATTAATGAGCAACAACGTTTTTTCTATACCAGTTAATCATGTACTTAGTAACAATGTATCAAATGTCATTAACTAACCAAATTACGGTCACAGGTAAATGTAGGGGCGATGTATGGAGTTGCTCTTAGGGACAGTCAGACGGTGGCAAATGGTGGAAGTGGTGACCGATAAAGGACAAAAGGCCAACGGGTGGTACATGCTGTGGTGACAGCGCTGTGTATGCCATTGGAAGAATAGCAAAACGCGTTACTACATAGTGAATGTGTTACACAGTTAGAAAACAGCGTTACATGTGTGGCAAACCGCATTAGCTAAGACTGGTAAAATGACACGCAGTTAAATAAAAATACACAAAAATGTCACAGTAAAAAAAAATAGCAGGTCATGCAGTTAAAGAAATTGACTGCGAAATGTCTCGCAGTTAAAGAAAATGTCAACTGTCGCATCTTGTGTGTCTACCGGAGAAAAAGTATACTCATTTTAAAAGCGTGCAACAATTTAATATCTTTGACAAATTCACAATTAACTCTGAATTAAGTGCTCGCTTAACAGTAGATAGTACAGGATAGTTCACAGTCGTGTTACCCAGGTGTCTAAAAAGGCCTGCAGTAAGTATTCCAGTCACTAGCCTGAAATCACATCCTAGAGCACCGTAGCACTAACAAGACAACTTGGTTCACCAAAGGTTTAAAACGTGCTTGTATCAAGAAAAAGAGGCTGTATAAAGCATTTGTTATATCTAGATATGCTGAATCTGCGCATAAATACAAAACGTATAAAAGCAAATTAACAGCTATATTAAGACCCATTAAAACAGCACTACAGAGAAACAATATTAAGGGTACGTGGAAAATATTAAACTGCGTAATTAACAAACATTTCAACACACTAATATATCTTGATATTTTTATGAAGAATAACAAACCACTTTCAGAAACGAGAGAGATAGAAATTGGATTTAATTATTTGTTTTACAAATGGTCCAAATCTAGCAAAACATATTTAATTGTCTGATAACGATGTGTCTATATAATGCAATCAACAAAGAGCATGCAAAAAGACAAATACAACATGTGGTAAACTAATATTTAGGTTTCAAGAATGGTGACTGTAGTTGTATCTTATACCACCCAATTAAGCCCTAACTAAAAGGTTTATTTCATAGATACAGTAGAACCAGTTGCAAGTAGCACCCGTTGGAAACAGCCACCCCTTAAACCCCGTGTTTTTGTCCGATATACACATTTGTATATCTCGCCAGCCTCTATAGTCAGACCAGTTTATCTTGGCACATGGGTGGCCTATTTAGAGGAAACTAATGTGTATGTATTGCAAATTTCACACAATGAGGACAACTAGTATTTTTTTTATTTGGTATGGCGAGGTTGCGATATTGTGAAACGAGGATATGTTCACATACCAAAATAAAACCGCTTTTAAAGGTAGGCAGGCGTGTAGAGAGCCACATTGCAAAATTACCTTGGTGGCCATGTTAATTTTTGACTAATTATAAGAAAACGTGATCATCAAAAATTGTAAAAATAATGTTTTCACCATTCATTTATCAAGTGAATGAAACTGATATACCCTATCATATTTATATTATTCGTGCAGCCCAAGGTTAAGGATGTCTGTATATGAAATATACAAAAATAAAATGCGATACCAGGCTAAGGCAGCTGTAGGGGTAGTACTTTGGAATTAGAATATAGCGTGTACTATCACTACGCCTACAACTATGATGATGATGATGTTGACCATTACACCAGAGGTCGTGAGCTTAGGGGTGTCTCCACCTTGCCAGAGGCTCGAGGGTGAAGATGAGGCGACTTGCGGATGTTTACCATCATGCCAGAGGTCGTGAGCTTAGGGGTGTGTCCATCTCCCCAGAGGCTCAAGCAATCGTTAGCTCCTACATCGGTGCCGAATATGTTGACAAAAGTACTCATTGGAATGCCGATACATCGAAGCAATACAAAAGCTATCCAATATTGTCTACAGACGTTAGACAGACGACTCTGAAGTCTCTTGCTACTATGGGTCCATTCGGAACAATGTTAGTTTATGAAGGTGCGGAATGCGGCATCCAGGTACAGCGCTTTCCAATGCTCGCCCGGTTCGTCGCCGTCGTCGGTTTTGCACATGAAGGCGACCGGCTAAGCGTCTATTGTCGTAGGCAGTCCGTCTTTTGGTACGACGCCGCCAAAGATCGATCTGTCGCGCGGGTCCATCGCTAATAGTCTGGCGATCTGCAGTGTCCACCTCAGTGGTCGTAGATGATGTTGCAGCTCTTGTCTATTTCCAGCACGGAATCGAACTAGGCGTAGGCGATGACGTTCACGGTGGTCGACAGCACGTCACGGAAATGCATATCGATGCGCAGGTTGCCCTTTTGTACAAGATGGCAGCACTCGGCGATGGTCAGGTCAAAACCGAAGAAGGTGTAGCCGTGCCAGAAGTCGATGTAAGACAATCCGTTCCCCTCTTCCTGGCACACCTTGCTGGTCGAGGAGAACAGGTTCATGTACCTCCTGGTGAAGAGGTTGTCATCGAAATTCGGCCGGAAAGGTTTGGAGGGTATCTGTCGCCCGTCCACGTACACGGCAACGAAGTTGATGGCGTTGTTCTTGGCGTGAAACGGATTCTTGTCGTACGTACCGTTGTACGCATCGTTATCGATGCAGCACAGCACCAGACGTTTCGACAGTGTGCCGAGGAACAGGTTCTCGCGCGTGTGCGACCGGGCGCCCGCGGGAATGGAGTACACCTTGCAATCGACGGACCGCATCGGATACAAGGCCGTGCTCTTCTCGATGGTCTTGATGTGCGCCATCTTTACGGTCAGATTCAGGGTGGCCTTGGAAACAAGGTGGCATGGGTGATGTTGATCTTGTAATCGGGGTTAGGCCGGCCGGCGATAAGCGCAAACGCGTTCTTGTTTCGCACCAGTCTTATCTTGCCATCGATAAATAATTTGTCCTGCAGGAACAGGTCCACGTGGAGACGGCCAAGCATGTCGACGACACGACTCCGCACGATGTTCGCCGAGCCACGAACGCTGCATTGGCCGTGGCTCCGTCGACTATATCGACGGCATCCACGTGAGTGGTCGTGTCCTTGTGCCACAGCTGACTCGTCAGTTGCGTGATCTTAGCATAGTCGCCGTAACTCAGCATCGTCTCTAAGTAGGCGCGATACGCATACATGTTGGTCGAAGGGATCACCAGCGTACCGTTCGGGTAGACGTCGACCTGACTGAACAGCGAATGCAGCCAGTTATTCACCGGACCCACGGGATCGACAAAGTCGAGATTGTCTCCATTGGCTCGAGTCACCTTCGCTTGAACGTGTAGCAACGTGTTGGCGAGATCCAGGTGATCGTCTCCCGATCCGGGTATCAAGAATTCGATCCACCCGAGTCGAGATAGGCCATGGGCTGATGTTCCACTATATGGCTGTCGATTATGTTGTTCTGAGTCGGGGGTACGGTAAAGAGATCCAGCTCGCTCTTGACCCTCTCGCTGTCTATGCACGAAAGCCATCGTCGAATAGGTCTTGCGCTGTTTCGCCACTATAGTGGCTCTTTTCTTCGCAGGCGCTCGTTTTGTACGTTTACGAGGTCGCACGCCAGGGGTCAAAAGGCTATCAGGTTCTTCCCAGCGTCCATTACGCGTCGTTTGGCAGCCTTTTTAAAGCTCTGTCCAGAAAAGACGTCGCCGGCGATGCGGACGCCTGTCTTAACGCTCCCTTTCCCAACGCCACGGCTCCTCTCTTGATGAGTGGCACGGCGCTGCGCAACAGACCTCCGAACAGACTTCCTTGTCCGAGACATCACTGGTATCGGGCACCGACAAAATAGCGCAGTGCACCACTCGCCTGAGGCGCGTAATAGTCGTTGTAATTCATCTTCAGAACAGTCCGGTCCGGCGCCGTCGAAAATGAAGCATCACCGTCACTCTACCGTACTCGAATGGCACGCGCCGACCGGTGTCGTCTCTTATATCGATCTCGATCGTCCCGACTTCCTTGCGCAACAGACACGTAGTGTATGCTATTGAAACGATCAGATATCGTGGCGTCGTGCCTCACCACGGTATTGGCCTCTTGGCGGAAAAAGTACGGGCTATCGGCAGTCTTTGTTTTGGGCTTCAAAGTCACGGTAGCTGACGGTAGCTCGGTTCGATTAGTTTCCTCTCCTACTCTCGGGTGGGTATACACGCGTGTAGCCCTATCTCTTGCTGGGGTGGTGACAATCGACGGGTGGAATCCATAAATGGTGCCCATTGCACTCTGGTAAGGCATGGTGAAGTCGGTGTTCGGTGATATGTGCAAGTGATGGTGCTGTAGCTCATTTTTGTCCGTACCTTATCCGTCCACATGCGTTTCAGCGCCTTGTTGACATGCTCCAACAATATGTTTGCACTGTGGTAATACTCAGCGGCGATCTTCGCACTCGGGGTAAGACCCACAGGAGCGAGCTCGTTGAGGAAGAACCAGGTGTCGTTCTCTCGAACGTTGTACCAAGTATGCGGGTACTGGATCTCTGCCAGCCTGCCCTCCCACTCGACAGACAGCGAGATAGCATGAGGCAAGTCCGTGATGTAATGGGCCAAGGTGTTATCGGGATGCACCTTCATGGAAGCGTTGCTAGGCAACGTCAGGTAGAAACTAGATCCTTGTCAATATAAATAGGTTTGAGTGGGATGACGGTATGTTCAAGGTACCTACTAGAGTATGTGACAAACTGAAACACAGTAACAATAGTACATTACCAAATGGTTGGCATAGTTACACTTATTGTGGCCCACATATATAAGTATTATGTATATCAGCTATTATAAAAAAGCGGACCATGAAAATTCCGTTTTGTAGCATTGCCCCCAGTAGTCTGTTTGTGTGATAATTAGCTTTGCTCCAAGCAACTTACGCTTTTATTGCATAAACAGATTGCACCAAGCACGAAAATGTAACCTTTGTTAAAATGGAAAGCCCTTTTGGGACCTGTTCCCAGCAGTTTCTCCTTTTGTGGAACAATTTGCCTTTTTATGTAGTGGAAAGTAATGCATTGGGTATTCGCTTCTAGAATAGTCCTTTTATACAACGTTGCTTTAAAACATGTTAGGACTTTGATCACTGCCAGTTGCCTTTTTATAAAATAAATGTGTATTTTTTTTCATTTCAGGACCTTCCCTCAGTATATCAAAGTCAGTCAGTCAGACAATACATTACAAATGACGCATGTAAGATTCTAGTCCAGGCACTAGTAACATCTCGCCTGGACTATGGAAACGCGCTACTGCAAGGTTTGCCTCAGGTGATAATTGAAAGATTGCAGAGTATACATAACTGCGCTGCTCGCCTAATCACCAGGTCACGCAAGAGCGAACACATAACACCTGTGTTACGTGAGCTACATTGGCTTCCGATGAAATACCGGCTCCGCTTTAAGGTTAACACCTTCACGTATAAAGTGCTCAACGGATTGGCACCAGCATACGTGAGTGACATTGTGCAGAAACATCAACCAACGCGTAGTTTAAGATCAACGGAGAGGTCACTTCTCGTCGTACCTGTGCCACGGTATGCAACTTATGGCGAACGTTGTTTCAGCCGACACGCGGCCATACTGTGGAACAACTTGCCTGAGCACATTAAACAACTGAACACTCTCAGCTCTTTCAAGATACACTTAAAAACACATCTCTTTAAACTGGCATACGACTGGCGTTATTGAATCACGCTCTCGTTTTAATGACATTGCTATATACCAATGACTTATCCGTAATGTTTTATTCGTGTGTGTACTATAAGTGTAATATATGTGTTTATTTATTTGTTATGTTTAAATCAGCTCCTTTACACTATCCACTTTTAAAATAATCTACATTTTATGGTTTTATTTAACTTCTGCAGTTTTACGTAAATTATGTATGTTACAGTTTTATTTAATTTATGCAGTTTCGTGTAAAGTGCCTGAGAACATTTTATCTTAATTGAATTCCGATATAATAATAAATTACCATTTTAAAGAAAGTTTGCCTTTTGACCATAAACGCTGCCCTTTTAAGACCAGATAACAAAATCCCTTAAAAGCTCTGATAAAAAATACAAATATGTTGAGTAAGGGGCACTATGCTGATTAAACTGGCAGGGTTGGGTGAGCAAATGAAAGGGCTGGGGGACAACGTCGCAGTTTTTATATAATACTGTCCTAATTAAAACAGCCCTTTGCACCATTGTCATTATCAATAAACTGCATTTTGATGAAATTATTGCCGTTTTATTCCACTTGAATTGTTGAGTGTAAACTTATTAAATATGGTGGGGGGCAGGTTGGTCTGACTTGGGGGGAGGACAAATGAAGGGCCTGGGGGAGGGGCAATGACCTATCACTTTGTATGTAGAAAACGCCATGACTCTATATAATAAAGTACAGTTTTTTTTGGCATACGAAATATAAACTAAATAACATGAATATTTGTTTTGGTTAAAACATATTTCACAATCCATACTCCCACCCACTGTCTTTGTGAAAACATGCATCAACTTTGTGGTCAAGCCTACAAGCTTTGCTTGCCTATTTGGGGAGAAAAAAGTTCGCTAGTACTTTAAATGATGAACACTTTTTTGTCGATGGTTGTGCATGTGACACCGAAGTAACACAAGAGAAACGCCAAGAATTCATTACGCATCACGCTTTTATGTCACCTTTTACGACAAATCATAGGTGTTCTTTGCTCGATATGACACAGGTGCTGTTGCAATAAAAACACCTTTAGTATTTCGGACGTTATCTCCTGCTCGATCTGCTCCCCAGTGATGGCACTAATTTCCTTCTAATTCTCATCGTGTGTGTCAACATGGCGGTGGCTTGCTTCTTATGGCATTATTCTGCTTTTCACTGATAATAGCTCTTTTCCCACGTGCTGCACAAATTGATTGTGCCTAGATTGTATTTTAGAAATGTTCTCATCTGACGAACAAGTGCAGGAGGTGTCTCGATAACTGATTCTGACTTGATGAAAGAAACATGGCTGAAATAAAGTGTCGATGCGTGCGTGCGTGCGTGCGTGCGTCAAAATGATGCGAAACTCAGTGTTTTAGCACGATGTCACATCTATGATACGGTGTTTATTGTTTGAAATACACACACATCAATTAACAGCTCATGTGGATCAGAAATAAACATTCAATAATGTCTGGCAACTGGTATATGAACACTAAAGGGTATGTTTTTTTTCGAATCCAGAAAGGATAAATGCTTGTCTCCCGTTCACTTAATCCTCGCAAACGGTTCACTTAGTTTAACACGCCGTCACATGACAATGGATGTTATCTGTGTTTTCGATTAATTTGTCAAAAATATACTTGTCCGAGTAATGCATAGTGCATTTCCACCTATGAAGTCCACAGCTGCACATACGGGTTGATGTTCCATACAGGATATTTTACAGGCTTTAAAGTTTTTCAGCTCGCTGTTCGTCCCCGAGATGGCTTTTGCTAGGTGTATCTTTGAAGGCTACAACTCACTCTGCAAAGGGAATGCATACAGTGATAATCCACAAAGAACTAGATGACCAGACAGTGGAATGGAACATTAAAACCAAAAACGTTGAGCCACTGGGTATGTTTCCCAGAAAACTACAGCAGCGACAGTTACATAGTACTACCCAGTGATTGAACATGTTATTAGAATACGGTTGCCGTATAATAGATCACATTTGTCACAACGACCAGAACATGTGAACTAAAAGTATGTTTTTCAAAAAGTTAGTTAATTCTGCTTAATGTATGCTGGTGTGTAACTATCAATGCAGATTTTATTATTTGTGCACTTACAAATAGTTTAACTATGCACAGAGAAGAAAATAATTTACATCATTTCGCGCATTAATGAGAAATTAATTAAATAAGCTTAATTGTCGAAACGGGGCTAGTTGAGCCACCCAAGGCCTAAGGGAGGGTTAGTTGAGCCACCCAAGGCCTAAGGGAGGGTTAGTTGAGCCACCCAAGGCCTAAGGGAGGGTTAGTTGAGCCACCCAAGGCCTAAGGGAGGGTTAGTTGAGCAGCGGTTAAAGAACGAAGACAAGTGTTCTTTACACCCAAATGCATCAAGGAATAATTTTTTTCCAAACAAATTCGGACATCTGATAGCTACAAGGCAATTAGTGACACTTTTTGAGATTGGCATATAAGTGTATATTAATTGTGTTGACTTATTAATTAAGCAGACTTGCAGAGACACGTTGTACCCAATGGGTAGATATGTTGGCTGAGTTGTTATGAATTGTTTGTACAATGCCTACGTAAATTATACAAATAAAGCATTCACGCAACTTACGCTACACGGTGACTCAACTTACCCCACACCACGTGTTAGTTTAGCCAGCTTACCAACCCTATTTGAATCATCTATATATAGTTATATATGCATGGTAAGTATATTATTTTGGTCTAAATGATCTACTAATAATCATAGTTTATGTGAGTACAAACAATTTGGACTTATGAATGCGCTTGCGCCCTAGACATCAAAAAGAATTAAAAATGGCTAACACTGCCTTCCCCTATGTCAGAAGGCTGCATTGATATCAAACGATGCGTACTGACGGCCGCGCCACCCATGCCAGAATGCCGGGTGGCAAGTAGGTAAGTAGACATTAGGGGCCGTTCAAAATATTGTCGACAGAAAGTGTACTAAACAGGGAGAAGGTCAAGGCCCGCGTATAACTTTTTAATATCAGTCGCTTGCGAAATATGACCACTGTTGCAGCGGTGCGTGATTAATGTGTTATAAAACAATTATTGTTTTAAATTGTGTAACCGTTCACGGCGCGGCGCTGTAATACAATGGAAATTCACAATTTCTCGAAAAATAATTATCAATATGACACCATAGAAAAACACAAAGTTTAAAAAAATGTTTGGAAATAAATGTTTGTAAACATATTCTAATGGTTATTATTGCATGTCTATGTATACATGCACTGTGTCATAACATTGTTACATCGACATATTCGTTCAAATTATCAACGTTTTAAAGTACTAATTTGGGGAGGAGGTATGCGAATTAGTATACTTGGTACGAATAAGTGAATGTCAACAATTGTGAACCGCACCTTATATCGAAAGAGTGGCGGCGGCGCAACTATCTTTATTAAATCAGTACCCATGATATAACCGAATACGCATGGTAACCTCATATGAAACATACGATTTATGTAATAAACACAACAAACAACCCGTTTTACTCACCGTCACAGGTTTTACCATCGTAGCCAGTTGCGCATTTACACTTGAACCACTTGACGTAAGTGAGTGTATCGTTGTGCGTACTGGCTGCAGTGCATTGCCCGCCATTCTGACACGGATTCGGCTTGCATAATGCATCGTCAACTGACGTCATCGAAACAATTTAATGCAGACATGCAATACAGAGCCAAGCCATGTACACGTTATGTGCATATAGGTTTACACATGGTTGTACAAAAACTACGAAAATACACTCCTGTATGGGTTTGGGCCTTTTCCAACATAGTACAATTCATCAAACAATGCATATGTGCATGTCCACGACACAGGGCAAAGAAGGTACATCCTTTTCAAGTATGTTTTTTAAGTTTCTGTAAGTGTTTGTTGTTTATTAGTTTGATGTTACTTGAGATAAAAACACTAAATAATATATTTGTTATTCAGATGTGTGTGCTCAAAATGGCGTCTGAAATGAGGACACACATGTATTGGTCCACTTCATAATGTTCTCTCGAGAATCAAGGAACACAAACAAAGTAAATTTGATTAGTTGAATAGTATATTTCATCATGAAACAAAACGTGCCTTTCGTAAGTTACATAACGTGTCCTCTCTTGCTTGTTCCGTTTACATTTAACTGGAAAATCAAACAGATTCATAACATTATCTACTGGACTTTATGAACCGTGACAAATGGATGTATATTGATTTCAAAGAAGTATTAAATAAATCTACAAAATAAAAGCATGACGGTGGCAGAGTGAGAGGAATATTTACCATCGTGTTCGTGCCTATTTATAACAAACATAATTGCACCCACTTCGTCAACGCTCCCCCTTCTTCTCGTTGTTTGATTGGAATTGGAAGTAATTAACCTTTCAGCTTCATACTGAAAAAGTTACAGTAAAAATTTTATATTTTAATCTTAAAGTTAGTTGAGACTAAGTCGTAACTTCGTTGGGAAATCTATTTTAATAATTTTCTGCACTTCTAATTTTGGAAGTATTTGTCCCCAAATGTTGCCAAGTATTGTGGATATGCACATATACATTTGCTTAATCAAGCACGAATGCACCGAAATAATTGTCCATACGCGTTCTGGTACAAAGTAATACATATCTTGAACAGCTTCTACACTGTCGGTACTAAGGTTAATTGGACCCGATAATTATATCAGGGTTATCTGAAATGCGGGATGATCGAGTAGTTAACAGTAATGAAAATTGTGGAACAAACAATAATTTAAATGTTTTATTCTCCCATACTACCACTAGCTGCTGAAAACAAACACAAATTGCATATTCGTTTACACGTTATGCACTGGTGACGGATCTAGGACGGATTTCACTTTATATTATCAATGAATTCGAATATATGCTATTCAAGGATAAGATACTTACACTGACATTCAGCACCGCCAAACCCTTCCGGACATCTACACTTATACTACCTATTGTAAGCTATGCATGTTCCACCATTACTGCATGGGGAAAATTTGCAGGGATCTGACAACAAAACAACAACATATATTAAGTAGTGTGTCATCGACTGTGAACAAAACCAAGATACAAGATCAAAAACGAGCAAACAAGAGACATGATTGTTGGAACACGGCCAGTCTTTGAAGAACACTAAGAATGAAGTGGTTTGCCACGATTTTTACTAGAATATTCATGGAATAGCTATGCAAAATAATGCTGACGTCAAATGTTATGGGAAAACTACTTTCACAAAAAACACGGTGTTCATACTGTAATTTATCTCAACATTTCATTGCCCCGTAGGGGTAAACAATATTTATTTTGCGTGGCTCCCCTTCTAAAATCATTAAGTGTCACCCCAATAAGCCCTATCAAAATGTGGTGATTATTTCTGCAATTAACTTTAATCGAAAACACACACAGTACACACACACACACACACACACACACACACACACACACACACACACACACACACACACACACACACACACACACACACACACACACACACACACACACACACACACACACACACACACACACACACACACACACACACACACACACACACACACACACACACACACACACACACACACACACACACACACACACACACACACACACACACACACACACACACACACACACACACACACACACACACACACACACACACACACACACACACACACACACACACACACACACATTACATATGCGCGCACGCACACACACACACACACACACACACACACACACACACACACACACACACACACACGCACACGCACACGCACACGCACACGCGCACGCGCACACGCACACGCACACACACTCAATCACGCACGCACACACGCACACAAACACACACACGGCCATGCAATTGGTGAATATAGGGGAAGGCAGTGTTAGTTGACCCACCCATGTTTCCCGGGAACTCGATTCGCGTAAAATAGGTTACGTTTGTCACAACGGTCAGACCATGTGAACTAAAGGTATGTTTTTTATGTTTTTTGAAACTTTTAGTAATTGTGATTAATGTGTGCTTTTGTGTAAACTGTAAATACACGTATCCATGCTTTATTTTTGTACACTTACAAATGGCTTAACTATACACAGAGAAGACTACTGTTTACATCACTTCGCGCATTAATGAGAAGTTAATTAAATAAGCTTAATTGTCGAAACAGGGCTAGTTAAGCCACCCAAGGGAGGGTTAGTTGAGCAGCGGTTAAAGAACGAAGACAAGTGTTCTTTACCCACTAATGCATAAAGGAATTAATTTTTCCGAGCAAATTGGGATATCTGATCGCTACAAGGCAACATATTAGCAGTTAGTTACACTTTTTGCGACGATTGGTATATAAAGTCTATATTAACTGTGTCGACTTATTAATTAAGCGTGTAGTAGACGTTTCAGAGACATGTTGTACCCATTGGGTAGATGTGTTGGCTGAGTTGTTATGAATTTTGTGTACAAAGCCTACGTAAATTATACAAATAAAGCATTCACGTAACTTACGCTACACAGTGGCTCCACTTAGACCACACCAAGTGTTAGTTGAACCAGCTTACTAACCCTATTTGAATCAGTTAATTATATATGCATGCTACATATATTATCTTGGTATAAAATGATCTACACAATAATTTATGTGAGTAAAACAGATCTGACTTATGAATATGATTGCGACTTATGCATCAAAAAGAATGATAAATGGCTCAACTAACACTGCCTTCCCCTAAACACTATATGAATATAAAAAACTATGCTACTTACCACCGCAAACTAAGCAATGCGGCGACTTGTACTGACATTGCTGAGTATCAATGTTGTAGCCCCAATATGGTTTATGTGGACAGGAATGGATAATTGTACTGTTATTGGGGCATTCCAAGTATTTGCGACAATCTTTACATAACGCATACTTTCTAAATACATCTAAGTAGCAACCGTTTATGCATATGCGTTCTGAAGATTTACACATTTCCACGTCTTTAATGTCTTCCATATCTAAAACATGCATTACTGTGATTATGCAAGGACTAAAACGACAGCATATTATACTCTAGCTAGCCCTATATACAAATAATTATGTATGCTTGTCTGCACATAGGTATCTTTTCCCTCTTTGTATGGTGTCGCTTTGTATAAGAGCAGCAAGGGTTTTTGGTAAAGACTGTCTTCGGCAGTTGTTAGCTACAGTAGAAAGTATCACTAATGTTAAATCTTATTTGGTATTGTTTACTAATTGGTCATACACACCAGCTTAATCAGTAATGTACCAGTAATTTGTGGCAGACTTTGTCACTATTATTTTGTGCACAGCGGCAATCCTTGTTGGGTGTGAATAAAATTGGATTACCCGTTACCAACCTAAAAAGTAGTTGGTGTATTTATACAAAAAGAGAAAGGTCTGCATGAGCGTGTCCCCATTTCATTGTAAACACAGATACACAGGGAGTCAACGGGGTATCGAACTGCGAAAAATACACGAAATATACATGTACATGCCAGATAGTACAGTACTCGCATATTAGGTATGCAAGTTAGTACAACACAAGGTAGGTGTACATCAAACACGATGAACAGCCCAATGTTTCTGATCTGTATTTAACTCCTTCAGCACTAAATACTATCTAATACCATGATAGCAATGTATTAGATAACAAGTCATACATGTGTACGAAAAATAACCCAATTTTGTTGATCTTTATTTTACTCCTTTGATATGAAATACTCTCGACATCAACAGTATAGCATACCACTGAGTGGTATTTCAACGGTTGTTTTCTTCAAAGTAGCTGCGTTTTGATGGTGTCATTGGACCGCCGTTTGTCAAGCTGTCAAAACAATGCCTCGGCTGTCTCCGTTGCACATTAAGACTGAACTGAACTAATATGGCTGTCTGTACATTCACAGGACCAGATGATACAACACTTCCTTCAACATGTTTTCATGCATAAAACAACGTGAACTCGAAATCGTGCTCAGAACTGTTCCATATTCCAGTACTACATATCAGCCATGAAAGTGTCAATGGATAAGAAATGTTAAAACATAGCTAAACATGAACATCTCGTACTAAACACTTGTGTCACCAGTAGACATGTTCTCATATAGTATGAAATATGTTTCATTGTTTACTGTGAAAAGAAAGTTATACTATTACACAATATCCAGCAACGCTGCATGGAGTTACTGCACAAAATTACCCATTCACACGTTTACCAATGACTTTTTAGCATTGCAACCATTGGAGAAAACTGGGTAAAATGCATTCCACGGCTAACGATTTGAACACAGTCCTCTATGGATGTGCGCAAACATTTCCTATACGTCAATGAAATGTTCACCTTTGCGATACTTTGTCTGAACATTTATATATTTTTTCGAATTTCCAAATATTGAAAACTGTTAGAAAATTCTGCACTTTATGGCATTTTAATTAATATCAGTGTCATAATAATAGAAAACTTATCTTAATTAGTTTGATCCAATTATTCTTGAACTTTGCGTTGTCATAATCTATGCCTATGTAAAAGTTGAAAATTATCTTTCAGCTTTCATTATGCTTTTTGAGTGGGTCAAAATCTTGTATTTTTTTCAGAACGTGACTATTTACTTTGTGCCATTACAAACGAAACAAGATTAAATCACATGTGTATAATACCAGCCCTAAAAAGAAGACAGATTCCGAGGACAAGAATGAATACCACTGCAGCCTTTAGAAGGTTCAGAGTAAACGGGCCCATGACAACAAGAAGCCGGTGAACATGAATGAGCGGAGGCGGATGGATAGACAGCTTCCGGTCACCCTCGAGGAATTAATTGGCCAGTGATGAGCTCGTGCAGTCGCAGTACATGCTCCATATTCGCATTCAGCTCCAATTGCAGCAGCAAAGCCGAGCAGACGGTTCAAGAGAGAGACAGCCAAGAGACGGACACTGACATCACCACGGGACTGGCTGCATTAGGCTATTATGCCAAACCATATAATAATGGCTTCCATTAGAATACCACGAAGAAAAGAAACTGCAGCATGCTAACCAGGTGTTTCGTTAGATGCAGCAACGAAAAGACTCTGATTCCTACACCACAATAGCTTGATAAGTTGATATCATGTATTGAGTTTAATCATGTTGCTGGTCTAACCATAAGCTTCGGGAATATAAGGGTATTCCCCAGTCATCCCCATTATTTTCACATCAGCACAAACAATATTGATAGATGACATCTATTTGAAGAATGTTGACCACTTCAGATACCTTGTTAGTATGGTATATATTGACGGATTGTTGAATAGATTGTCAGAAGCGCAATGCACCAATCTAGCCAAGCCCTTGGATGGCTACATCACATGATCCTTAATCAACACAACATCCGCCTGTCACAAAACTCGTGGTTTTAGGCTCTTTACTATTGACGTGGACCATCCACCTACACAACGTGAAACAATCATCCTTTCTTATCGATCATGAACATACAATAGCATGACAAGACCACCA
The DNA here is from genome assembly GCA_033239005.1 of Lamellibrachia satsuma. Classification (NCBI taxonomy): domain Eukaryota; kingdom Metazoa; phylum Annelida; class Polychaeta; order Sabellida; family Siboglinidae; genus Lamellibrachia; species Lamellibrachia satsuma. The sequence continues at coordinate 3,148,029 of BSQZ01000067.1, forward strand.
ACATAGACATATTGGAGAGAACAAACACAACCACCCAGGCATGAATCGATGTACTTAACTTTATAGTTAGCTTAACTTAATAGTTAACTTAGCTACTACACTTTCATAATACAATCACTCCCGCCTTTTAGTAGATTTAAGCACACAAAATGTGATACATTGTAGGGCGATGTAACAGGTTTACCTTAAAATAATATTTTTGGCTGCTGATGAATGTTTTTGGTGCAAAAAAAAACCAATATATTGTGAAGGTAAAATGGTAACATGTTATATAAAGTGAAATAATACAATAATGTATAGGGTATTTGAAAGTCACTGATGCAAGGCTATGTCTGGAGATAATTAATAGACACTATAAGTGTTTTACCAAAACGTCGTCCAATTTAACATATATTTTAACAATAAGCACGATTTATTGTACAAAAAAAAATACATGAGCATTTTTAATCAGACACAAGAGTGCAAAAGTAATTTTACAATATCACTAAACGTTAAAACACCACCACACTCCGTCTTTGTACACATATGCACATGGAAATCTTTACTTTTGCACCATTTCACCACAACGAGTCAACTAAAATATTGTTTACTGGACATGCAGTAAAATAGGGATCATAATAACATGGTTTCTAGTCATCGTGTCTAGCAACATAGCAATATGAAACACTAATTGCATGCTAGGTAGAATTTCAAGAACTATTTTATACGTTAACTTCAATGTTAAGTTAGCATATGTAATACTCTGATACATTTACTATCATAATATTTGTATGAAATAAAATTATTTTCGGGCAATGTTTCTTCCATGTTCATCTTTGACTTGCAGGCAGCATTACGTTCTGCATAATTCATTTAGAAGGATTTATCATGACATTGTTACACATTCATGCAGCGACGCAATATAGGCAGATTGGTCTAACCATAAACCTCGGGAATACAAGGGCATTTCACCAGTCATCCCCATTATTTTCACATCAGCACCAACAATCTTGATAGATGATATCCACTTGAAGAATGTTGACCACTTCAGATACCTTGTTTGTATAAAATATATTGACGGAATGTTGAATAGGGAGATCAGAAGCACAATGCACTAATCTAGCAAAGCACTTGGATACCTACGTCATATGGTTCTTAATCAACACTCCATCTGCCTATCACAAGGCATTTAGGCATTTTACTACTGACGTGGACCATCCACATAAACAAGATGAAACAATCACCCTTTCTTATCCATCATGAACGTACAATAGCATGACAAGACCACCAACATAGACCGATTGAAGAGAACAAACACAAACAACCAGTCAAGAAGAAATTAACTTCATTTAATTTTCAGTCAACTTAATAATTAACTTACCTAGATAACTTCATTATTAACTTAGTTAATACACTTTCAAAATACAATCACGCCCGCCTTAGTAGATTCAGACACATAAACAGTGATATATTGTAGGGCGATGTAACAGGTTTACCTAAATATATTTTTTTGGCTGCTGATGAATGTTTTTGGTGCAAAAAAACAATATATTTACAGGTAAAATGGTAACATATTATATTAAGTGAAATAAGTACAACAATGTATAGGGTATTTGAATGTCACTGATTCAAGGCTATGTCTGGAGATAAGAATAAGACACTACAAGTGTTTTACCAAATTCTAGATCAGACGTTCAATGACATGGTAGTTTGAGATACATGGTGATGTCAAAAACAAGAACACTTTCATTATTGACATCGAGTCTACTGGTAAATCAATATTTCCAAAATCAACGAAACCATAGTACTACTCACTTTCACAGTCTTTTCCAGTGTAATTATCTTTGCAAGTGCATTGATAACCACTTCCGAAATTGTTGCAAGCACACCTATGTTTGCAAGGACTTGGCTTGCAGGTATCACGTTCTGTATAACACAAAAACATTCTCAATGGTGTTGTTACACATTTGAATCACACCGTACTAAAGGGATACATTTAGGAATAATGGGCAAGCCAGCTTATACATAATGAAACGGAATTAAAGCCTACAACTTTATAAATCAATATATCTCTAGAGTGAGAATAATATTGAGCATAACCTATTCACAAACCGCACATACAGCTATACTGATCATAACGCACAGTGTTGTTGAATTTACGGAATGAAACCAAATAAACTATACACTATACATTCAGAAACTTATGCTATATTGGTTGCGAAGTGTCACGAAGATGAAAACCGTTGAAACAATCCGGCAGATAGCTTTCAAACACACCATGAGAACAAGTGTCCACACATTGCTAGCTGAAATCATATTAATGCTAAGCGTACATTTCTAAATTGTATTGCGTATCGCGCGATTCCACGTTTGTCAATGATTTTCCTTTCAGTGGTTCAGCGACTATGTCAGCGTAAATTCCACGACTATATTTGATTGGTCATTTTAGTATTGCCGTGGACCATCCACATCCACAACATGAAACAATCGCCCTTTCTTATCCATCATGAACATACAATAGCATGAAAAGACCACCAACATAGACATATTGAAGAGAACAAACACAACCAGCCAGGCATGAATCGATTTACTTAACTTAATAGTTAATTTGAAAAGTTACGTTAAGTCAAGAGTAACTTAACTACATAACTTTCGAAAATTACCTTAGCTTGACGTGAAATTAACTTCAATTAATTTTCAGTCAACTTAATAATTAACTTACTTAGATAACTTCATAATTAACTGTCTGGAGATAAGAATCAGACACTACAAGTGTTTTACCAAATTCTAGTTCAGACGTTCAATGACATGAAGTTATGAAGTTATGAAGTGTTTGAATTTCCCATTTTACGGTTACCATTATTCATTATAATAGTCTTAAGTGTTGTTACCTTATCAGCAAACTGTGTCTTTGTGCATGTTGTAATGAGAGCGTAGGCCTCTTGTACAACTTTGTCAGGATTCCACTCCACCAAGTCATCGTCCAGTGAAAGGAAATCTGAAAAAAAATCATGGGATTTGTACATGTAAAAGAACAGTTGACAATATTGAACACAAACAGCTTTAACGAAATCATTTGCACACTGTATTAGATAATTCACTACAAACGCTGGGCTCTAAATTAACGATATCAGTTCTCAGAAAATTTCTTTTTTTTATTATAACTGCCTGCGGACAAGTAGATTATTTGATGTATTTCTAGCCCTTGACAAGTGTAGACTTACAGTAAACCTCACATAAGTCAGAATCAAAGGGACCAAGCGATTTAAGCGAGTTAGGTGAAGATCCGACTTAGACATAGATTTCGTATGGGAAATAAATACATTAAAAGTCAACCGTTAGTCGGAATTCTGTCCAAGCTGAGCGAAGATACGACTTAGGCGAGTCCGACGTATGCAAGGTTGACTGTATTTATAGTTATAAAGAAGAATGTTGGATAGTACTTACCTATCTGTCAAAAATATACCACAAAAATATGTGGTCTTAAACTAAACATGCAACAGAATGAACGTTAAAGTGACCCGTCACAACAAAAGGTTAGATGAACATAGACATAAGTCTAATTTGCAACAACAAACAACAAAGCAACAAAAGGTGCTGCATCAACTCATGATCAAGTTTACTGGTGCAAAAAAGATCACTTTCAGCAGTGTGTTATCGCGGCATGTCAAAAGCCCGATATTTATTCGTTGTTGAATTGGACAAAAATGCACCAAAACCAAAAAACAAATTGATTAAGCACCTTTAATTAAGATACGTACCTAAGCACATGTGATCTGTTTGTTTGGAAATCGTCTGCATAATGATGCACAAAGACATTTTAGTCATAATGACAAGAAAAATAATTTCTCACTATTGTGTTATGAAAACAATAAAACATCAAACTACAAAACAGACATTTACCTTAACATAGCACTTTTTCTGTGAGAAGTCACAGTCATCCTTTTCACAATCGTGACTCCGATGTGCACACGTGTCTGCAGGCCTATCCAAACAAAGTAAAAACATTGCTGAGTATGTATAATATCAGAGAATGTGGTTTTTATTATATTTTGGTGAAAATATTACAGCCTATCCAACCAAAAGAATCATTTTGGTGATGTTAGGATGCATGTAAGTTGTCTTATTTTAATGAACTATATCACATTATGCTTGTCTGATGCAGATGGTAAGCTGGAGGCAAACTGGCTCGGTCCATACACGGTTAAGACCATCGGACCGAACCATCAGGCGGTCTTAGAGAAGGACGGGGTGCTGTTGAAGCGCAAAGTGAACGTTGACCAGCTCAAGCCATATTTAGAACGCACGTTTCATGAAGGTATAGTAAACTTATGTTTTTTATATGTATTTTTAGTAATGTTTTTTTATTGTTTTCCTCTGCATATTTCTTCCCATTGTATCAAATAACAGGCATGAGGGGATTAACTTCACCTAATCATTAACTTAATAATTAATGAGTACTGCCTGCCCAGCTGCTGCACTCGTTTCGACTACCACCCACCCAGCTGCTGCACTCGTGACGACTACCACCCGCTCAGCTGCTGCACTCGTGACGACTACCACCCGCTCAGCTGCTGCAATCGTGACGACTACCACCCGCCCAGCTGCTGCACTCGTTTCGACTACCACCCGCCCAGCTGTTGCAATCGTGACGACTACCACCCACCCACCTGCTGCAATCGTTACGATTACCACCCGCCCAGCTGCTGCACTCGTTTCGACTACCGCCTGCCCAGCGATGACTGCCTCACTGCTGCGAGTGCCAACCAAGCGGCCACACATCAAAAACGCTAAGGTTTTGGTTCGTCAAAACAGCAGCGTGTGGACTTCGCTTTAGAAGAGTTCAGTATGCTGACAGACGACCACGTATGGGCAGCACTACAGTTGCTGAAGAAGCAATTTCCCGGAATGGCCGGCTTGCAAAACCCAGTTCTCGGTGCCGTTCTGCAGTTCGCTGTTGCGAGTGGACCGTTTGTGCAGGTACTGCATGATGGAGAACTGCACTGGGTGACTGTCGCCACTCCACCACCCCACGTGGATGCAGATGTCATCGTTTATGACTCGCTCAACAGAAGTGTCAACATGCACTGCAGATTGCATCACTGCTGTCAACAACACACTCAACAATCAGGTGTGTTGTTGACACCAGGTTAGACTTAATGTGTAACTTAATAATTATAGCCATTGCTATGATATTGAAGAGTGCGGGTGTTAGTTCACACCAGGATGCATTTATATAACGCGAGTGGGATCTTTAATTTCCCTTGGCATAAACAGTAGATGTAAAATATATGCATATGATAATTATACATGTGTACTTATATATTCAATGTGGTTGAAATATATTGAAAGATACTGGTATAGTTTAGATGTTTTCATGTAGGAAATTGTTGACAATTTATGCTGATTCTTTTGGTTGGATAGGCTGTAATATTTTCACCAAAATATAATAAAAACCACATTATCTGATATTATACATACTCAGCAAATGTTTCACTTTGTTTGGATAGGTCTGCAGACACGTGTGCACATCGGAGTCATGATTGTGAAAAGGATGACTGTGACTTCTCACAGAAAAAGTGCTATGTTAAGGTAAATGTCTGTTTTGTAGTTTGATGTTTTATTGTTTTCCTAACACTATAAAATGTAGTGAGAAATTATTTTTCTTGTCATTATGACTAAAATGTCTTTGTGCATCATTATGCAGGCGATTTCCAAACAAACAGATCACATGTGCTTAGGTACGTATCCTAATTAAAGGTGCTTAATCAATTTGTTTTTTGTTTTGGTGCATTCTTGTCCAATTCAACAACAGGAATAAAATTGTTGCTTTGTTGTTGCAAATTAGACTTAAGTTTATGTTCATCTAACCTTTTGTTGTGACGGGTCACTTTAACGTTCATTCTGTTGCATGTTTAGTTTAAGACCACAGATTGTTGTAGTATATTTTTGACAGATAAGTAAGTACTATCCAACATTCTTCTTTATAATTATAAATACAGTCAACCTTGCATACGTCGGACTCGCCTACGTCGTATCTTCGCTCAGCTTGGACAGAATTCCGACTAACGGTTGACTTGTAATGTATTTATTTCCCATACGAAGTCTAAGTCGGATCTTCACCTAACTCGGATTAAATCGCTTGGTCCGTTTGATTCCGACTTATGTTAGGTTTACTGTAAGTCTTGTAATGTACTTATTTCCCATACGAAGTCTAAGTCGGATCTTCACCTAACTCGGATTAAATCGCTTGGTCCCTTTGATTCCGACTTATGTTAGGTTTACTGTAAGTCTTGTAATGTACTTATTTCCCATACGAAGTCTAAGTCGGATCTTCACCTAACTCGGATTAAATCGCTTGGTCCCTTTGATTCCGCCTTATGCTAGGTTTACTGTAAGTCTACACTTGTCAAGGGCTAGAAATACATTAAATAATCTACTTCTCCGCAGGCAGTTATAATAAAAAGACATTTTCTGACAATTGGTATCATTAATTTAGAGCCCAGCGTTTGTAGTGAATTATCTAATACAGTGTGCAAATGATTTCTTTAAAGCTGTTTGTTTTCAGTATTGTCACTTGTTCTTTTACATGTACAAATCCCATGATTTTTTTTCCAGATTTCCTTTCACTGGACGATGACTTGGTGGAGTGGAATCCTGACAAAGTTGCCCCACATGTACAAGAGGCCTACGCTCTCATTACAACATGCACAAAGAGACAGTTTGCTGATAAGGTAGCAACACTTAAAACAATAATGGTAACCGTAAAATGGCAAATTCAAACACTTCATACCTTGGCTAATATTTTATGGATTTTTATGAACTTTCCATCAATTTTAGTATGGACATCTATCATGCAAATTATGTATTCTATCGTCCCTAATTCATTTGCATATCCCTCATTTTCATATCCAAATGTAGAAATGTGACTATTAAAATACATGTCTGCCAATGTCACGCTATAATACAGCAGTCACAGATTAATGGAATTTTGCAGGGTTTGAAATTATAAGATGTTACATTTTTTTATATGTGTTTACAGGTGAGGGACATTGTGCTCAGCGACCTTCATGACATGTTCACATTCCAAGAACCCAAGTAAGTTAGCTATTATAATATATATTATAATTAGAACCTTCAGGCTTTAAATTTCAAAACAAGCCATCACCATGTAGCACCTATAGGACCAATGTCCAAAAAAGTGTAGAAATGGATTTTTGGAGGTCCGAGAAAAATTTTTTAAGCAATATTTTCTTATTGTATGCATAGGGGGATATTTTCCATAAAGTGTTCAAGTTTAATATGCATTATTTTTGTTGTAACTGTTACTTAAAGTCATGCCTGATTTTCATCGCTCTTAGTGGGAGTAATCCATGGTAAAATTTTCGTTAGCCTGACTATAATTCACGGCTTGAGAGGCAAGACACAATTTTTACTAAATGTACACTATAACTCCTATAATTATAAGGAGTGCAGCCAGGAGCCTCAAGATCTTACACAAAAATAATGATCATTCGTTAAAACAAAAGTAGTGTTGTCAAATTGCTTTTACGTATACATTGTAGGAATTGCAGTCACATTTATATTTCTACATCAAACTAAGTGCTACGTATCTCTACAAATGATATTTGATCTGTTTTTAGGGCAGGCCGCGTTCCAGCGAAGTATGCACGACATTGTGCAGCACTGAGCGGACAACGCCTTAGACTATTGACCGACTATGCTGCCCTTGCCTCTGCATGTCCTGGGGTAAGATACCAAACAATTCTATTGAGATATGTTATAGTGAAACATTTGCTCTTGGAATATGTGGTAGATTTTCAGTTGTGCAGGTGGGCCACCTCGCTGTCTTTGTCACCCACCTCGTCCAGTATTTGCCAAAATTTCCACCTTACAGCTATTTCTTGTGCTCATATTTTTTTTGTTTATTAAAAATAAATTAATAAATTTAAAAAGTCTTGAAAGCATCACTAAAGTAAATAGCAGGTCGTGTATGCATTAGATACCTTATCCAATCTATCAGTGTCTATGGGCTTGCCTTGGACATCATGCACTTTGAAGGGTCAGAACAAAAGTGAAGTTGACAAATGGTCAAATTGTAAAGTTTTTATTTCAGTTTCCTTCTAACTTCAATGGAAACACTATTTTGAAGTTAGGTTTTGAACACATTATAAGTTTCGTTACAATGCAAATCGTTGTGCTTTATTTGTTCTATCTATACCTTCCTTTCTTTTTAATAACCTTTCGATTATGATGCATTGCTTATAGATGGTATTTATTAAATAATTTATTGCTGACACATTTCTCGTTTTAGGTTGTGGAAACACTGCTCATACAAGCAAAGAGGGCATTTGAGACAACAATCATAACAGGGTTGTACTCCACCGAAACCCTGCATCTGATGCCAGACAATTTGAGGAAATTGTCATCTCTGTAAGTTACAAGAATAAGGGTAATTTATCTAGTTATACGCGGATACTTCAAACTCTCTACTATGTGAATAGCCTATTTGAATTTCATAATCAGAATAATGAAGGTCCACGAACGGATTAAAAAATCTGCATGTCATTGACACATTGCTAACTTCAAGTAACAAATTCACAAAGCAACACACTTATAATAGAGGTGTTATTCTAACAATATTCCTTGAAGACTACTGGGTCAATTTAAATAACGCATTCCATTGCAGCGCATCGTACAAGAGGCTTGTTGTCGAACCATTTCTGTTTGGTCAAAGCCTGAAAGAAGAACACGCCAATGCAATCATTGGTTAGCCAGATGTGACACGGTCGATTGCACTAAGCCTCATTATGTTAATTTGTTGTCATTTGTATTCGCTGCCGATTGTGTTGACTTAGCAGATCCACTCTTTGATTGAGTCGTCTTATAAGTAATGTTATGTAAGACAAATTGTTGCACTGGTGTGCAAGAATAAACTGTGTGACAATTGATTTGACATTTACTTCTACTCAAATAATGCACTCACAATCTAAGATAAATATGATCAATGCTAAACATGTATCATTGGGCATAATAATACAATTATTACTATTATATTTATGAAAGCCATTTTAATAAATTGTACCCATTCATTCATGACTCATACATACACATATTCTCTCCGAATGCATTACTGTGTGATATAAATGGGGCATTGTCAGTATTTAGGATCCTAAGCCTGTTGGTCTACCCACTCTGAACTGAATATGCAGCTGCCATGGCATTTTTTATATACAACTATGCGGCAACACAATTTCTGTGTACAAAATATGCAGTACACAACACCATAACGCTGAATGCCAATACCATACAATACCCATTAGCATGTTTTACAAATTTGATCCAGTCGATCAAAAATACAAGGACAGCTAAAAAATTAACAAGCACAATTGCATGGTGAATCTATAGATTTCACCCAATATAGTAATTATACACTAATTATATCCTTAGTAAATTAATTATCTGATGCATGCAACATACAACGTTTAATTGAACTTAACTTTGCACAATCATGTGCATAATTACAGTTATCAACTTATAATGAACACGAACTATACAACAGGAAATAACAGTCATTCCCATATTCTTAAATGTAGGCTAATTGCAGTGACAGCCCCAACTATTCATGCATAAAAAATCAATCAACCAATTCACTTTATTGTCCTAAAAGGATAGTTATTTTACAGCTCATGATCTCATGAAAAATCTAATATAATATATATATATATATATATATATATATATATATATATATATATATATATATATATATATATATATATATATATATATATATATATATATATATATATATATATATATATATATATATATATATATATATATATATATATATATACATATATATATCATGTAAAAAACATTAAGATGTGAAAATAGTCGTATGTATTTTTTATTAATACAATTTAATGCATTCATGTATACATATATGGTAATTATATAATAAATTAGTATTAAAAGCAAGCTTTACATTCAACTAGCAACATATAACAGTCAAATAATTTAGACCAAACGTTTTGTTTATGTAGACAAATAGCGACCAAATATTTCGTGTAAGTAACGAAACATTCAGTTATCTATTTCCGGTCGTGCGCATACGAGTTCTGCGCCGACCAGATATTTCAACGACGCGATTTTTCGTTACAACGTTGCAACACAACGACCGAATATTTCAGTAGGCTTGCCGGGAAACTGCCGTCAGTGAACGCTGGGGTATTTGGGAAAACATACGACGTCACGTGCAGGCCAAACGTTCTGTTTTTACTATATTTTAAATGCAATTCCTACATTTCTTATTTAAAAAAAATTCCTACGTTTAAAAAATAATTGTGGCTATTTTGAGGTTCTTTCGATTCCACACTCCGCACCAGTGGCGCCACATAGTTAATGTAATGTACCCAAACCAGAGCTAATATATACTATGATTTTTATCATATGGCTGCAGCCATGGGAAATTGAAAACAGTTTCAAAATCGGTAAATTGCTTTTAATATGATTTTTTAAACGGGCGATTCCAGCGGTAGTGTCGCGTGTGTGACATTCAGACATTGTTCATTTTCGAAACTTTGGATTGTTTTAATGTTGATCATTGCATTGCACAAAATTCTTTGAAAGTTTGCAAATCCATACTAATTTGTTGCCGATTGTTTTAATTTTGATAATTGACATTGCATTGTTCTGCATGTTCTTGGATAGTTAGGGTAGACAACATTTATTTTTTTTCGATAGTGGATTTAAGAAAATCCACTATCGAAACACACAGTGACATGCTGTGTGTGTACGAGCATGTGCGCGTGTGTGGTGAGTGTGTGGTATGGCGTGGCGTGGCGTGGCGTGGCGTGGCGTGGCGTGGCGTGGCGTGGCGTGGCGTGGCGTGGCGTGGCGTGGCGTGGCGTGGCGTGGCGTGGCGTGGCGTGGCGTGGCGTGGCGTGGCGTGGCGTGGCGTGGCGTGGCGTGGCGTGGCGTGGCGTGGCGTGGCGTGATGTGTGTGTGTGTGTGTGTGTGTGTGTGTGTGTGTGTGTGTGTGTGACGCACAAAAATCTAAATTCAGACGGGTGCATCAGACTGTTTACATAACAATATAACATTTTAGCACATGCTGTAATAAAACAACATACTGAGGTAAGTTAATTGTGATAAAACAAATAGTTATGTGGCGTATTTATTTAATATGCCCAGGGTACTATAAACAATAAGATCTGATCCATTTAACATTATCTTTAATCACCAAACCCACAAACAAAAACAGCATAATTAAAAAAACAGTACAGTAGGGTACTAAACCTCATTATGGAAATTACTATCAAACATGCAGTCAAGTATACTGATCCATAGCTGTGTGCCAGTCCGAGGCTGAACACATGCAAATCAGACATTTTAAAGAGATGATTAAGGGTATGTTTCCCCTGGTGTGTCAATTGTTGTTAAATTAGTGTTGTGTTGCCCCGTTGTCACATATTGCATGTATTTTATATATTAGGTAGTCGTGTTGATTTATAAACCATTTGGAAATAATTTGTTTTTATTTTGCAAAAGACGTAAAGGTTTTAGAAATTTGCATTACGTGTGTGACATTGAAATCCAACATTAAAAAACTATATAACTTATAATCAGTATTTTCATGCTTTATTTTTCATTTCATTGTACATTCATGTGAGTTTTCCTTTTGTAACATCTTCAAACATGATTCAGTGGACCGTTATTATTAATGTGTCAACTTATAACAGTTGTTAGGCAATGTTTTGTTTTAGGGTTTATTTACCAACAAAATATTCAATTCCAATTTGTTCACATGCAATATCTACATAAATCAACTGATAAACACTTGACGCACCTAAACAAAACACTTCTTCCAATTGAAGATTTCTAACGTTTTGACACTTCCTTGCAGCTTCAAGTTTATCTGCAGCTCTCTTGTCTTAGATGTCTTCCTCCAATCAGCCAACATTGATTGATAACGCGATCGTCGTGAGCGGTCATCTTCTCTCAAGCTCTGCCTCTCCTCTCATGGACGGTGTTAGACAACTGGTGATTCATCACAGTTCGCTGGCTAAGGTGTAGTTGCTTTGCAATGCTGTTCCAACTATGGCTTTCTTCGTAATAACGACTCACATCTGCTGCTTAAGTGACAACAGTGGGGAGCGGTGGTCTAATGGTTAGAGCACCCGCCTGTCGATCGAGAGGACGGTGGTTCGATTCCACCTCCGACGTTTCGAAGCTTGGGCAATTTCGTTCACCCCACTTTGCCCGTGTCTTTCGGAAGAGACACTAAAAGCCGTTGGTCCAAACTCCTGCGTTAGCTCAAGATTGGGCTGTTTGGAGTATAACTACTTGAGACTTGAGACAACCATGGCTATGGAACCATATATGTGAAGTACAAAAAGTGCCATGTGTAAACTGGAAGCGAATTATATTGGATTTACAAAGATGCGTGTATGGATTTCATAAAGAACTATTAATTTACAGTCACGAGAACTGTTAAATTTACATTTACTATTATATATTGTTTCTGTGTGTATAACTGTATGTGCATTTGAGTCCAGAATGTTGGTCAATTACAGTTACATGAATTCCAATTCCACATGCCAATTCCAAATTCACCTCCTAAAACACCAATTTCAATTTCATATCGAAATATCGGTATGTCAACAGAGCAACCATGACATACTCAACGCCAAAAACTCACCTATTTTAGAGTGATCAGCTTTATTTGACATCTGCGTAATATTAAGAATTTTAGATTTAACAAGATTCCACTCATTTTTCTTCAATATTTGAAGCAATTTACAAACTTTTTATGCAAAGTAACTCGGCTGTCCTATTCCCTTCCGTTTCATATGACGGGATATCATAAAATAGGCTGTCATCGAAGACCTTAGAAGGACACAAAGTAGTTAGTGATGGCCGCGAAAAACACCTTTTCGTGTGTGGGGGTCATGTTGCTTAAGAGCTGTTTACATATTTCCAGTAGCTTATTTACAAGTTTGTCCACCCAGGTTGTTTACAAGTTTGTCCATCTAGGTTGTGATCTTAGGTATACCCCCCGTTATACAGATGATTTTTGAGGCAAACCTTTTACAGCATTCAGTGTCTATTTACACCATAAACTATATTTGGCCCCTGGATACATCGCAAATTTGCAGAAGGGGTGGGTTAAAAAGAGAGGAACTACTGCAATAATATATATTATTTCATTATATGAATTGTATGTACATTATATAGTCACACGAGTGTGTGTGTGTGTGCGTGTTCCGTGCGTGCGTTATTTAAACTTTTGGCATAAGATTGTTTTTCTTTAGTTGTCAACACCTGACTGTGTCATATTGTATTTTAGCTTTTGCTAAGCTCGTTCTCAAGCCGTTATAAAATCACAGAAAAAGGAAACTGACACATGATTGCACCACCTCAAGAGGCATAGGTAATCAGAATAGTCAGTCACATATGGAACGTTTTCGCCACCTTACCATAAATATTGTAATGTAATTAAAGCCGCACTCTGAATAGTGATTAATAATGGCAAGCAGTTACCATATTTAGCTAATTAAATGAACTTAACAAAAATTCTGTCATCGTGATGTAACTATACAGGCAAACACATTTAGCGAACGTTTATTCAAATCACAGGTTCACCAAATAGCTCCAACACCTTCCACATTCAACTATATCACACCATATCTGATGCAAAGCTTAACAAGATCAAATGACAATGCTAATATTTACACCTATTTCTTAAGTAACCATAGCAAACTATTGGACTAGTTGTTGAACATTGATCTTATTAGCGAAAACTCATTTTTCATATTAACTTAAACAGCTGGACGACTCAAAACATTTCCACTCTATACATGATACAATGCTTTCTTCTGATGGCTATAAACTGTTCTTCGCAGTCACATCATCTGTCAAACATTCTACTCAATATGCCTAGTGCGGCATCAAAAGTCCGTAGTACGGGGTGTGTACCCCGATACTGCAGCACCAGTGACCCTGCCTCTAGATCAAGCCCAGCCTCCTGGAGCTGATTGGCCAACACTGCCACCTGGAGGTAGTATGGCGTTTCATCGTCTCCGTGCTGATTGGCCAAGACGTACTCGACAAGTTTTGAGTAACATGGTGTGTTGACTACATTTGTTGTGAGGTGGCGCTGCAGTAGTAGCACGAAAAGTTCGTCGTCATCTTCTGCCTGTGCACAATACAAATAAAATAAATCTTGCAGCAAAATGTTTTATTTGCCAATAGGATATGGCCAAGCTATTTGTGTCCAAACTCAACTTATGTAACATATTTTGGCCTTTGTTTACTAAAGCAAAACTTGTCCTCTTTCTGTAAAAACAGAATGTTTGTTTGAGATTGTGTTGTTTCTGTGTATGCTGGCCTCACTTAATATGTCACAAGTAGTTACCCCGATCTCACAGAACTGCACATGCGTGCTTATCAATCTCCAACTTTTAGAACAAATTCTGAGCAAACCACTGGCATGATATTCTTGATTTTAGTTGCACGTGGTTAGTTTTCATTATGTCTTTTAGGTGCATAGCCCCCAAACCATGACTTTTGTTTCGCTTAAAGAAAGCATCTTTAAAATCATTACTCAATTTAAATCTGAAGTGATGTTATTAAATTTTCTCATTGCTATTCAGTAGTTTTTAACTGATTTTCAGCTATAAGTGTCTGCATGAATGGCCATTCATTTTCCAAGGCTAAATCTTCATCCAATCAAAAACGTCACCTGAGCTTGAGCTCTGAGCTGTGAAACTGCTAATTCGTAAAGCTCTGCATGGTCTCCCAGCAGCGCACATTTGACAGCTTCAGCGCCCATGTTCTCCTTCACCAAATCATCAAATATCACTTTGAGGCACTACAACACAAATAAAAATAGCAACTTGTGCATCCAAGACTGTGACAAAACCTATCACACCGTAAATTAAAGCATACTATTTATACGGTGCCGCGCCCAACATTCGTTGCTGTTCATGTAAACACCATTTCAACAAGTACAGAGCTTAAGAACAACTGCAGGTATTACAATTATAAAAGTAGAAAGACTGTTCATGCTTAAAACATTTTCATAGCTTCAAAATATACTTATACACATGGTTAACAACTTAAATTAACTGAAAAACAGTTTTTTTTTTATCAGAATGTAATCAGTGTTTCAAAAGCTTATAATTGCGGTGACAAGCTCAAAACTCATCTATATATCTTACCGGCTGATTGAGAGGCTTCGATGCCTGGAGATGCTTCACAATGTCAACAATATGACTGCCAGTACATTTGCCACATGAAGTAATCATCAGAGCAACGAGCTGGCACCAAGGACGAGACGCAGGCTCTTCAGATCTGTAGCAAACAAACGGTTGCTGACATCAGGTATATAACAATAAGACAATATGTTGCTACATGATGTATATTTAATTGGTAACTTACCTTATTACCGGTAATCACATTATAACATTTATTTATTTTTAAATCAACTCTTCATAAAATCATATAACAAACAGTTTTTGATCTGTTTAAAAAAAAATCTATTTATTTTTGATGAAATCTTTGGAAACAAATTATTAAATTATTTTAGACTGGGCACAGTGAACATTTTTGTGAGAAACGGCAAAACTTGGCTTCACTTCTATATGTGCATGGCTCAGATCATGGGTAGACAAATTGTAGTAACGACTGTAAAGATTAAAGGCAGTACTTTTTAAGTAGCATAAATATTTTGTTTGAAAGTTATCCTATATAAAAATATTTAATACAGAGCAAGAACGTTTTGTGTTTTGACTTTCAGCATCCAGTAAAGTAAATAACCATGCATTTTGCCAGACAGCGTTCATCCATACGTCATAGACTGGACACGATCGATGGTGTTCATACAAACTTATAAATATTTTGTCAGGAATAACACAGGCACACAACTCAAGTATTTACATGAATTCAACTACTGAAAAGAAGTGTTTGGTTCTTGAACAAGGGCACTCATTTTGAAACAACTTGGACATGAAGATGATGCACGTAAGGTGAATTTTCTGCTGTTGCAGAGAAAAAAATCACGAAATAACTATATAATTCAAAACACTAACATACAACTCAGACAAACTATTTTCTGCAATTTTGTGTTAAGAATTATTCAAAGTAAGCTTTACATACAAGTAGATGTATATAAACAAAAACGATGTGGTGTTACGCAACAAGTAGGCGGTCATTTTAGGCTCTTGAAAAAAGTCCCAAATATATGAAACTGATCGTGCAGGTTCTTTAACATTAACTTATCATGGACAACAACATTTAATATAATTAAAGCTCATTTTGTATTTATTTAACACACTTAATTATACCAAGTATTGAATGTACCCGTGATGTAATGATCAAAGTAAATTCCTTGAATGATTCTAACAAACATATAAACACTTCTACTACCGGTAAACCAACTGCATATATTACTTAAAAAAATTCACAAACTTGAGATTTGATTCACAATTGATTAATGAATTGAGGATGGCAGTTCGACAAACTCACATCAAATATATTCTATGTCAACATATAATAGATATAGATACATAATAGATATACATCCATGAAACGTAGCGTTAAAAAGTGTACAGTGAATGTGTGCTGGATCCTGGATTAGAAACATATAATGTCGATGCAAAATTAAATCTTTGTGTCAAAAGTTAAATAACTATGTGGCACATTTCCCATGGTACCGCAGTGCACCCTATGGTGCTGACACCTACTGGCTGGTTGCTGCTTGCCGTGGTGGCCATACTTTGAGGAGGTCAAACAGAGCAAGGAACTGTGTCAAGTATGTGCTGCCATCTAGCAACATGTGAAATAACTCATCACGTTTTTCATCCGATGCAACGTTGTCTTCAGTGAGCTGAATCATAAACAGACATTTGGTGAATAGGAAAAATTGCAATACTGGTGAATTATAGATGGTATCATGTATAACAGACATTGACAATTGTCAATCCAGTTTCATTATTTATGACTTCTTGATGATGATATCTGCAAACTATCAATTAACAAAATGAATTTGTCAACAAGGTGAAATGGGTGCATTGATGACATGTTGACTGTGTAAACAAGGTGAAATGGATGCACTGGTGAGATATTGATTGCGTCAACAAGATGAGATGGGTGCACTGGTGATATATTGAGAGAGAGTGACAAAAGGGTACATTGGGTGAAGATTCAACATGTATGTTTGTTGAATGAATCAATGTGTACGTTGAATTAAATGCATTGGTGACAGTTTGAATGTACACTAGTGACTGGTTGAACATAACAGGTTAACTGGATTCCTTGGTATGTCTGTTGCCACAGGTTTTCAGTAGAGACGTCTCCTAGGGAAACACCACACAAAAGAGTGTGACAGCCCTCACCTGAAGGTCGGGCCAAACTGCAGCCACGACTGCCTGAGTGCGATAGAGAATCAGGAGTTGCAAGTCCCCATCACTGAGCGAGAATGACTGAAAAACAGCAGGGTTTGCATGGCTATTATGTGACCACACAGATTTCTACCTGGCAGGATTCACACACTAGGCATCAACTTATAAGAGTCCAGGGTGTCCGAAAAACAATATTTAGTTTTGTTTAACATCCATCACCAGGTGCGGGGTACTACTACAGTTTCGAAGGAATAAATGGAACTGTAAAGATTGCATATTTGTTAAATGCCTTTCAAGAATAATATGATTGTTGTAAATTATTTTTTATTAAGTTGGGAGATTGAGATACTGAAGTGATACAAATAGTTGTGTTTGCAGAAATTTCATTTATTATTAATATTGGATAGGAGTGAAACAAAATGCATGGCAAGATTTTTCCGAGCCTACTCCTTCCAACTGGAGAGGCTGGCACCGTAACCCTGTACCCCAATGCAACTTATGTGTTTACGAAAATTTCATTCATTACTATTATTCTACAGGAGTGAAATAACCAGACACCTGCCCAAGCTTCCAACCATGGCAAGATTGTTCTTAGCCTGCTCCTTCCCATGGGAGGGGCTGGCACCATAACCTTTCACCCCAACGCAACATATATGTTGGCCAAACAACCACCAAACACCCGGGACCAGCAATGCAACAGATAGGGAAGATATAACTTCTGGACACCAGATAACTAGACTGGACACTAGGACAATGGGCAGTTAGGACAACCTACACAAAAATACTTCTTATTTCGTTTTGTACAGGCTTTCATGTCATCTTCTTCAAACAAGTTACTCTAATGTTATGGATCTGTGCTATAGTTGAGCTGCATGGCGTTTATAAAATGAGACAGTTGAGGTATTGATTTGATTAACTAGTCATGGTCACGTGTCGGTGACCGGTGGCGAATTGGCCCCACCTTTGTAGTTATTCCAGTTACAGCTAGTGTATTTTTAAGCAGGTATTTTTGTATTCATAGACTGCGTGACAGCATGTAGGACATAGGCTATTTGGCTTAAGGGTGTTCTATGACAATAGTAATGCCACTGCTGTCTGATGCTACACCTTACACACCACCCCCAATCTTGTGATAGATACAATTAGTAACATATACAAGAAAGACAACCAGCAGTTTGTCCAATAAAGCAACCGACCCTGCATGCAACTTTTGAAACCTCTGTGCCATTTAACACTTGATTCCAGTCTTCTGCTACATTAAAATACACCCATGACTGACATGTTTAATAAGCAGTTACACTAAACAGAATTCCATGGTTCTATTTCCAGATGCATTGATTTTTGTTGGTTCTCCCACTACATAGTTCACTTGCCAGATTATAGTTAATGATTTTGAGGCTTCCTTTACTGTTGATAAAAACATATAAAAAGTTATGACAAACAAACAGATTGGTGAGTGTTAAACATGACCTTATTGCCTGGATTATGTCTAAATGGCACAAACAACGGATGACGCCGAAGTAAATGAGACAGTACCTCGGATGAATGCTCTGTCAGCATCTAGTTTGACAAATCATTGTGTTCTGGTTTGATTTGATCGTAACTGATAAAATCTGCATATGTAACTGGTCTAGCTGTAATAACTATTCAAACAATATTACAACAATTATGATTAGTTGCTCAATATCGGATTGTGTCTAATATTCTTTTTTTACTCCATAGTTCTATGATCTGACATTTCAAAACAACAAACTGCAGAATCAGGGGTCTCCAAGACATGTTTAGCCGGGTTTATTTATTTACTCAGAGCACCTGATAATAATAACCACTCACAAATTTCATCATGTTAATCTTCTGCCAAAGCAGAATACGGCTGTATGAATAATAATCAATATATGAATAATAATCAATATATGAAATGATGTTTACAGAAGTTATTAGATACGACGCTGTAATATATACATGACCCTCATAGCTTCTTATCATCAGCAAATTCACGTGTCACCACCAAATTAATGATAGAACAACTGATAAAGTGGCACCACCTAGCGGAAGACAACAACACTTACAAATGTTGCACCACCTAGTAGATCGTAATATTGTATAGGTGACACCACATAGTAGGCACCACAGACAATGTTACTGACTAAAAGACATTTTGATGAAACAAGCATCTGCTATTCAGACACAAATACACAGCAATTGAACTGACCAACCTGTTCAAGAATTTTCAGTATGCTGAGCCTCAACTTCACTTCGACTGCAGAATTGGAACAGAACGGCCGAAGCTGCGACATGACATCCTCCGATCCAACCAGCACACCACTGCAATGTTTCCCCATCTAACTTTGTAGACGGCTAATATATAGGAACTTTCTAATTCGACCATAACAAATACAACAGAAATGCACACAATAATTGAGTTCAAATAATAATGTTTACAGACATGATGCTACATGAAGGTTTCTATTCATGATTTACACCAAGCAACCCATGTTTGAGCTGATACAGATGTTATGTGGAAGGGACCAGCAGCTTTTAGTGTCTCTTCTTTGGACACAAGCAAAGTGGAGTGACCATAATTGTTTCAAAATGACAGCAGGTGGGTTTGAATCCCACTGGGACTTTCAGTAGAGTCCGTTGATCCAACCACTGTGCCACAACACACCATCGTTTCCTATACATATTTGCTTATATTGTGTGAATGAATATGTCAATAATATACGCAGTAACATAAAATGTGAGTTATTTTGAAATGAGAACAATTTATTGTGGCAAGAATGCGCTGATGTAAAATATGACGCACCCATCTTTTTGGTGTAGACCGACTTGAGCTATGATTTGCTGCAAGACCTCCACAGGATCTGTGTCTTCCAACACCATCTGATCCTCAGTGTTGGACTCATCTCCACTGGGGAAAACAGTGGCCAGGCGAAACACAGAAAATATTAACATAGCATTTCACTGAAGTTGGGGTACATATTAATAGTGATTTTCATATAAACAATACATTAAATTCAGTTACCATCCGGTGGTTCTTGCTTGATGGCAATTTAGCAGCTTTAAATCACCAGCCAGCATAGCTGCTGATGCAACTGAAAGTGATATACCACTGGATTTTAGTTTTATATCAAACAAACAATATACTGCTGTATAATTGAAAGTCTTAGCTGCTACTGCGTGAAACATTTCAGAATGAGAATTTATTCAAGATGTTCCCTTTCAATCTAGTTAAATTGATAGATCCACTTTATATTACTTTCAGTTTTATGTAATACAGATATCATCATGTCATTACAACTCACCTGAGAGCAACTGCTATGAGTGCAAGAGCTTCAGTGACCACACGTTTGGTGGTCCAATCTCTCACCTTGACCACTTGCAGGATACTGTCCACTGTGGCTGGACTCTGCCCATCCACTACCATTCTCAGCAGAAGTTGCCACAGCTACAAAATAAAACGTCTTTGTGAAAATCTCAAAACAAAACACACCTGGTTTGTTCAGGAAGAAGAAACCAGGTGTCTATAACAGGGTGTCTACATCATACACCTGTTGGCAGTGCTGGCTGGCAGTGCTGGCTGGCAGTGCTGGCTGGCAGTGCTGGCTGGCAGTGCTGGCTGGCAGTGCTGGCTGGCAGTGCTGGCTGGCAGTGCTGGCTGGCAGTGCTGGCTGGCAGTGCTGGCTGGCAGTGCTGGCTGGCAGTGCTGGCTGGCAGTGCTGGCTGGCAGTGCTGGCTGGCAGTGCTGGCTGGCAGTGCTGGCTGGCAGTGCTGGCTGGCAGTGCTGGCTGGCATCACCCCACCAGCTCTGTGGCGGCAAACAGCAACTCTGGCATTAGGCCGCTCAACCACAACACTGGGAAATTCACCTCCACTGCCCTCTGCCAAGTTGGGGGCATTCACCACCACAACACTGCACCGATTCATGGCCACACCATCAACCAGCACAACAGGTGTCGATCTCTCAGGTATGAGAAAGTTCAGCACCTCCATAGGATGTGGAGCAACACAAACAGCTAACAATATAATCAACACTTGCTGACATATTCACCACCAATTATGTCATCTACGGCTGTGATGACGATGGTGGTAGCACATACAAGAAGATAACCACCTATTCAATGGCAACTCATACCTTGTGTGGCTGTGACCTTGAGAGGTCATACTGTTGTGCGTAAGTCTGCTCCCGTGGGTCCTGCGATTCCCGCAGTGCGAGTATGACGGGGTGAGTAAAGGTTTCTAGATGTGTCAGCGACTGCTGCAGATGTTGTGAAACGTCCTCCCATGTCACCTCCATGCTGTCATGGACGAGAAAAGACTAGGACAACTTTCTCTTGCACATATTAATTTATATATCAGCACAATATATATAATGTAAATTAATGTCAGTTATCTCATCATACATGATCATATTAAGACAAATTAACATGTTAATTATGTCTGGAAATGTTTGATGCAGAATTTGTTTGGGGGGCACACATTTCAGGTTACACAGGAGGTGCTGTAATTAAGGATAATCACAAATTACCAAACAAGATGCTACAAATATAACCAGTTGATCAAACTTGGTACAAGTTTACGTCTAACAGCAATAAAGATGTTTTCATTAAAAGACAGTAGTACATTATATTCAGATATAAAGTGGTCTCTCATGGTGAAACACGAAGAATTTTTACTTATTTTGATAAAACATGCAAATCACAAAACTTACCTGATTGACTCTGGCTTTTTCTTCTTTCCTGAATTCTGTCGACTGTACTTCAACGCTCGCCTTACAACTTCACGCCTGGCGTCTAATGGTAACTGGAAATTAAGAGAGTTAACAGAGCATGTTACAACATATTCGGATTCTGAGAAATCATTATTAGATCAACTGCAGGTGCATCCCACTGTTGTTTTTAGCTCAATTACACATTGCTGTTATCAACATTTTAGAGAACAGTCATAATGTGTTGAGGACAAAGGCAATATTTATTAAAAATAACGTATAATTGCACACAGATAGCAACACAAATACTAACTGGCATAAATTCAATTAACAACATTTACCATTTTCCGGTTATTTTGGATTTGTATGTAAATGATAATTGATATGATAGTTGCATTGTATATCATGACATTACTGTGTACTACGTCATTCAGGGTTTAAAAAAATCATGATTTAAAAAAAATTATCAGATTTTTTTATTTAAATGAGATTTTTATTTATTTATTTAAATCTGGAATATAGACATTTATATATATATATATATATATATATATATATATATATATATATATATATATATATATATATATATATATATATGTTTATATTTATAAACTCTTTCAAACATGTTCTATTCAAATCGATTTGGGTACTTGTCTTAACAGAGGGTACATGATTTTTGCTTATATAAAGACCTTAGGGAGTGTCCACAAGGCCTCACCCCCTGTAGTTGCATAATCAGTCTTGGAAATGAAAGCATGCTGTGTGTCTGTGGCTGTAGCATTGCTAATTATTGTTTACTGAGAGGGTAGATTAGCACCTGTCCAGGGCTCTGTGTACTCTATGGGTCTCCAACCAGACTGCAAACTGGTACAGTATTAAACAATTGTCATCAAGACTGTCTCACTTGAGTCAACATACTGAATTGGTAGCAGCTAGCACAAGCTCTAAGTGGACTTTAACTCAGGGCTTCTGACTTGAAAAGATACTTCCTTTTGAAGACAAGTTTGTGTGGCTTCACTACATTCAGAAAGGGAATAGCTCAAACATACACAATGTCATAAAATATTTGACTATCAGGCTATCTAGCGACAATACAACTACACACATTGTAAAGACATACAAAACTTTGTTGATCTTGATGTTTGTAAACAATTATTTGTGTTAAATTCATATAAATTAGCATTTAAAACAATCAGAAAAAAAATATCATAAATCAATGATTTTTTGGAGTGATTTAAATCAAATGATTTAAATCAAACAACCCTGGCGTCATTACATTACCTCTTTGCTACATGAAAATACATCACCTCTTTGCTACATGACAATACATCACATCTTTGCTAAATGACAATACATCACTACTGCAGCACATGACATGACTGAAACCACTACAAGACTACGGTACTGTATAATGTTACTACATCACCATGACAACAGATGGTATCTTTACATCACTGTATCACAGTGACACTTCTGCACGACCACGTGACAAGACCGCATGATGTCGACATATGATATCATCATGTTATATCACCATGTGACATCGTCTTGTGACATCACCTTGTGACATCACTGCATGACATCGTACCTGTTGCAGAGACCGTGGGACAAACGTGATGGTATCAATGAACTGGTTGACATCCTCTGGCAGTAGTTTGTGCAGGTAGTCAGAGCAAGCCTCGTACCTGTGTACCCAGTCTGCCTGAAACAGCCACATATCTCTCACTTCAACTGTCTAACCTGTGTACCCAGTCAGCCTGAAACAGCCACATCTCTCACTTCAACTGTCTAACCTGTGTACTCAGTCAGCCTGAAACAGCCACATCTCTCACTTCAACTGTCTAACCTGTGTACCCAATCAGTCTGAAACAGCCACATATCTCTCACTTCAAATGTCTAACCTGTGTGCCCAGTCAGCCTGAAACAGCCACATTTCTCACTTCAACTGTCTAACCTGTGTACGCAGTCAGCCTGAAACAGCCATATCTCTCACTTCAACTGTCTAACCTGTGTACCCAGTCAGCTTGAAACAGCCACATATCTCACTTCAACTGTCTAACATGTGTACCCAGTCAGCTTGAAACAGCCACATCTCTCACTTCAACTGTCTAACCTGTGTACCCAGTCAGCCTGAAACAGCCATATCTCTCACTTCAACTGTCTAACATGTGTACCCAATCAGCCTGAAACAGCCACATCTCTCACTTCAACTGTCTAACCTGTGTACCCAGTCAGCCTGAAACAGCCACATCTCTCACTTCAACTGTCTAACCTGTGTACTCAGTCAGCCTGAAACAGCCACATCTCTCACTTCAACTGTCTAACCTGTGTACTCAGTCAGCCTGAAACAGCCACATCTCTCACTTCAACTGTCTAAACTGTGTACCCAGTCAGCCTGAAACAGCCACACATCTCTCACTTCAACTGTCTAACCTGTGTACGCAGTCAGCTTGAAACAGCCACATCTCTCACTTCAACTGTCTAACCTGTGTACCCAGTCAGCCTGAAACAGCCACATCTCTCACTTCAACTGTCTAAACTGTGTACCCAGTCAGCCTGAAACAGCCACATATCTCACTTCAACTGTCTAACATGTGTACCCAGTCAGCTTGAAACAGCCACATATCTCACTTCAACTGTCTAACCTGTGTACCCAGTCAGCCTGAAACAGCCATATCTCTCACTTCAACTGTCTAACATGTGTACCCAATCAGCCTGAAACAGCCACATCTCTCACTTCAACTGTCTAACCTGTGTACCCAGTCAGCCTGAAACAGCCACATCTCTCACTTCAACTGTCTAACCTGTGTACTCAGTCAGCCTGAAACAGCCACACATCTCTCACTTCAACTGTCTAACCGGTGTACCCAGTCAGCCTGAAACAGCCACATCTCTCACTTCAACTGTCTAACCTGTGTACCCAATCAGTCTGAAACAGCCACATATCTCTCACTTCAAATGTCTAACCTGTGTGCCCAGTCAGCCTGAAACAGCCACATTTCTCACTTCAACTGTCTAACCTGTGTACGCAGTCAGCCTGAAACAGCCATATCTCTCACTTCAACTGTCTAACCTGTGTACCCAGTCAGCCTGAAACAGCCACATCTCTCACTTCAACTGTCTAACCTGTGTACCCAATCAGTCTGAAACAGCCACATATCTCTCACTTCAAATGTCTAACCTGTGTGCCCAGTCAGCCTGAAACAGCCACATTTCTCACTTCAACTGTCTAACCTGTGTACGCAGTCAGCCTGAAACAGCCATATCTCTCACTTCAACTGTCTAACCTGTGTACTCAGTCAGCCTGAAACAGCCACACATCTCTCACTTCAACTGTCTAACCGGTGTACCCAGTCAGCCTGAAACAGCCACATCTCTCACTTCAACTATCTAACCTGTGTACCCAGTCAGCCTGAAACAGCCACACATCTCTCACTTGAACTGTCTAACCTGTGTAAGCAGTCAGCCTGAAACAGCCACATATCTCTCACTTCAACTGTCTAACCGGTGTACCCAGTCAGCCTGAAACAGCCACACATCTCTCACTTGAACTGTCTAACCTGTGTATCCAGTCAGCCTGAAACAGCCACACATCTCTCACTTCAACTATCTAACCGGTGTACCCAGTCAGCCTGAAACAGCCACATATCTCTCACTTCAACTGTCTAACCGGTGTACCCAGTCAGCCTGAAACAGCCACATCTCTCACTTCAACTGTCTAACCTGTGTACTCAGTCAGCCTGAAACAGCCACACATCTCTCACTTCAACTGTCTAACCTGTGTACGCAGTCAGCCTGAAACAGCCACATATCTCTCACTTCAACTGTCTAACCTGTGTACCCAGTCAGCCTGAAACAGCCACATCTCTCACTTCAACTGTCTAACCTGTGTACCCAGTCAGCCTGAAACAGCCACATCTCTCACTTCAACTGTCTAACCTGTGTACTCAGTCAGCCTGAAACAGCCACACATCTCTCACTTGAACTGTCTAACCTGTGTACGCAGTCAGCCTGAAACAGCCACATATCTCTCACTTCAACTGTCTAACCGGTGTACCCAGTCAGCCTGAAACAGCCACATCTCTCACTTGAACTGTCTAACCTGTGTACGCAGTCAGCCTGAAACAGCCACATATCTCTCACTTCAACTGTCTAACCGGTGTACCCAGTCAGCCTGAAACAGCCACATCTCTCACTTCAACTGTCTAACCTGTGTACTCAGTCAGCCTGAAACAGCCACACATCTCTCACTTGAACTGTCTAACCTGTGTACGCAGTCAGCCTGAAACAGCCACATCTCTCACTTCAACTATCTAACCTGTGTACCCAGTCAGCCTGAAACAGCCACATATCTCTCACTTCAACTGTCTAACCTGTGTACCCAGTCAGCCTGAAACAGCCACATATCTCTCACTTCAACTGTCTAACCTGTGTACCCAGTCAGCCTGAAACAGCCACACATCTCTCACTTGAACTGTCTAACCTGTGTACCCAGTCAGCCTGAAACAGCCACACATCTCTCACTTCAACTATCTAACCTGTGTACCCAGTCAGCCTGAAACAGCCACATATCTCTCACTTCAACTGTCTAACCGGTGTACCCAGTCAGCCTGAAACAGCCACATCTCTCACTTCAACTGTCTAACCTGTGTACTCAGTCAGCCTGAAACAGCCACACATCTCTCACTTCAACTGTCTAACCTGTGTACGCAGTCAGCCTGAAACAGCCACATATCTCTCACTTCAACTGTCTAACCGGTGTACCCAGTCAGCCTGAAACAGCCACATCTCTCACTTCAACTGTCTAACCTGTGTACTCAGTCAGCCTGAAACAGCCACACATCTCTCACTTGAACTGTCTAACCTGTGTAAGCAGTCAGCCTGAAACAGCCACATATCTCTCACTTCAACTGTCTAACCGGTGTACCCAGTCAGCCTGAAACAGCCACATCTCTCACTTCAACTGTCTAACCTGTGTACTCAGTCAGCCTGAAACAGCCACACATCTCTCACTTGAACTGTCTAACCTGTGTACGCAGTCAGCCTGAAACAGCCACATCTCTCACTTCAACTATCTAACCTGTGTACCCAGTCAGCCTGAAACAGCCACATCTCTCACTTCAACTGTCTAACCTGTGTACTCAGTCAGCCTGAAACAGCCACACATCTCTCACTTGAACTGTCTAACCTGTGTACGCAGTCAGCCTGAAACAGCCACATCTCTCACTTCAACTATCTAACCTGTGTACCCAGTCAGCCTGAAACAGCCACACATCTCTCACTTGAACTGTCTAACCTGTGTAAGCAGTCAGCCTGAAACAGCCACATATCTCTCACTTGAACTGTCTAACCGGTGTACCCAGTCAGCCTGAAACAGCCACACATCTCTCACTTGAACTGTCTAACCTGTGTACCCAGTCAGCCTGAAACAGCCACACATCTCTCACTTCAACTATCTAACCGGTGTACCCAGTCAGCCTGAAACAGCCACATATCTCTCACTTCAACTGTCTAACCGGTGTACCCAGTCAGCCTGAAACAGCCACATCTCTCACTTCAACTGTCTAACCTGTGTACTCAGTCAGCCTGAAACAGCCACACATCTCTCACTTCAACTGTCTAACCTGTGTACGCAGTCAGCCTGAAACAGCCACATATCTCTCACTTCAACTGTCTAACCGGTGTACGCAGTCAGCCTGAAACAGCCACATCTCTCACTTCAACTATCTAACCTGTGTACCCAGTCAGCCTGAAACAGCCACATCTCTCACTTCAACTGTCTAAACTGTGTACCCAGTCAGCCTGAAACAGCCACACATCTCTCACTTCAACTGTCTAACCTGTGTACGCAGTCAGCTTGAAACAGCCACATCTCTCACTTCAACTGTCTAAACTGTGTACCCAGTCAGCCTGAAACAGCCACACATCTCTCACTTCAACTGTCTAACCTGTGTACGCAGTCAGCTTGAAACAGCCACATCTCTCACTTCAACTGTCTAACCTGTGTACCCAGTCAGCCTGAAACAGCCACATCTCTCACTTCAACTGTCTAAACTGTGTACCCAGTCAGCCTGAAACAGCCACACATCTCTCACTTCAACTGTCTAACCTGTGTACGCAGTCAGCTTGAAACAGCCACATCTCTCACTTCAACTGTCTAACATGTGTACCCAGTCAGCTTGAAACAGCCACACATCTCTCACTTGAACTGTCTAACCTGTGTACGCAGTCAGCTTGAAACAGCCACACATCTCTCACTTCAACTGTCTAACCTGTGTACGCAGTCAGCCTGAAACAGCCACACATCTCTCACTTCAACTGTCTAACATGTGTACCCAGTCAGCATGAACTGTGCATTGTGACTACTAGGTGGCACCCCACGCACACACACACAAGTGTTGTAATTGTCCACCATGTACATGTACACGGTACACATAAAGATGGTTTGTTTTCAGTTATAATTCATGGAATGGAAAAAAAGAAAATGCATTATCATTCGTCAATGAATAATCAATTACTTTAATGTAGCACCAACATCATAATTTGGCACAACAAACTGTCGATCTGGCTGTATGTTACATAAAACAGAGAATGCAGAACTGCACATACTGAGGATGTCATTTCACGTTTTTTCTTCGCAGCAGGATCTCCTTCCCAAAAGAGCTTCACGGCCCACGCACAGTAAACAACACTCGGATGTAGGAATCCACCCGCCTGCATGGACACACAAGCCTCATTAGGAACATTCAGTCACAATACACAACATACAATACTGTTTATGCAATAACCAACACAAGTCCGATGTAGTAGAGATTGAAAAGGGCCAAATAAATGACGTTTTATTGCAAAGTGGACTGCTTATCACGCAGCCACTTTGGGAAGCACATTAACAGGAATGTGAGCTCCTCAAAGCAAACCAGACAGGAACTGAACACACGTACAGCCCCGTCCGGCAAGTTTCTCAGCGCCCACATTCCTACAGGCAGGACGATAACATATATACATCAAGAAGTCGTCATGAACATGTAATGCAAAGAATACAGACATTCCACCACCAATGCACAAATTTAATTACAAACAGGTGGGGCCATTTCGCTAACCTATATAAACATAAGCCAAGAATACTGATGAAGAAACAGGAAGCCTGTCTGCGCAGAAAACCCCATGAACACCAACTACTAGGGGACAAACCCCCATGTTCATCTAGTATAAAGCAAAAAGTGGGGAAAGCGGTATCGACATCTTCGAACTTCCTATTTTATCAACGATGTACAATCACGTTTTACACTAAGTATTGAAAATAAGGAAGGAAGGTGGGGAGGAGGGCGGATTTCGAGAGACAAATTTTCTAGACACAACTTCGCAATGCAGAGACTGGAACAGGAGTGAAAGATTCCAGCTGCTGGCTCTGGTTTGAACTGGTTTCCGTTAAGCCGTGATTGGCTGACTAGCGTGGAGTAATACAAATTATTTGGCCAAATAGTTCCGGTGTAGTCTCGGACACCCAGGGCAAGACTTGTCTTGGTTATTTCATAAAAACTGTTATGCATAAATCCATTTATGCAATAACCAACACAAGTCCGATGTAGTAGAGATTGAAAAGGGCCAAATAAATGATGTTTTATTGCAAAGTGGACTGCTTATCACGCAGCCACTTTGGGAGGCACATTAACAGGAATGTGAGCTCCTCAAAGCAAACCAGACAGGAACTGAACACATGTACAGCCCCGTCTGGCAAGTTTCGCAGCGCCCACATTCCTACAGGCATGACGATAACATATATACATCAAGAAGTCATCATGAACATGTAATGCAAAGAATACAGACATTCCACCACCAATACACAAATTTAATTACAAACAGGTGGGGCCATTTCGCCACAAGGTCACCCACGAACATGTGACCACCTCACCACAACCACTGTATCTGCCATTTAAATGAATAGGGCTTAAGTTTTGGGGGCTATTATTATGTTTTTTTTATACCTGTGCTGCAAAACAAACATAAAAACTATGCAACCCATTCAGCACTGATGACTTTACTAAAGTATACATGCATAGATACAAATAAATCATTATTCATGTTCATTCAGAGATGATGAAGGAAGATGGGGGGAATTAAGAGAAGAGAGCAGATTTTGATGGGCAGGAGAATGGCAGAACAGGAGAGATTGACAAAGAGAGCATGGAAATTAAGATGAGGGGTAGTGTTAAGATCTTGAAAGGGCAGGGGTGAACAGTCAAGAAAGGGATAAAATGGCAGAGGATCTTGACAGATGGGGACGACTGGTCAAGAGGGTGGAACAATTTAAATGATGTGACCCCTATCCCACAAGGGACCAAGGGAGGGGGAGAAGGTGCATGCATACATGCTTTCCAAACTCACACAGGTTTCACACACCCTGCGACACCCCATGTTTACCTTGTCTGGGATCTTTGAAGCCAACTTAGCGAGTGTATTGACGTTATCAGTGTTCAGTACGGGACACATGACATCGAGGGGACGGTGTGTGCCATCAACCAACTTCTTGTAGTCCAGGTCTGTTCAACACAAAGCAACAGTAAGATTATTTAAATGGCACAGTAGTCATACTTGTGATTGAGACTAACACGCTGTGTAGGTTTACAAAGGTCAGGTGTATTTTCAAATCTGCCTTTGTACTTAATGTAGCTGAGGTGGTTTTTATACTAGCTCTGAGTTGAGTAGTTTCATTAGAAGTCAAAAACACACAAACTGATCATGTTTATTGTTAAATGATGTAATGCAGCAAACCCTGTAAACCTCTATCTACGTCAACATCTACTCAAAATGTGTTTTAATGAGCTTTGTTTAATATCTTTTGATTATTCTTTGTTATGAATATCCACCTTGCCATTAAGTACATCTGTTGGCAATTTCCGATATTAGTTTATAGGGGCTAGTTGTTCACAGAATCGTGTGTGTGCGTGCGTGCGTGCGTGCGTGCGCGCACGCGTGTATACACACTCACTCACTCACTCCCTCCCTCCCTCCCACCCACCCACCCACCCACCCTGTTTAGCCTGTCTGAAGCGGCCTCATCTGAAGCTGGCAAAAATCATAAAAATAAAAGTTTTCAACATATATGGTTCCTTTTTGCTTTATATGGCAGCTAGCATGTATGGCTACATGTGACTCATTGGACACTATAGCCACGCAGTAATTATCTGGTAGCTGGGTAAAAAAACGGAAATGTTTTTTTGTTTTGTTTTCAGTGAAATTCAGGTTGTAATGTTCCCATGTTTAGATGATGTGATAAATTCATAGTATTATAATAAGCATTTCTTTAGCAGTATCATAGTATTATAATAAGCATTTCTTCAGCAATAAAATGATACCTCACTCATATTTTTACGAAAACCATGTAAAGTTATAATTGTTTTAAGTAACTGTACTACAGAGGACTGGAACTGGAACTGTTTTCACAATGATAATGTAAAGGGATAAGATGAATTAACAATTTGTTCTCAGAATACCACTGTACATCTTAAATTATCAACTGAACAATATAGATGAACATAGAGTACATCCATACTCAATGTCATTAGTGTTTATACATGGAACCTGTGCTCACCCGATGCCACAGTTTTGATCTTGCGCAGCAATTTGATATGAGTGATGGGTGTCACTGTGCCCGCGTCTTCTGGCTCTACCGTGCACCCGTCCAGCAGACTGTAGTAGTGGATGAGGGACTCGTGGTCGGTACCCTCAATGGTAGGGTAGATGTACTTGTTCATGCGGGCGTGGAAGTCAGTAGGGCGTGCAGTGAGGGTTGACAGTAACTTCTCCTGCTGTATTCGAGAATGTATCTCCTCAGTCGTCAGTCTGTACAAGCACACTTAATTTGTTAGAAAAGAAACTGAATCTTGGTAAAGGTATGCTGATTACACAATGGAGGCTACCTCGATACAGTGTATTTTAACTTGGTAAAGGTATGCTGATTACACAATGGAGGCTACCTCGATACAGTGTATTTTAACTTGGTAAAGGTATGCTGATTACACAATGGAGGCTACCTCGATACAGTGTATTTAAAATCGCCAGATGGTGAATATGTCGTAACGCAAGGCATTCTGTGATTATTGTCGACATGCTTTGTGATGTTACCACTGAAGTTTTTTAATCTATGACAATACCAGCATTCATTGTTGTGCTACAAACAGTTTATCAGTAAAGATCACAAGTCATGGTGTATCTATGCCAACGAGTGACTGACATACTTTGAAAAAGATAAATAATCAGACACCTAATAGTAATTCCGGTGACTGTTTTGACATGTGTCAAAACAATCGCATCAATACAAAACTTATCCACTGTCCACGAAGATATACAAGCAATAAAAAATGATGCCGAGTCATACAGTATGAGTCATAAATACGTACCCGCTGTCAAAGAGGAACTCGAGGTGAGTCATGTAGACCTCCCAGAGAGGAACGTTGTACCTCTGTGCTAGCGAGACCGCGATGTCACACACAGATGTCTCTAGTGACCTGTTGGCGAGGACATCATTAATACATCCACTGTATGAACACTGCATATATGTCCAGTGGTGTTTTTAAGAGCGCTGGACACTAAGTAATAACGTTAATACCAGAACATTAATTTCACATGAAGACCACCCCAACACTGCCCACTAATTTATATATGTTGATTTTCTCAACAAAAAAAATTGGTTTTAATGAAAATGCTACTGCAGTTGGGTGACAAGACAACAACTAAAATGTAGTTTTTATTAAAACTTAATCATAATTTTGTGAACACTGTGGAATTGCCTTTTGGCATTGCTTTCAAGGAAACATCTGTAGCCTGATAGTGGATACTCTACTGCTTGGAGTGTGTTTTGATTGCTCTACAGAAACAAGTAAACACACATGTTGAGATGGCCGAAGAAGGTTCAGTGAGCTATATGTTTGCCAGCCAAGTCTGATGCTCATCAATGATACATTATAATGTTACCCTTGACATAGTCATTGTTACTATCAATACCAATGAAACACTACTATTATCAACAGCTCACATTGCAAGTCCTAGTATGGTCTCCTGTCGGTATTCAGTATCATCCACGAAGCGGGACGTGTCAATACCTGTAGGCAAAGATGACATCGTTATTGGATCTCTGAACACAATGGAAATGGATTGAGTTGATTTGTGGCATTTACCTGCAAAACGTTTCGAGGTAAACCATGTCTTCCGTTGCATGTTGTTAAGCAACAGATAGGAAAGCCATTATTTCATAAGACAATGATGCACAAAAATCACTCAGCAGCCTGAACACGTATTAGTGCAACAGTAGGACTATTTCAAGGAACAAATACAGGTTCGGTTATTGGAACACTAAAAAAAAAACTGTTTTGGCACCACTACTGACAACAAACAATAAACTTTTGTGCAAAATATTGTCCCACAAATGTAAACCCTATTCATTAACTAGAAGGGTTTTTCAACTGCCCTAATGGGTTCACATATATTTTATCTTCAACTTCAAAAAGTTACAGTAACAGTCTTAATTCAAACGTTTTAGAGTTTGTATTAAAAACTGCAGGAAACAAGATTTAGAAACAACCCTTGTTTAACCAACTTACATATTTTTGACAGCTCAGCTTAATTGAAAAATAAAGTGAATCCACAAAAATAAAATCCTTAACCAAAACCCACCTCTTCCCAAGGCCTGCAATGTTTGCGCCTGTGCAAAGTCCATCAAGCGTTCATCATAACACAGAAGTTTGTCTGCCAGTGAACACATCGTAGGTGTAAACTCAATATCAGAGACCTTTCCCGATTTACAACTTTTCGCTAACTTAAGCGCCTTCTTGGTGACATCAGCAGGGCTGTGAAGGTAGACAGCATCAGGGTGGGATATGCTCTCCTGGGGAAGGGTTTTATAAATCTGCAGGGCGTAGTAATATATAGCAAGCTGCAGTGAAATGGCTGTCATCGGGTGTTTCTTGAAGCATTGATCAGCTTCCACAGGCTGAAAGTAAACAAACTCTTCAATTCAATCAATGTGAGTTTATTTGGTTACTCATTTACAATGATGTTACAGGTATGGTCATAAGTAACTTGATTTAGTAACTCAGGAGATTCTCTGGAAACCCCAAGGGGCTTATTGCGAGAACCACACATGATTACGTATAGTAATCTTGTCATGGAATGATGCTGCAAGTTGGCAATTATGTTAATAATACTAGATATGAAGCAAATAAAAAATTACAACTTGGCGTCTTAATCCAGCAATCTAGTACAATCTAACGACTTGTTAATTGAACAATATAGTGAATATTCGTTAGTATATGCAAAAAATATGTTAATAATAGTAAATATGATGCATATAGAAAATTACAAATTAGGACATGTTGCAGTTTGTTGAGAGCAGGAATTATTTTAACTTGTTTTTAAATTGGTTTTCTGATGTAAAATTCTGTATGTGTTCCGGTATGGAATTCCAGAACAAGGGCCCAGAGTATTTAATTGTAAATTTCCGTGTGTTTGTCCGTGCTTCGTGCATAAAGTAATCATTGTTGTTCCTAGTATTGTGATTGTGGATTTCAGTATTCCTTTGAAACAGTGTTGAGATCCTGTTTGAAGTGCTTGACGAGAATGCTTGTACATAAGTAGCCCTAGCTGCAGTTTGTAGATATCTTCAATTTTTAGTATACTGTTCTGTTTAAATAGCGGTTCAGAGTGAGCGAGGTAATCAGAGTTGTTAATGATCCTAACAGCTTTCTTTTGCAGCATTCTGATCTTATTATGTTTTGTAGAGTATGTATTAGCCCATATTAGAGTACAATATTGTAGATGTGAAAGTATTAAAGAACAGTAAATCGTTTTGAAGATGTATGAGGGAAGGAAATGTTTAAGTTTGCAGAGTATACCAATATTTTGTGCAAGTTTAGTAGCCAGTTTGTACAGGTGCTTTGACCAATTTAAGTGTTCGTCTATATACACACCAAAAAATTTGGTGAGGTTTGGTTTAGAAGGCAATAAAACAAGAATATTATTTATAGAATCTCCACTTAAGGGAACACCCTAGATGGATAGGATTTTTTTATTGCCTAGCTAATGCAATTGTTTTTAGCCCAAACTGTAGTGTCTGAGTAAAAATTATATTGAATATTTTTTTGTCAGACCCCTGTTTCTATGGCAACAAACGAAGATGGCTGCCAAATATAACATAGCTTGGAAACACTGTAACTCCTCCAATAATTCAGGTATCAATGTAATTCTTTCTTATTTACAATACCTCATGCTATGCAACTACAAAGAGATAGTTAAAATATTGTCATTACTTCACATTAAAAAAATAAAATATTTTTTATAAAAACACCACATTTTACATTACGACTACGAAGATCACACTAAAACTACACATTATAAAATATATCCCTTCATAGTTGCATAAAGAAGATAATAAGGAGCATATCGATCAAAACTTCTTTGGGGTACTGTCATTATTACCACAGATATGATATTTCCAAATTGGAAAAACACAGTTTCTTGCAAAAGCCTGTCAAAGATTGAAAAATTACTTGAAAGAGGCATGCTTTATCCATGAATAAAAGTGATTTAGAGGTATGTAATTGCTATAAAAAGTTATTTTGATTATTGTTATGGATAATAAATATACAAAGCTATCAGAATACATTGAAACACATTTTGAGTATTTCTGTAAAAATACCATTTCACCTGGGGTGTCTCCCCTTAAAGTGATTAAATGGCAAGTCTTCTGAAACTTACAATGACTGAATCTAGCACAAGTTTTCAGAATGGAACATATTTATTTGGGGCTTCCACTATTTTTCATTTCCATCCATTTTCTATTTGTTTTAATTGATAAATTTGAGCAAATTTGACGAAACCTACACTAAAGGCCCATGTTCAATCTATATACAGTCGCGCCTCGTTATAACGCGGTAGTCGGGGTCCACGACTCCGGACCGCGTTGTAAGCGAGGCGCGTTAGGTGTTCTCATATCTGCCACTAGGGAGCTACTAAACAACAGCGACCGCCGCCCGCTGCATCAAGTTCAGGAACCCTGCCGAAGCCCAGGCCGTGTGCTTACAGCATTGTCTTATACGGCAATATGCAGTTTATGGAACTTATTAAACGAGTATACTAGCATAAACGTGTATTATTTTTAAATGTCACACCCTCTTGACTCTTCACCTGAATAAAACACATGTATGTATACTGTTATGGACTAGATCTACTACGATGATGATGTACTGGACCGCCAGGCCTACGAATCGAAAATAATAACCTGGACCTGAGCGGCCGAAAACGTATATGTTTTGACAAACGTAGTATGCATGCTGATAAAACACAGAAAAAGACAATAGGTAGAATTAATAATTGTTTCACTTCGTCTTTCAACCGATCTCGACCGAAGCATAAATTTATTACGCACCACTTAACATCGATTCATCATTTCATATGCGGATGACGAATTCGAACTTTCGCCACCGGTAGAGCCTTGGGTTAGGAATTTGGCGTGTTGGTTTCGCGTCGCGAAAACGATTAAATTTACGATGTAATGGAAAGCATGTAATTTCACCCAAGTGTTATGTTGGTACCGCATATTAAATGCATTTAAAACGGTTGATCTGATTCTTACGTGAGGCATATTTGTGAATCTCGATTGCAATTTACAAACCGTCGAAGAGAAGCCAGCGTCAGCGACAGCGCAAAACAAACAACACGTTGATACTCGTTCACTGACATAGTTCACCTAATGTTTCTTGAGAATTGTCAAAGCAATTCTAAGTAGGTTTAAGCGGGCCCATTTGACATTTCCCCTAGCGGCAGAAATTCGGGGTCCACGACCGACCGCGTTATATCCGAATCCGCGTAATAACGGGGCGCGTTATAACGAGGCGCGACTGTACAGTAGGTCAAACATGAGACTAACAAGACTGTTAATCTTTTTCGATTCACTGACAATCCGTGAAAATTAGGGAATTGTCAAAATCTTTCCTGTATTAACAGGGCATAATTTGTGACTAACAATTTATTTTTATTCAAGTTTTTATGCATACTGAATGAGTTTATAATGCTTAAAATTATAACCGATGTACTTGATGTGTTATACAAACTTCTGTACCGAACAATACAATGTTTTTGTATTCTTAATGGAATAGCAGAAAGAAAACATTTTGACACGATCCCTAGAACAGGGCACAGTAGTTATTACCTGAGGCAGGGCGAGTAAGAAGGCTAGACCGAGGGTCGAGTCTCTTGATAAGCTGTCTTCTGCCAGCTGTTGTAGCACTGTAGAGAAGACACACATTGAAAGACAGAATAAACCGACATCTTCACAATAAAACCCTCTAGTTCTGTGTAGTCGAGAGAGAATTGCAAACAGATGCTATCAATTACAGCTCCAGAGTTACATAGATATAAGCACAGTAAATGAACATGTTGTTGTAAACTAGTTGTGTTTTTACAAAATGTTTCTTAGTTGATCATCCATCTCAATTCCAATCTCCACATAACAATCCTAAACCACCTGTTTATAAAACTTTAAAAGTTTCGGCTAGAATTTCCTCCCCACACATAAAACGTCTCAACACTGAAAAGCAATGCACTCAATAACAACCACAGGTAATCTAAGTGATTCATCGTGGGGAGTTTCAATGCACTCAACAACAACCACAGATAATCTAGGTGATTCACCGTGGGG
This sequence comes from Lamellibrachia satsuma, assembly GCA_033239005.1. NCBI lineage: Eukaryota > Metazoa > Annelida > Polychaeta > Sabellida > Siboglinidae > Lamellibrachia > Lamellibrachia satsuma. Next base: position 3,185,821 of record BSQZ01000067.1, read on the forward strand.
GTTTCAATGCACTCAACAACAACCACAGGTAATCTAGGTGATTCATCGTGGGGGGTTTCCAGAGAATCTCCTGAGTTTCACTGCAATTTAAATTTGATGAAAAATAAACAGTGCAAATGTGCAAATTGTGTGTGAAACCAAATAATGTTGAATTCTAACAAGAACACACTAAATAAAAGCCGATATGTATATATATATATATATATATATATATATATATATATACAATTAAGCAGAATTATGTTGTGCAAATTGCATTCCATTTTCGATGGGAAAATGTACGGTGCAATTTTCAATCATTGGTACTTCATTGGCATTTCATATAATATATGACACTTTGACACTTTACAACATACAAAGCAAAAACATTTCAAATGCTGCATATATCATATAATTCAAATCTTGGTGAAGCTGAACAATTTCTCTCAGTAGTAAGACAAGCTTTGTCGATGTCCCTGTCTAATTCACTCCCACGCTTTAGCTAAATGATCCCCAAGCTTACCCTCGGAGGCAGGATGGGTGGCATTTCCCTCGGTCAAGGTCTCCTCCAGTTTTCCCGCACGTAGAATGTTCTCACTCAGGTTGCTGCCACCAGATGGCACCAGGTAGTGTTGGTAATCAGCCTCGCTCTAGGAAGATGCAATAATTAATTAAAATGGTGTTCACATTCAGTTACCATTTTTGACAGATTTAGATTACATAGTTACAAATATGCAACCTTGTATTCATCTAATTTTTAATTAATAATTTATAGTTAATTTCCATTGAATCCTAACATGAACTTACTGTAAAACTAATGAAGCTGAAAGTGTTCAGTAAACCCAGCAAAGGTTAAAAGTAAGTTAATTAGAGAGAAACAAAATTGACAAAATTAATATTAACCCAGCAATGTGAACAAACACAATAATATGAGTAGTGTGCTTCATAGGTTGAAGTTTAAAACCCAGGCAGATTTGAACTCTGACCCTCATTTGTGGTAGAGATATGAATGTACTAAGCACTACATTGTGTACATTAATACATGAATTAATAACCATTGATTTAACATTTTCTGCAATCTGGCAGATTGGTGGGGGTGTTCACAGGTTTCGGTGAACGGTGGCGTTATGGCCCCACCTTTTAGGTTACAAAAATATATAGAGTAGGAATTTTAGAAAGTAGTGTAGTCCAGTGATGCAGTATATGCAAATAGGTTTGTGTCGAGTATTGTCGGTATTGGGTTAATGTTTTAATGTGCTGGTGATGATGCCATGAATTGTCTTGTGTTGTAGGAATATTACTACATGTACTGTATTGCTATGTCGAAGTGTGGGCTCTGGGAGCATTGTGTCCAGGCGGCTTTGTATGAGGCTCAGCCACATGTTTGGCGCATGTTACAGGGTCCACACTTCATGCTTTTAATCAGAATAATATGCCATTAGGCATAATCTTAATAAATGTCATTTATTTGGCCTTTTCATATCCTTACACCTGGCTTGCGTTGTTGGTTGCATAAATACATGAATTAATATCCATTGATTTAACATTTTCTGCAATCACCACATAACATGAGAGGCCGCATTAGTATTTATTAAATAAAAATCATGTCAGTGACTGGGCACACTGATAAAGGTTTATTGCCAGGTGATATTTAGTAAGTGTTTAAAACAGCAATATTTAATGCAAAATCTGCATGTTCTTAAAGTATCAAAATATAAATGAAAAATTTACACTTCTTAAAACCTCATCATATTCAAGCATAAAATGCTAAGAAAGTGGTTGCTTGTATAAAATGTTCTGAAATCACACACCCTATTTGAGTAGCACCCATCAATGACCGACTCATAGAAGGGATGACATCCTTGTCGCTCTAACTTCCTGTTCCCATCGTCCATCTCACAGCCCCAGCCTGGCTGATGCGTTGCCATTGACAACGGCTGCAGACTCTTCAGTGTCTTTGACCACCATTTTGTATCGCTTACATGCAGCAGCGCCGCCCTTGTGGCTTTATTTGTCGAAGAGAGGATTTCCTTTGTCTGACGGATTGCACCTCTCGCTGAGAATGGACTCTCCCCAGGGCTCTGGTTCTTGTTATCGGCCACCTGACAGTTCACTCTCTCACACAGGATCTGAAAAGCATTATGGGTAAATAAGTCAATAGCATTTCCTCAAAAGTGTGCACAATTTCTATGGGGCTTCTGCCTTCACAAAAATTGTAACACTCAAGGAGAGGGATATTGCTGAATAGATATTCCTGTTGTTAATGTAGATACATTCTTCCGCTTTGGTTCCCTCTGGTCTTGGCTGGATTAATGAAGCATGCAGATGAATTAATCACGGAATTCCACCTGCGCCATTTTGAAGCTAGAGCAACTTCGTTCATCCTACTTTGCCTGTATTTTTCAGAAGACACTAAAAGCAGTTGGTCCCTTCTATCTGGTCGGGGAAGTAAAAGATCCCATGTAGGGAAATGGAAAAAACCTGTCATGGACTCACTAACCCTCAGCACAATATATAATATATATATAGACAATAATAATAGAATAAAGTTAAAACTATGAAAACAAACAATACATTTTAAAACTACACACAGGTACCTTATTGAGAGCAAAACAATGTTACTGTCTAAAAGTAAAACAAATGTCCAAGCCAATTCAATACAGCTGCGGGAAATTCTGTGATAGAATCAGTCACGCTGAGGAAATTTACTATGCCCAGCTCCCACAGCCCATCAAGGGGCTGTGTAGAGTAGACAGACTGAAGGTGTACCTGTGTTAGTCTATCAAGGGGCTGTGTAGAGTAGACAGACTGAAGGTGTACCTGTGTTAGCCCATCAAGGGGCTGTTTAGAGTAGACAGACTGAAGGTGTACCTGTGTTAGCCCATCAAGGGGCTGTGTGGAGTAGACAGACTGAAGGTGTACCTGTGTTAGCTCATCAAGGGGCTGTGTGGAGTAGACAGACTGAAGGTGTACCTGTGTTAGCCCATCAAGGGGCTGTGTGGAGTAGACAGACTGAAGGTGTACCTGTGTTAGCCCATCAAGGGGCTGTGTAGAGTAGACAGACTGAAGGTGTACCTGTGTTAGCTCATCAAGTGGCTGTGTGGAGTAGACAGACTGAAGATGTACCTGTGTTAGTCCATAAAGGGGCTGTGTGGAGTAGACAGACTGAACGTGTACCTGTGTTAGCCCATCAGTGGGCTGTGTGGAGTAGACAGACTGAAGGTGTACCTGTGTTAGCCCATCAAGTGGCTGTGTGGAGTAGACAGACTGAACGTGTACCTGCGTTAGCCCATCAAGTGGCTGTGTGGAGTAGACAGACTGAAGATGTACCTGTGTTAGTCCATAAAGGGGCCGTGTGGAGTAGACAGACTGAACGTGTACCTGTGTTAGCCCATCAATGGGCTGTGTGGAGTAGACAGAATGAAAACGTACCTGTGTTAGCCCATCAAGTGGCTGTGTGGAGTAGACAGAATGAAAACGTACCTGTGTTAGTCCATCAAGGGGCAGTGTGGAATAGATAGACTGAAGGTGTACCTGTGTAAACCCATCAAGGGGCAGTGTGGAGTAGACAGACTGAATGTGTACCTGTGTTAGCTCATCAAGGGGCTGTGTGGAGTAGACAGACTGAAGGTGTACCTGTGCTAGCACATCAAGTGGCTGTGTGGAGTAGACAGACTGAAGGTGTACCTGTGTTAGCCCATCAAGGGCTGTGTAGAGTAGACAGACTGAAGGTGTACCTGTGTTAGCCCATCAAGGGGCTGTGTGGAGTAGACAGGCTAAAGGTGTACCTGTGTTAGCTCATCAAGGGGCTGTGTGGAGTAGACAGACTGAAGGTGTACCTGTGCTAGCCCATCAAGTGGCTGTGTGGAGTAGACAGACTGAAGGTGTACCTGTGTTAGCCCACTGAAGATGTACCTGTGTTAGCCCATCAAGGGGCTGTGTGGAGTAGACAGACTAAACGTGTACCAGCGTTAGCCCATCAAGTGGCTGTGTGGAGTAGACAGACTGAAGATGTACCTGTGTTAGTCCATAAAGGGGCCGTGTGGAGTAGACAGACTGAACGTGTACCTGTGTTAGCCCATCAGTGGGCTGTGTGGAGTAGACAGACTGAAGGTGTACCTGTGTTAGCCCATCAAGTGGCTGTGTGGAGTAGACAGAGTGAAAACGTACCTGTGTTAGTCCATCAAGGGGCAGTGTGGAATAGATAGACTGAAGGTGTACCTGTGTAAACCCATCAAGGAGCAGTGTGGAGTAGACAGACTGAAGGCGTACCTGTGTTTCAAGCAGACACTTCGCCCGCAGTATTGGTTCGATCACTTTTGGCGTGCAGTACGTGATGGCAAAACACAGTAACTCCATCCTACAAGAGACACATATTATTACACGTTCCACCAGGGGCATGTGACACTGACCTGCAGTCAGTGGAATTCAATGCTAAATTAATATCTTTACATCGTAAGAAGTCATTATTGGCAATGATCAATGACAGGCCAAATGGGAAGGTGTTCTTTTTATATATTGAGACCACTAAATTTTTTTCATTTCCCTGTGTGGGTTAATTATTTTGCCTGGCATAGACACCAGGTAGAAGGGACAAACAGCTTTTAGTCTCTTCTGGAAGACAGGCAAAGTGGTGTGAATGAAGTTGCCCAAGCTTCGAAACAGCAACATGATGGACTCAATGGACAGGCAGCCCAGCTCTCTAACTGTCGACCTACTGCGCCCTACAAAGTATGGTAGACAACTAGCCTCACCAGGTCTCGAGATTAAGCTGTTGTACCCAGTGGCCCGTCGTGCCAGTAGATTTTAAAAGTTACTGGCCCGAATGTTTTTATAAAAAAACACATTTATGCAATCAACAACACAACACAGATATAGAGATATGAAAAGGCCAAATGAATGACGTTTATTGTGGGGATTAAGGGTAAGCCCACTTTTCAAAGAAATGTAAAACAAAGAAATGTGGGCTCCACAACCCAACGCCAGGCTGACTACGCCCCATGCGAGCCTCCTGGACGTCGGGTTCAATAGGGCCCACATTTCACCACAAAGCAGTAGCAGTATTCCTAGAACAAATAAAAGAAACAATGGCATTACTATTGTTATGGAACACCCTTAAACCAAATAGCATAATGCCCTACATGCTATCACGCAGTCTATGAATACAACTACCTGCTTAAAAATACACTAGCTCTAACTGGAATAACTACAAAGGTGGGGCCAATTCGCCACCGGTCACCGACCATGTGACCACCCCACCAACCCTCATTACAAGTCGATGATGTGAATTTGGCTGTGATTTTTTTTTACTGTTGGTGATTTACTTTTATGCTTTCCATCAGTATTCCGAATGGCAGATAATGTTGCTGCTAGAATTGTTTGAGAATCAGAACCTGTCAAAGCCGCAGCAGGTCGAGTTTTGAGCATGCGTACTGTCGGCATTTTTTGACAATCCATATCGAGTTACAGCTAGTTATACTAAAAACTACGACAGGCGAAACGGACCTGACACTATATATAACTATAACTGTTACAATTGGGTTGTATTTCTTTCGAATATAAACTTTTGGACTTGAAATACAAAGTTCAGTAAACTTAGCTAACTGCACCCTAGTGTGTCCTGGAATGAATGTTGGGACACCTAGCGGACAATCCATGAACCAGTCGGTGTATATGAAATCGGTACGTTGAAGGCGTATTGCGACAGCCGATACATATCGCGCAGAAGAAAATGCTGCGATATATCGATATACAGGTAATACGGCGCAACCCTAGTAAAATATAGTTGTCCGCAATGCATAAGCTTCACAAAAAGACCACATGTCGTCGTGAGTAGCGACGCCATGTGGACTTGTTGTGAGACCCGTACATATCAAAACAAGATAGCAACTATATGAAGCGACAACACGAAAGTAGATGAGATGAAGATTGTGTTTAATTGTAGCGCTGGGGCGGATGGCAAGAACAAGTGATTGTAATGATGGCCTGTTGCTGTGACTAATCATATAAAAACAATCTGAAACTATGATGGCCCACCGGGCCAGTAAAATATGAAACCTTGCGGGCTGAACTGGCCTGGCAGCCCCAAAAAGGGTGCCAGGGCAGCGGGACAGTGTTAATGTAGTGGCCTGCTTACACTCTGAAAACTGTTGCATTTATATTACAAATATAACCGAGTTTGGTAACAATAACTGATTAGCCTTTAGACAGAATGGAAGAAATGATTGATGTACTTTGCTGGTATATCTCCGAATTGTTCTGCTTCTGCTAGTTCCTTGCATTCTGGCCAGATGTCAGGATAGCCCATCTCCATAAGTCGGTAGCAGTTCTCATAAGCAACGCTGTGGTCCTGCACCTGGTGGCCACAAAATAAACCATGGTTGTGTCACCAACTGTCCCCGCTTGTTTGAATTAAATTTCCTATTCATGTATTAGACCAACTTTGCTGTTTGTTTTTATCTTTTGCTTGATGCATTGGCAATATGATTTATTTCAAGCAAATAGTGTCTGGGCATTTTGTAAAATGGGAAACTGTTTGTTTTCTCTCTTATAGCAATAACTATCTTCGGCAATGATCACATTTGAGATAAAATTTAATTATATTTAAATTATAACATAAATTGTTATATTGTGCATATGGAAGATTAGTGCTGTTGTTACAAATGGTAGACTTTTAACACTGCTGCCAGCATAGTCACTGCCTCCACATGAACACATCAAGGTCATGGTCAGGGCGCGACATGTAGATTTACCTTGAGGGCGGCTTGAGCAACAACTCTCAGTACCCTTCCGTGCCTCTCCACCTCGTTGCTCCCTCCGATACGAAGCAGCTGGCCCAGCCTCAGCAGCTGCAACAGCAGGAAACATCAGCATACAAGGGTAGACATGAGGCTGAACTGATTTTTCTGGAACTCTGGAATTTTTATTTGGCCATTTTCAATTAGTTTGATGTCAATATTTTAAAAGAAAATAACCTGTAAAATTTATTAAATAAAGCAAATATGTTGACAGTATGTTGTCCATTTTTAAATGAATAGACATACTATAACAATTAAGAGATCTTTGAAACTGCAATAAATGCCACCAATGTTGTTCTGGTTTTGTTTGAGATGACCTGTTTTCCAGATGTGTGAACCTGTCTTGCCAACAGTACTACACTTAGAATCATCCAATAGATGGATATTACATAATATTCATACACTACAAACAGAAAAGTGGAATCAAAATCATCATAACAAAGGCAAGCAAATTTGACTCCAAAACCCAAACTGTTTCATCATGAAAACAGCTTATATGAATTATGTAAGCTATTTTAGCACCACATTTAAGACCTCACTTTAATATTCATGTAATAATCATGGACAAAGTTCTTTATGTCATGTCAATAAGTTTCCATTATATATCAGAACATCGGTGTATGTGGCACTATCTGACTGATGATGATAAAAATAATCTACATGGGGTGCCACCTGGGAGGCCACCATTCAACTCATATAGAAGATGGGTACAAATAGTGACAGACCCTCTGTGAGTTCTTGTACGTAAACGGTTTACTGTCGACAGCTTTCTGTATGAGTTCCAGCCGGTCACTGCACATCCGAACTGAAAGTGAACAAACAGGAACCTCAAAGTTAAACCTGCAGGTCCATTTGATGAACATGTTTAATTGCACATAAGAGTTGTGTGCTAAGTCTGCAAGACCCACCATTTTGCCCTTGCTTACAACTTTTGATGACTTGACATTGTAAAATGATTTTGGCATAATAATTTTTCTTATTATAATTATAAACGTTTGTTATACTTTCTACATTGCCAGAAACCTGCTCTTGTGTCCATGTGCTGACAAGTCATTTATAAAAGCGGACGTACATTATGCATGTCTATAAAACAAAACTACCAGTTTAAATTTTCTGGAAAATGAAGGATGTTATAATGACCTTGACAATGGCACTGACCTTGGATAGGGAGGATGTTGACACCGAAGCCATCAAGTAGTGCAAGTGACTGAATGAGATCAAGCTCATGCAGCACTGTCTCAGGTGTGTCCGTGATTAAATTCAAACATGCCCTGGAGTACAATGTCAAGTTTAAACATATTGTATCTTCAATATTAAAATTCAAACATACCTTACCATCAATATTAAAATTCAAACATGCCTTACCATCAATATTAACATGCCTTACCATCAACATTAACATGCCTTACCATCAACATTAAAATTCAAACATGCCTTACCATCAACATTAAAATTCAAACACACCTTACCATCAACATTAAAATTCAATCATACCTTACCATAAACATTTAAATATGATATTTTAAATATGCCACTAAGATTAAAATTCAAATACACCCTGCCATGAATATTCAAATTCAAATAACCAATTATCAAATATACCAATGTTATGCAGTTATGATCCAGCGTCAAGCTGTCACTGTATATATTAAAATACACTGTGCACAAATTCACACATTCAATATTCATAGTCAAAAATACTCCACAACCAAAAGTCAGACTCAATCATGAAATAAAATAAAAAATAAGATTTTAATGAAAATGTAATCAAGATTATTAACAAAAACAGAAATAACTGACCGTGCCAGATCCATCGAAGAATCAGTGAGATTTGCTGACGAATCAAAATACTCCTGTGCTGCCATCAACACCAACTCAACCGCACTGTTGTAAGGAACTTTCCAAACAGGGGCGCCCTCTGGGGAGTCAGCTGAAGCCTGGTGGAGATGGTCATGCCCCTGGTGACTGCTGGTCTGAACCATTTTGCCAGCGAGTTGGATGTTTGCAAGACGACCCGAGCACAGCAAACTCTCGACAAAAATCTTAGACAAAAACAAGGAAAACATGTTAAGAATACTTGAATGGACAGATGTTCTGGTTTCTTGGATTGTTTTAACTTTGATTAGATATCTTATTTACCTTACAAGAAACTTGGTTGAATTCTCCGAATATATTTTGGTCAGCTTCACAGCCTCTGTGTGAAGTGAAAGTCTACTATTTCACTTCACTTCACTATGGCCCCGTCATCACATGACCAATGTCTCGGTTCAGGGCATGTTTCATTCGATGGATGTTTATTATATATTTCTATGAAACATTTGGAGAATTCAACCAAGTTTCTTGTGACATAAATAACATGTCTAATGTATAGAATAATCCCAGAAAGTGAGCATCAGCATCTACTAAGTTATTACCTTAAATGAGTTTTTTTTCTACAAAAACACATCTTCATATAGCTGTCATGACATTTTATTGTCACTTTTTGTGGATCATAGTTTGGTAAACCACTTGTAATACATCAAATGCCTGCCAATGTTTTCAATGTTTTCCATATGATTTTAATTTTCATTAAGTTGCATCAGACTGACAATTACAGCAACTACTTTTGTAGAGCAACAGTGTAACATTTTATTGCTATCACTGAAATATTTTTTCTTACATGAAGCCAATGTAACCTTTTAAAAAAAGAAACTGAAAGTCATACCTCGTAGCACGTGGATGGCTCCACACAATGGTACACTTTCTCCTGAAGAGCAAGTAGGTCTGTTAACAATGCCCTCCACTGTTTGGCACCAAGAGGAGGAGTCCTGTCGATGACATCACAGCAGTAATAACCTTTCTAATGTTTTATATTATGGTGCCACATAGGTACTGCATTGATTTATTACACACAATCAATGCAAAACTTGTTATTATTATTATTAATAAACATTAACTCATTGTAAAATATTAACTCATTGTAAAACTTTAACTCATTGTAAAACAAAGGCAGCTCTTGAAATCCTATTGGTAATATTGTTGGTCGATCAAGTCAAGTGATAGCGATACAGGTCTAGTGACACAGGCCTAGTGACCGTCACACCGATGGCTGAAAATGTGTGAACTTTCGTTTTACACATTTTATGTACCACGCTTACAAAAGCATTTACACTGATGGAATAATTGGGTTTGGATTCTCAATTGGTTAAGCTGATTTGCTGCTGATATTATGTGGACATATCTACTTACTTGCGACCAGCAACTCGCGTCAATTTGGTAAACAGCTTCTTCGCTTCTTCAGCATCATTCTAAAAAAAGAGTGTACATGTTACTGTTACCTGCAGTAACATGATTGAAAACAGATTTTGCAGGAGCGTAAAACAAAGAGCTCAGAATTTACAGTCATCCGATCATGACTTATTTTTAGTATCAATCAGTTTACCTAGAAGACAGAATAGCTTCAGTCATTACCACCAACCAGCAACATTAGTAAGAATGGTTGCCTAGCAATAACAATTAAATCCCTAATTCAAGTCTCAAATTTAGCTGCATATATGTAGAGAAGTAATTAATGATTTTTCTATGATTGATTCCTAAAGATACTTTCAATATATAAGTTTATTAACAAGGGAATCAATCTCAAAGGGGATAACGTCATATGTTAAACATCAATGACAGATGGTACAGTTCTTATTTGATGACACAATCCCTTGGTCCATCATCACAAAGCACTGCAGGTTTTTATTAAACATTTCATAATAATGACTTCACAGTATTTTGACCTCTCAAGAAAGCTTGGTTCTCTCTTCATATATTTCAACTGAATCTCTCAGTTTTCATCAATGTAGAGACTTCAAGAGATGAGGTCAAAATATTCAAAGACATAACTAATTTCTTGAGAGGTAAAAACTATATCAAAATTCACATTCCAAAAAACAGGAATGTCAATACACTGAAGACGTCACACCAATAACTATGTCTGGTCAAGTAGAAAGTTGCCTTGGCGATGTGATGGACAGACAGACAGTCATTACCTGTGTGTCTCTGATGAATGCTATTGTCTGAGACAGATCACTGTTCTCCAGAATCTCTCCAGCACTGGATCAACACATGATATCAACACATTAGCATACTGATGGTTAATTAAGAACATAGCGGTTAAACTGTGGTTGAAAAATAGCAGAAGAGACCGTATGCACTCATTTAATTTTGAAATAAAATCAGACAAAGACCATCACATATATATTTTTCATGTTGTTTTTATATAACCAATTTATACGTATTAGTGTTCTAAAAATGCTTAAATTAATTTAAAATTAAAGCAGTATTGGTTACTCCCTCCCTCTCCCCTCCCTCCCGAATTCACTCGTAGTCGAGTATGATGACCTTGAGTTGTTGTGAAGATAGCAGTGATGATGTTCAGTTACGTGCGATATGTGCATCAGTGACAGAACAGGCCAATTTGCGACCTGCAGACCCGGCCACACCCATTACACACACACGTTTGAGTGGCAGTTGTCGTCACTGTAATGCCATCACATTCGGCTTCCATGACTGTGCGGTTTATTTCGAAACGTTTGATGCTGGCCTTGCAGATGTTTCTTCAGAGTAGGTTTCCCAGGTGGTGTGTCTTCATGTTTTTTTCATTTTGTTTTTGTACCATTTCTGGAGCCCCCCGGTAGCACGTATACCACAGGTGAGTTGGGCATGAAGTACCGGTACCCGGTAGTTGTTTTTTGTACTCTGGTGTCTGACATTCGCTTGACATGACCAGGCCAGCACAGTTGGTGTTTAACCAGGCGGGCTTCAATGCTGGTGGTGCATGCCTGTTCAAGAATGCTAGCATTGGTTGTTCGGTCTTGCCAGCAGACACCTAGGATAGCTCTGAGTGTGCGCTGTTGAAATTGTTCAAGAGCTTGATGTGGCAGTGGTACGTTACCCATGTTTCACTGCCATACAAAAGAGTTGGCAGCATGACAGCTCTGTATACCAGGGTCTTACAAGGGTCCTTATTGGCTACGATGCTACCATTAACTGGTCAATGTATATGAGTTAGTTGAGAGTTCGATTAGCTGACAGTCTATCTATTCATTAGCTGACAGTCTAACTATTCATCTCATTCACATAGTTGACTACAGTGTGTATCCAAACCTACACTATATTTCATGTGGTAAATCAGATCAGCAATTACTGCTAAAAATGTACATCTTACAATTGAACAATTTGTATCAAGCCAGTTTTTTCCTGTACAAACTAGCTGCTAAATGTTCTAGGAACATGATCATACCTGAGTTGACACTCCAACTCATCCACCTGGTTGTGTAGCTCCTGCAACAACTTTGTAGTGGTTCTGAAATCATAAATCTATTTTCAGGTGGGCAGATTTGAAACGGGAAAATCAGGCATTGTTGATAAAATCTGAATGGGGCAGTTTCTACAATGTAATGCTTTTATAAAAAATATTCAGCTCTGCTCAAAACGTGATCTCTTTAGTAGGTGAGATCTCTCCATTCTCAAATCCTAGCAAATATATCAATAAAATTGCAATAAATCATGAATGCAAACAGTTTATCCTTTTAATTTTTAACATATTACTTTTAGCTTTATGACTTTTAGTGCTAACACTAAAACCTGTAGGCATCTGCCACCTGGTGGCTACGATGGGAAGTAAATATCTTGTTGTGGTTAAATGTTTGAACTTCTGTGGATTCACAGAGTAGTGGCCTCTATCTCTATCTGACCATAACCACAACAGAAGCTTTAAGAAGCGGGTCAGACAATGCTGCTAACTATGACAGAAACTAATGATTGAAAGACGATATATGATTTTTCATGATTATTAATTAAAAACTTATCACTTATTCTATCTCACTTATTCCGATGTGCAGTCAATGGATGCGAAAATACATATCCAATACCAAAACGTGATAGATAAAAAGGATAAGACTAAAAACGTCAGAGAAGCCAAACTGTGGAGGAATAATACATAAATTCCTGATATGCCCGAACTGGACAAGATGTATCATTAAAATTATCTTTACAAATCAAAGTGTAGAAAGTTCACCTACCCAAATCCTCTCTCTGGGAGACACTCGAGGATTTCAAACGCATTACTTAGCTGGTCAGTACTGCAACGATAAAGAGACAGTCACAGTCAGAATAATGATACCTCGTACCCAGTGCACAACATGTCAGCTACTCCTCAATCCCAGACTGCTATATGATAAACACGTACTGCTCCCAAACGGCAGGAATAAAGCTCTTTATTGCACGGGCAACATGGACTAAGTTTATGGCATCACACAACAAGGAATCATGTTATACAAATGCATCATATTTATTATGAATTTCAAACATGTTCGGATGTTCATGTGATCGGATAAGGTCCTGGGTCAGCAACTTGGTCACAATCATGTGACTGTGGCCACGTAAACAGACGACACTGGTGTCTGCATCCATCTGGGGCCAAGCTGGCCTGGATAGATGCCGGCAAACCGGTCTTTCACACACATTTTTCAAACAAATAAAACACTGAAAAAAAAACTGCCATCATGTGCCATCAAGAAAAACGTCTTTTAAAATGCCAGCTTTATGGTGACATTTCGCAATTCATCATTCAAGGATGCCTTCAAGGTCTAGCTGCCAAAACTCACCTCTCACATGCATAGATGCATTCCAGTGCAACGGTGATCAGCAGCATTTCACTGTCAATGATGGGATCTGGTTGCTATGAAAACACACAAAAACACTGGTTAATACCACCATTTTTAACATGTGACATACAGTCAGGGATCGAACTTAACGCTCACCCAAGATGAGTAGAAATTCCTGTGGATGAGTAACCTTTGGCCTGCACTAGTCCCCCGGGCGAGTTGCTATTTTCCACTTGTTTTGTAACAATATAAATGCAAGCAATTTGAATTAGGTGTAGATACATACACATTGTATCGAAAAATAAAACAGTCAATGACGCAGTTTGAAAGTAAGCAGCTTCACTCCGAATGTTTGATACATCCGGAGCAGACCTGCTTTCTCGCTTTTACAATTTTTCGACCCACCCTCCTCCCCAATTTCTGCTGCTGAATGTTTTATTAATGTTGTGCTTGATAACATTTTGTACATTACCGGTGGAAGTGAAGTCACCACCTTCCCTATGACGCTTTCCCAGTGGATTTTGGGCTTTTCATTTGGCTATCTGCCCGTTCACATAGGGTTTTGGTGCGGAGTGGAAGATGACTTCCCTTCCATCCTCGATGTTGGGATGGTTTATTGCTAATCAGGCGTTATGGCCCCACCTTTTAGGTTACAAAAATATATAGAGTAGGAATCTTAGCAAGTAGTGTAGTCCAGTAATGCAGTATATGCAAATAGGTTTGTGTCGAGTATTGTCGGTATTGGGTAATGTTTTAATGTGCTGGTGATGATGCCATGAATTGTATTGTGTTGTATGAATATTACTACATGTACTGTATTGCTATGTCGAAGTGTGGGCTCTGGGAGCATTGTGTCCAGGCGGCTTTGTATGAGGCTCAGCCACATGCTTAACGCATGTTACAGAGTCCACACTTCATGCTTTTAATCGGAACAATATGCCATTAGGCATACTCTTAATAAACGTCATTTATTTGGCCTTTTCATATCCTTACACCTGGCTTGCGTCGTTGGTTGCATAAAAAATGTTTAATCTTCGTTCCCGATATATCCGATTTCGTAAATGAGCAGCCACTACTCGTTGACAATGTCCAGAACCTCGGGATCTGATCTAGCATTAATTGAATAAAATAATTACAGTGCATCGTCAATTATGAAATTGATATTTATTTGTTCATTTTATGTTTAAGGAGCATTGCAGGTCAACATACGAATTTGCATAAAAAAGGTCGCGTTTTGACGATGTCCACCAAAAATGGGGACTAGTGATTTTTCATGTGGATGAGTAACATATTAAGGCTACTAGTCCCCCTGGCGAGTGGGTTAAATTTCTTAATTTCGACCCCTGCATACAGCAGGTCGTTAGAAATTGTGAAACACAAATACTATTATATGATAAAGCAGAAAATACACAAACATCATGTTATGAACATTGACATTCCCACCCGGTACAAAATGGCACATAATATTTTTATACTATTCAATGATACTTCGGGATATTACTTGTAATACATATGACATTACTCATGATACTTATTAATACTGTTCATGACGCTAGCCACTATAATTTATGATACTGGTGTCTGACATTCTGACACACGGGCCAATAACAATATTCATCTCATGACATTTCACATAAAACAGGGTGGTTTAACAACACCAGAGATGCTGAGGTTAAGAAGAGCCCAAATAGAAGTGTTAAGATATTGAATTGCTATGAAAATATCGATAATTTCAAACTTGAAGAAGGTCGAGGTCATGACTAAAAGACACAAAGTAATGTTAGTAAACGAACAGTGTCAACCGGATATCAGAAAGTATTCATTCACACATAGGATGACAAAATAATGGAACAAATGATCTACTGGTTGTGTAAATGATCTACTGGTTGTGTAAATGATCTACTGGTTGTGTAAATGCCAATAGTGTGAATATGTTTAAAAACAAAACTGACATCTACTTGACAAAGGCAGGCCACAAATCGATGACAAATTTTTTAACTCTTCATAACCCAATGACTTCCTTGTCCACTTGTTTCTGGAGTTTGTTGTTTTGGATGTTTCTGTTAATTTCAAAAGGCCATTGAAACTGCTATTGTTGTTATACGACACAATACATTCTGGCTCATTGTTGCTGAACAATGATCAACACACTCACATCTGCCTTTGAAGCTCTGAAAATCTTGAGACAAAGCCCAAGGTCAACCTTTGCCATAGCAATGAGATATTTCACCATGAGTCGGTCGGAGCTGCCTTCATTGGCAAGGTTACAACGCTGCAGGAACGGCAGCAGCCATCGCTTGACGTTCTTGATATACATCTCTTCTGATGACTGCATCAAACAGAACCAACAAAACACTTTCATTTATTTTTCCTGAACAAACCAAAAAGGTTGATTAAAACCATCTCGTTATTCTATCATTTGCCTGTAGAAGTCTTCATTACAGCATAAAGTAAAATAGTATACAAAATGCAGAATTCTGCCTGAAACTGTCAACGAAATAATACGAAAACTGCAGGAATTTTGTAATATTCTTAATAGTAGTCACCATTCCTACACCATATTTCAAACTATGCCAATTCATTCTAATCAGACAACCATCTCATGGTGTCTATTAGGTGGCCTAACAATAGTATTCTCATTGTGTCCCGGCATCAGCAAACGCTAAGTTTATAAATAAGCCTCTGCAAAAGTCCATTTTAAATTTGAATTACCACAAGGCTGGGAGAAATAAACTGATATGTTTCCACTAGAGCTTTAAGAAGGAAACAAAACATATTTTGATTGGGCAGAAAATTAACAAGAGTGGCCATGAAGTGGTGCCCTTTAAGAGGTCATTACATAGTGCCCTGTATTTCAACAGTGCTGGGCTTTGGCAAACACCATTATAGTTCCACAATGTGTATAATTACATATTAGAGTGCATGGAACAATAGCAAGATGCCACAGTGAGATGCAGTGTCTATGTTACATTACGGACATTACATCAGTCTCAAAACAGTGAACAGATTCTACTAGACACAGGCCGAGAGTTCAAATAGGGATAAATAGAATTGAAGAGACTGACAATCGCTGCATTAATATATGACAATTCTGTCATGTGACTGAAGCTCTCCACATAAAACATGCCCTACAGCAGGAGAGGTCAGAGTGACATGGAGAGGTCAGAGTGACATGGAAAGCCTCTCCTGTGCATGTTTTTTCACTTTCCCAATTTTACTGATACAAACAGAGCAAACATGTCTCTATGCCAGATATACTGGAGAGAAACTGATTAGACCTTGGGCCTACTCTTTCAATCACTTGCATGCAGGATGCACACTCAGAGATATGCAGGAAATATCTGAATAGACATTCACAGCAAATTTCGCACAGGGACGGAAAATATTTCAGGTGTTATGGGCTGCAAAAATCCTGTTAAAATCAACAAAACACTGCACACAGGTTAATGTTTGAACCAATCATATACCGATATTCCACAATTCTCACACCACACCCAATGGAAAGGCATAATGACCTAAAATAGATGTACAATAGTAAAGATTTTGTTTATAACTGCTTGCTCATTATAACAGAATACCACAAACAAACAAACAAACAAACAGCATATTAAGTTTCTGACATTTGCACCTGCCAACTATAATCATGGTTACGTCCATTTAAAGTGCATAAAATTTATTCATTCAAAAAAGCGTTTATACCTGTAATACTTTTTAAAATATTTTCACAATAATTAAACTGACAATTTTCAGCCGGATGTCATGTTTTGGACATAAAATATGTCAGGGTTACATAAAAAATAGTTGCCCATGACAAGATGCCAGAATAATGCACGATTTAAATTAAGTGTGATCAGTTTAGTTACTGCACAGAAAAATGGAAAACTTTACCATAGTTAAACTTTGACTAGAATTAGCCAATCAGCTTCATGGGTGGTTCCTTCCTGAACATGGTCATGACCTGAATTTAACTAAAAATCAGCTCAGACAATGTGTTTTTGAAAGCCAATTGCCACTTACACAAGACATCATCAGTCTGAGTCGGTCAATGTGCGGCATTGTCTTCATGTCCTCGAATGTCAACTCGTCATCAATGTGACATTCATAAACCAATGTTTCCATGGTAACCAGGTCATCGTGCAGTAACTGCAGACCCTGCAAACAAAGTGCGTTAGTTCTGCAAAGCATACATGCAGCTCTTACGGTTTACCCATAAGTCATACAGATCTTTTTAATCTGACGGTCTTACTGGAGGAGACATTCCTTATGGTTTTGAGAATTTTTAATTAGGCTCATTTGGTATTATGAGATACAGCTGGTGTTTGTCAAGTGGCAGGTGAATAACAGTTCTGCAGTTGAAAACTCATCTGAAGTGCGACTCTCAGGAATATTTTAGCCGTGCGCTGTCAGCTGTGCTAGTCTCATGAGATACAATAAGGATATACCAGTATACAGTGCGACCTCCTTTTGAGCATGTGTGACAAACCAGAGAAAGTCGATAATCATATGGGTTTGTTTGCAATCTTATGAATTTCTGTTGCCAGTCTTACCTGTGTGCACCACTCAGGGTTGGTACCAGTCTTACAGGTGTGCACCACTCAGGGTTGGCACCAGTCTTACCTGTGTGCACCACTCAGGGTTGGCACCAGTCTTACAGGTGTGCACCACTCAGGTTGGCAAGTCTTACAGGTGTGCACCACTCAGGGTTGGCACCAGTCTTACAGGTGTGCACCACTCAGGTTGGCACCAGTCTTACAGGTGTGCACCACTCAGGGTTGGCACCAGTCTTACAGGTGTGCACCACTCAGGGTTGGCACCAGTCTTACAGGTGTGCACCACTCAGGTTGGCACCAGTCTTACAGGTGTGCACCACTCAGGATTGGCACCAGTCTTACAGGTGTGCACCACTCAGGGTTGGCAGCAGTCTTACATGTGTGCACCAATCAGGGTTGGCACCCATGGCAAAGTGTCAAAAGGGTTTCAAATGCACACTTTGAAATGTGCAGTGCATTGGGACCTTTCAAGGAATATGTAACAACTGATGGACAACAGCAGAAGTTGTATTTTTTTCATTCAGTATTCTCTGAAGGTACAAAATACATCATCAATTTACTATAACTCATTGCACATTCGCTGGTCATGTTTGCTGCTCACAGTCACGAATAACAACAATAAAAAGGCTTAGTCTCTACAGCTCAACTTATTTCACTGTTTGGTAGTGCATCAATACCAATGATAATTTTATATGGAAATGGAAAAAAATGATCGGCATTCCTGCCTTCTATCACCAAACACAGATTACCTCTGCTTTGGAAGAAAATTAAACATTTGTTGATTGTTACTGAAACCAGAATTCTTCTAATCGTTTGCTGCATGAATTCACTGAATTTTACACATTGGTCATATCCAAACGTGCTGTCCGTGGCATTTTTTTCATAAGACTTTACCTTTCCAATTAGAATGTCCACTTTTCAATGTAAAAGTCGTTATCATTTTAATATTCTGCCAATGAAAATATATTTACAACTTAAAACTGCCTTCTCAATTCAGTTGTTGCTCACCTCAGTGAGAGCTATGATATGACATGTTATCTAGTATTAACTATGACATGTTATCTAGTATTAACTATGACATGCTATCTAGTATTAACTATGACATGCTATCTAGTATTATCTATGACATGCTATCTAGTATTAACTATGACACGTTATCTAGTATTAACTATGACATGTTATCTAGTATTAACTATGACATGTTATCTTGTATTTACTACGACATGCTATCTAGTATTAACTATGACATGTTATCTAGTATTAACTATGACATGTTATCTACTATTTACTATGACATGCCATCTAGTATTAACTATGACATGATATCTAGTATTAACTATGATATGCTATCTAGTATTAACTAGAGACAAGGAGGTTAAGAGGAGATCAGATTGAAGTTTTTAAGATATTGAATGGGTATGAAAATATTGATAGAAATATGTATTTGTCATTTAAGAAAGATTGTAGAATATATTTAAAAACAGGGTTAACACACATCTCAGGAGGGCGGGTTACATGTAGATGAACATTGTTGGACTCTTGATAAGCCAATGGCTTCCTGGTCCACTTGCCATCTGGGCCTTTGGCTTGGATGGCAAATGTTGTTAAATCTTGTTAAATTAACTATGACATGCTATTTAGTATTAATTATGACATGCTATCTAGTATTAACTATGACATGTTAGCTTGTATGTACAAGTGTTCTTTAATTTTGATAGAAATGACCAGACTATTAATTATTCAATTAATTTTCGCTTGGCCAAACGGAAACAATTTGGGAAAAAGGCGACAGTACACTTTTTTCACTCTCGTCGAGGCTATTCACTTTCACCTAATCTCTAACAAATGAGGTAGACAATGCAACAATGCTATCACCATGGCAACCAGTAACAACAATAACAATACCTCCACGTGTCGTTCCATGCCGAACCTGACGAGTTCCAGGGCAAAGTCCACAAGTCTTGACAATCTCTCGATTTCACATGCGCGGTACTGGTACCACGTTGACAACTGTTCCTGGGTCAGTGCAGCGCCCCTGCAGAGGGAGCCATTAGTTACATCAGACGGACTAGATCTTGTTAGCTTTGGCAATATAAACGACAGATGAATTGTCTCCCTTGAACCTCAAGACCATTTCTGTAAAGAACTCAAGATATTATACCATCATTAACCATATTTTGTTCATAACATATTGAATGAAAAGACTTAACAAAATATGAGCTAGCAACAATGGTGATATCATAAAGGATACTTCTTTGAATTTTCTTTTAATTTTCTTGATTGACTAATACAGTTTTCATCTAAAATACATGGAACTGAAACATTAAAAAAAGTCCTAACATTCAGTGGCATGTTCCATGGCTGCACTACTCACTGGAACTGTTTGTATTCAGGATTCTCTTCATATAGCCACGACCCCAGATCACCAGATGGCAGATCTGTCAATATTCTGGGGAAAAGAAAAAAGTAACAGTTGAATTCCTCAGTTACACACTATGCTATTAAGTTATTGGAAAATATGTGAATCCAACACATCGGAGCAGAGCTCTTTTATGAATGGAGGTAGAGTTGCAAGTGGTAACGTGAACAAGCAACCAACATGAAGCTCGTCGCTTCAGAACATTAATTCAGTTTAAGTAAGAGTGGCAATATTTAACATTTCTTTATGGAACATGTAACGGACTAACCCACTGAACCATGTAAGTGCTGATTGGTTGGAATATGTTCACACGTGCACTGCCCCCTGGTGACTGAACAACGTATCAAACTACTGTACGGTAATTCTATGTGAAACCTTCCCACATTCAACATACTTTGGTTTGAGATCAAACATTACCAATTCAATCTTATCTGAACCTCCAGTGTGGCCTGTGTAACCGGATGACCAGAATAAGGATGTCACTAGTGTAATTGGATAAACTGAATAAGGATGTCACAGCTATTACCGTTGCTTATACTGTTCACTCCAGTCCAGTTGTCTCCAACATTCATGGGTCCAAGGCAGCACCTCTAAGTCACCCTCTTGAGACCTGTCACCAGCAACATTTTGTCTCATCACTTTATCAAGGCAATAACAACTGCGTCTGAGCTCTCATAATTCCAAAAGAGCCCTCATTTCTATGCTATTCTACATCTGTATCTGATTATTATATTTGTAATACTTTGCAATCCATTCAAAACAATCGCTCCTCTTATAAACAAAACATATGCCAAATTGTTCAATTTAACAGTACAAATTCTTTCAAACAGGCTTAATTAAATATTTGCTGTGCAATCTCGGACAGAAATGATATAACAAATGTGCTGGAATAAAAATGCAAAAACGAAACTGTCATGGAATGCTTAGTGATGTAATTGCACCGACATTAGCTAAAGTTTCTTGAAATACCATCTTAAGCTAGGTCACTAAAACTTAGTTAACACTCTGTAGACTCACCCTGTCTCCGGTAGCAGACTTCTGTATTCATGTGGATGAAACGTCTCAGGAAAGTTAGACAGGATTGCCAATCTAAAATATTACAAAAACACATGTAAAATTAATTCTGATTTGGAAGAAAAAATTCCAACTGCCTTGTTCGAATGCACTGGTGGAGGACAAATCTGACACGATAATAATGTATACATAAGTAAAAATAAAATAAAAGACACATCTATATGAAATTGCAAACAACAAAGACACCAATGAACATGTCTCATGTAAGTTGTATAACTAACTTATGTCATGCACATAATACTCTTGGCAAAATGTATGTAACAAAATATGATTTAACAACATTTAACATGCCACATAATCCAGATGACAAGTGTGCAAGGAAGCCATTGACTTACCGAGAATCCAACTATATACTCTCTATTTTGTTGTTCAATATCACCCATGGTGAACAGTCTCAAGTACTGTATACTCACACCCATTGTACTAGTATCATATCTACCAGTATTTTATACTACAGCCCACATGTCGCACAGAGGTTGCATGTTGTAGAACTCACCTATGTTTTACAGTGTCGTCACCGTGGTACGTCAGAATCGCATCTACACCTCTCCAGTCACAATCCTTCAGGGCATTTGAAAAATGGTATCACTTTTGACATAGAAATACCCAATTTGACAACATTGTGGATATTATCTAAAATATGAAAATGTGGTCTAGAGTATATATTAAGAAAATATATTGGAAAATATAAATTGTGACTGAGATTAGCAGATAAATAGAACCATTTCAGGTCATATTAGATATATTATTGGGGAATCTAGCCACACAAATATGACAAGTATGATATTACAACTCCAGGCATAAATAATACCAGGGGATGAAAATTTTTTAAATCATTTTTCAAATCGCACTTACACAATTGAAATTCACTATACCCTGAGTTGAAGCGATTTGTCAATGGCTGTCACTCACCTGTGCGTAGCTGACTGCCAAATGGACAATGTTCTCCGATCGGAACTGCTCAAAGAACCTGTGGTCGTATCGCTCGCCCGCAGCATGTGGACCTCCCAGGACTTCTTCATACGTCGACAGTCTGTCCGAGAACTGGAGCAGTCGCAGCCGAGCACGACACAGCTCCCTCTGCGCCAAGGTCAGGCTACCGACAAACAATAATCTCACTAGGGATAGCATTGTGTTGTATTATGACTACATTTTTACAGCATTTTTATTCCACATATTTATAAGCTAGAAAGATAACTAATAACTGAGGGACCTTAGTTATTACTAAAAAGGGGAATGATTAAAAGGAGGCCAAATACAAGTTTTTTTATAACACTGAATGGCTATGAATATATTGATAGAAATATTTTCTCTAATTGTATATAATTACAGAAAATTAAATAGTGTTGGAAACAGTACAGATCAGATATATAGGAAAGTACTCACAGAGTATTCTCACAGAGGACAATACATTAATGGAATAAATGATCTAATAAATGTCTAAATGCTGGTGATGTCATGTTTCTAAAAACAGAACATATCTGACAAGAGATGGCCACACACAGGTTAAAGAATGGTGGACTCTCAATATGCCAATGGATTCCTTGTCCACTTACCATGTGGAGAGCTAGTTACTTTGGATGGCAATTTTATTAAAAATATGCAATTTAAATAAAACAAACATGTGGGAGTTTTATACTGTATGTTTTTCAAGTTACAAATAAATGCTATAATACAAGAACATGAAACATTGATAAGTCTCTAAAAACAATGATAAAAACACAGCATATATCGAGACCACAGTGAAAGCACCATTATAGGAACACGTTGAAATGACTCACTTATCAAAGTCTACTTGTGTCAACAGCTCCTCACGCCTTCTCCTGATGGCTTCTTCTGCTGTTGTCATGGCCTCTTCAGTGCTGTAGCTGTCGATGCTCTCATACACTTCCTCTCTGTCGCACAGAATGAACCTACAGATGTAAGACAGTGAGTAGTAGCAAGTATTACTGTGTGCAAAGATTGTGAGCCACCTGAAAGATCTTCTATATACTTGCCACATTCAGTTCTTTGTAGAATTTGAAGACCACAAATATTTCTTCAGCTAAATGCAATTTTAATTTGTTTTTATTATTCCAACAGAAACTGACACGTGCGTTCTAATTCGCCTTCCACCCTGTCTCTCATTCCTTCTTCCCTTTCATCAAGTCTCACCTCTTCACCAGACCAACCATTCCCTTACCCCACCTACTTGACAACAAGATTACCTTCCACCATCCTCACTTTTCCCCATGACAACAATATTACCAGCGCCCACCTTCAATAATCCCCACCCCTTCCAGTGACAATAAGACCACCTGTGCCCACCTTCCACCATGCCAACCTTTCCCCGTGACAATAAGACCACTTGTGCCCACCTTCCACCATGCCAACCTTTCCCCGTGACAATAAGACCACTTGTGCCCACCTTCCACCATGCCCACCTTTCCCTGTGACAATAAGACCACCTGTGCCCACCTTTCCCCGTGACAATAAGACCACCTGTGCCCAGCTTCCACTCCTCTCCCCATGAAAATAAGACAACCTGTGCCCACTGTCCACCACCCCACCTGTCCCCATGACAAAAAGACCATCTGGACTAACCTTCCACCATCTTCACCTTTCCCTATGGCAATGAGGGCCTCAAGGTCGGTGCCCTGGAGCCCGTACTGAAGCAGCTCGCGCATGGCATCAATGTCTTCCGGCACCCGCTCCAAGCACTCGTGGAGAACCCACGGCCTCTTGCTAATCTTGCTCTGACAATCAGATAAACTTTCATGATCATCATGACTGCATATCTTTCTACCATATATATATCTAGAATAAATCTGTTAGAAAAGATGGTAGAAGATTCAATTACTTCAGTTATTTATTTGTAAGTACCTCCCTGTCTGCCTACCAAGAGGCAGACGGGGCAGTCATCAAACAATTATCCAGTGCGTAGTAACAACACCAGTACATACCGAATACATTTGTCGCTGGTGTAATTACTTACCAAGTAATCTTGGATGGAGGCAACACTGACAGGCGTTCGACGCCACTGCCGCTGATAGACAAGGTCACAGTCAAGGTCATAGGTCTTGGCCAGCATCAGTGCTTCACCATACTCCTCTGCATCAATCTACACAACAATCAGACCATAAATGATGATGGATTTTTCATCGTGTGAACAGTGGTGCCATTTGCAGATCTAGTCAGTGAGAATTATAATCCCACTAAATTTAGATTGGCAGATAGCACCACATAAATGATATTGGTAAATACATTGAATATGCACTAGAATAAAATTAATCAAAATTAATTAAAATATCTATTGGACAACTAGTTAACAAGTTTTGTTTACCAATCGCAGATCATTTTTCACTTTTCACTTTCACACTAAAGAAATTTGACTATTGGAATAGCTTAGTTATAAACCACTGATTTCTACCTTCCTGGTATAGAGTTCCTCAGGTGTTGTAGACCGCAGATTCACAAGGCGATACGTCCGAGTCACAAGTCTGAAAAATGTACCAATGAAAACCTGCACTACAGATCCTGAGGATGGGCTGAAGTTCGGCATCCAAATTACACCATACACACAAGTGTTCTAATTACCTACTAGTATTGATTGCATACACACTAATATTCTAGTAGTTTGCACCACATTCATGCTAGTATTCTTATTATTCACTAGGTGGCACCACATTCATGCTAGTGTTCTCACCATTCACTAGGTGGCAGCACATACATGCTACCGTTCTCATCATCAGCCAGGTTGCCCCATATGATTTTGTGCCAGTGAAGATCATAGAAAATATTATCTGCACTACAGAGTGTATGTGTGTACTCAAGTAGATATCTGAAAGTAACTATCCCTATTCTGTATGATCAGAAGACTACCAAGAGAAACTTCAAATAAGCATGCGCTAAAGACATAATTTCACAGCATCTGACATTTTTTAATACCTCCATGTATGCAAAAATGATTGTTCTGAAAAATAAACATTGGCCTACTTTCCCACGAAAGCAGGTGTCCATTAATAGAAAAACACGTACTTCGGTCTTTTTCGGGGTGGTTGAAACCTGGTGCTGTCTGTGACAAAGTACAATGCCCGCCTCACGTAGTTCATTGTGCGTGCGAGCATCGCAGCCTCTTCCTCATCATCGCTATCTTCAAACTCTTCATTATCATCATCCTCCACCAGGCGGCGCTTCAGTGCACTGTATCTGCATTCGCACTGAATTCAATGGTAGATTACAGTTACATTATCATGTTTAATTCACACAACCCAAGTGAATGTTTCTTGGATTCTGTCAGAGATTTGTTTAATGCTAACATAAATTTTACCAATTGCAATTGCTTTTATATATTATTGCATGGTATAAATGTTGCAAAGCATAGTAAAATCGGCCAAATTTGCATACCAACAATACTGTATTTTTGAAGCTAGATTCTCATTAGCCGAGTTTGAATCCGTTAATGAATAATGTAGAAAGATGACTAATTTATCTATTCATTGATAACTTACATTACTGCATTGGTTTCTGGTGAACAAATGGGAAGTTATTACGGAGCATGTACACAATTAGTCCAGTTCGGCTCTGGCTGGTCACAGTGTTCGTAACAGTTAGAATAGTTAAATAACCAGGTTACGTTCCCTACAATATTGAAGATTCTAAAATTTTCTTAACAACTGAAAGCTTCCATATGATTAAATTATTATATAAATTATATGCATGCTTTTATATTCATATTATATAGTTAAACATATATATCACTTTACCACTAAAGTACTGTGCAATGTTAGGTAGGCAAATCTAATGTTGCACCATTCCAAGCACATATAGTGTTGCCCTGCACTGTACCTACATCATTTCATCATCACACAAAATGCATATATTTCACTCAAGTCAAGATTACTACCTCCATTCCTAGAAAGCCACCATTGTGTGCCGAGCTGACCAATGGCATCGGATCAAACCACTCGGGTCCAGGACCAAGGAGATTGCGTAGACTGCGGGGGGAGGAGACCGTCACTGCCCCTGTCCCACGGGCGATGATCACAGCCTGGCAAACGATAACAGTCCAGTCCACATGTAATGATCACAGCCTGGCAAACTTTTACAGTAAAATTACCATGCAATGATCACAGCCTGACAAACAGTTACAGCCCAGTCCACATATAATGATCACAGCCTGGCAAACGATAACAGTCCAGTCCACATGTAATGATCACAGCCTAACAAACAGTTACAGTCAAGTTACCATGCAATGATCACAGCCTGACAAACAGTTACAGCCCAGTCCACATGTAATGATCACAGCCTGGCAAACAGTTACAGCCCAGTCCACATATAATGATCACAGCCTGGCAAACAGTTACAGCCCAGTCCACATATAATGATCACAGCCTGGCAAACAGTTACAGCCCAGTCCACATGTAATGATCACAGCCTGGCAAACAGTTACAGTCCAGTCCACATGTAATGATCACAGCCTGGCAAACAGTTACAGCCCAGTCCACATGTAATGATCACAGCCTGGCAAACAGTTACAGCCCAGTCCACATATAATGATCATAGCCTGGCAAACAGTTACAGCCCAGTCCACATGTAATGATCACAGCCTGGCAAACAGTTACAGTCAAGTTCACATGTAATGATCACAACCTGACAAACAGTTACAGTCTAGTCCACTTGTAATGGCGACTTAGTTTTTATTCTTGACTGAAGCAGTTTTATTTACATGCGCATTCAACTTTTTCACATGAACTATGTCAAAATCTCCATAACATTGGTAATAGGCTAGATATTCAAAGCATATTCCTTCCAACGGACATATAACTACAAAAGCAGAAAGCTTGGATACACTTTTGTGGATCTTCATCTTCCTTTGCCTACCATCAACTCTCTAGTATGTCCAATTGAATTCCTTCTTGTCTGATGATGTGACCAAATAATGGTAGTTTGTGTTTCTGTATTGTATTGAAGAGTCTGCTTTGGTACTGTAACCCTGGTGGATTTAGCTGTTGATATATTTGTTAGGCTAGTCACTAGGGGGCGCTATGCCCAGTGTCACTCCCAGTTTAACAATCTGAGCGAGTTTTAGAAATTAGTCTGTGCAGTTCGCCCTGGGCTGGACGACACGTTATTACATGCAAGCAACCTTTTCCTGGCTCAGTATATGTATACTGACAATTTATCTCTGTTGAGTCACTTTTATAATACTTATATTGTGAGACTTTATTTATAAATTATTAGAAGTTGTGAAACTTTATGTTAAGTTGAATGTTTTGGAAGCCGCCACTTTACCATTCAGTTAAGGGCGTGGCGGCAATAGGTGTGCTGGGCGTGGCAGTACTGGGTAACTTTGTGTTGTCGTTATACATTGCCATTCATTTAAAGAGTGTATACAACTAATTGTTAATTACTGATATATCAAGCACTTTCTAAACGTGATAATGTATTAGAGAGGTTGTAATGCCGCGTTGGTTGTTTCATTACAGTCACTGTGAGCAGAAACTCCATTTGTGATATATTCACCTATTTTGGCATCTTGGGAAATCTTGAGGAGAACACGGGATTGAATTTGGTGGATTTTATATTTGTCTAAAGCGTGGAATATTGATCGGATAAGTATTATTATTGCGTGTATATTAAACATAAACTTACAAGAGTCCTTGTTTAGTCAATAGTTGCTGTTAAAATTTAGCTGTAGAAGTAATTTAGAGTAGTTTATATCGTAGGTCTCCAAGGACTCGGTAGCGCGAGCGATAATTAAGGGTTTTTGTTTTCAGTTGATTGGGTACATAATACGAGACAGAATATTATTGTAAATAATTTAGTACATATTAAATATTGAAAACCTGAATATTTTGTTTTAGCAACATCTATTGTTAAAAGTTAGCCGTAGGTAGTAATTCAGTGTTATTTAAATAAGGTCACTGAAATTTCGTTAGCGCGAGTGATATTACGTTTTGTTAGTCAGCTGTTACATTGAAAGTAAGTTGCAAGGCAGTAGCTGTAAATTTAATTAAGACATAAGTAACATACTATAAAGTGTGTATTACAACACAAAAACAGTCTTTGTGAAGACTACCTAGTATAAATTGATTATAAACGGATTATAAACAAATACAAATTTAATTTCTAACATGGCGCCGTGCAAACGCCAAGTAAAGGCAAAACGTAATTTGATATGTTCTAGCTGCGACAGCTGGATAGACTTTGCAAAGTCCGGGTGTGTAAATTCGTGGGCGGAGGTGCAGGCGGATGATTTCCATTTCGTGTGTAGGGGGTGTACTACAGTGAAACATCTGCAGGAGCAGGTGATTGAGCTAAGGCGTACGATTTTGATGATGACAGGGCAGGGTGAGACAGAAGTGAACAGAGGTGGTGAGAATGACGAGAGCAGAGGTGGTGAGACCGAGGAGAGCAGAGGTGGTGAGACCGAGGAGAGCAGAGGTGGTAAGACCGAGGAGAGCAGAGGTGGTGAGACCGAGGACAGCAGAGGTGGTGAGACCAAGGAGAGCAGTGGCAATGTGAGGGAGAAAGCTGGTAAGAAGAAGAAAGATGACAGAAGGCAAAGAATGCAACAAAAGAGAGGTAAGCGGGTGAGTGGAGAGGGATTGCCAGGTGGTAAGACGGTAAAGGTTGATGATAGGAGAGAAAGGGGGCATACTAGTAGTGTGCAACAGGAAAGGAGCTTTGCCGATGTAGTATCACAGGGGAAAGCGAGGAAAGCCCGGTATTTATGGGGATTCCATCATTAGGAAAGTGGATAAAATTGTAAATAGAGGAGATGACATAACAGTATGCCTACCAGGGGCAAAAGTAGAGGATATAGCAGAGAAGGCAGGACAGGTCATGGGTGGTGGCACGGGAGGTGCTGTTCTCGTGCATGTGGGAACAAACAATGCAGATAAGGAGGGAACGTCAGCCATCATTGGTAAGTACAGGAGGTTGATCAAGACACTTAGAGAGGCACGAGTTGGGCAGATCGTATTGTCGGGGATATTACCAATAATGGGAGGCAGGGGTGAGGAATATAGGAACTGTAGAAGGATGGCGATCAACACACAGGTACAGAAGGTATGTATGGAGGAGGGAGTAGGCTTCGTAGACATGTGGTTAAACTTTGTGGGAAGAGGTGACTTTTTCATGAGAGATGGACTTCATCTGACAGGGAAGGGCGCTGCAGTTCTTGCGTGTGAGTTTGTCAGAGTTGTCGACGAGGGCACAGGTACCATAGATTATTTAAACTAGATGCGCAGGGGGAACTGACAGAGAAAACTCAAAGGAGTACTACTACAAATACACATCCAAAGAAATGTTCACCAATAATTTAAGACAATGAACTTAAATGTGTATGCTTAAATGCCAGGAGCATAGTAAATAAAAAAAGTGAGTTAGACATTATGGTAGCAGATATTGATCCTCATGTAATAGGCATCACAGAATCATGGGCAAATGAAGATATAGTAGATGCTGAGTTAGCTCTGACAGGCTATGTAATGTTTAGGAAGGATAGACGAGAAAGAAGGGGAGGTGGAGTAATTTTGTATATTAAAGAATCTATCCAAGCATATGAAATTACACTGAAAAATGAAGCAGATAGTGTGGAAGCAATTTGGTGTAACATAGTTACCAGGAACTCAACATTAACAATAGGAGTAGTTTATTGTAGTCCTAACATAGGACAAGAGGAAGATGTAAAATTACAAAAGGCGATAAGGGAGGTGAGCAAGGGAGAATGTGTTATAATGGGTGATTTTAACCATGGCCATATACAATGGCAATCATTAGAGAGTGCTGGAGGTGACGACCATCAGTTTCTACTTCTAACACAGGATTGTTTCCTTACTCAACATGTCTTGGAACCAACCAGAGGTGGGAATGTGTTAGATTTAATTTTGTCTTCTCAAAATGAATTAGTTGACAATGTTAAAGTACACGAACCTTTGGGTTCAAGTGACCATAACCAAATCCATTTTAATATAAAAGTAAAAACAGGGAATACATATAAAAAACAATGGAGGAGGAATTTCAACAAAGGCAGATATAAAGTGATGAGAACATATCTAGCAAATATAGATTGGAATAATTTGCTGAAGAACAAGACAGCAACAGAATGCTGGACTTGTTTAAAATATGAGATTGAGGGCATTATTGAGAAATTTATTCCATTAAGAAAACAAGGGAAAAGATCCAGGAAAAAACACCTGTCAAAAGAAGCTATTAGAAAAATTGCTCACAAACAGATGCTGTGGAAGGTCTATAAACACACTGGAAATGTAGAAGACTACACCAACTACAAAGAGGCACTTAACCTAGCTACTACTGAAATTAGAAAATCTAAAAGAACCTTTGAACAAAAATTGGCAGGTAATATAAAAAATGACAGCAAGAGTTTCTATGCTTATGTAAGGAGTAAACAGAAAGTTCGAGATAAGGTCGGACCACTGGAAAGCAACAATGAAAACATAATTTCAGATGGGTTCCAAATGGCAGAGGTCCTGAATGAGTATTTCAGCTCAGTTTTTACCACAGAAGATATCAGCTCACTTCCAGTTCCATTGACTAAATTTGAGGGCAATACATCAGAACATTTAGGGCAGTTATTTGTAACTCCTGAAATAATAGCAAAGAAAATTAAGATGATGAAAGATAATAAATCACCTGGAGTTGATGGGATACCACCAAAACTGCTAAAGGAAATTGTTGATCAAATTAGTACACCACTTGCAAACTTATTTAACTTGTCACTAGAAGAAGGAATAGTTCCTTCAGAATGGAAAGAAGCAAACATTACGCCGCTGTTTAAGAAGGGATCGAGGAAGAATCCAGAAAATTACAGACCAGTGAGTTTAACATCAGTTGTATGTAAATTACTTGAAACATTAATTAGAGACCACATGGTGGAATTTCTCTTAAAACATAAATTAATAAATACATCTCAACATGGATTCCTAAAAGCAAGGTCATGTCTAACGAATCTCTTATGTTTTTTAGAAGAAATTACAAAGTGGGTAGATGACGGGTCACCAGTGGATGTTGTCTACTTAGATTTTCAGAAAGCTTTCGATAAAGTGCCACATCAAAGATTGTTACTTAAACTAAAAGCCCATGGTATAGGCAATGATGTAATCAACTGGATAGAAAAGTGGCTTACACACAGAAGACAGAGAGTAATAGTACATGGTGAGATTTCAAAATGGAAATCTGTTTTGAGTGGGGTACCACAGGGATCAGTGTTAGGCCCTATACTGTTTTTAATATATATAAATGATTTGGAGGATGACATATCTAGCAAAGTACTCAAATTTGCAGATGACACAAAAGTATTCAGAAAGGTTACCAATGATACAGATAAACAAAGTTTACAGGATGATCTAGAAAAATTAGTTAAATGGTCAGAAAAATGGCAAATGTTATTCAATTTTGGGAAGTGTAAATGTATACACATAGGACATGGAAATATGGATGAGGAATATAAAATGGGGGATGCTGTACTAGGTAGAACCACACAAGAAAAGGATTTAGGAGTAACATTTAATGCTGACATGAAAGTTTCAGAGCAATGTGGGATTGCTGCTTCGAAAGGAAATCAAATTCTAGGCCTAATTAGGAGAACTATCACGTATAAGGAGAAACATCTAATTGTACCCCTGTACAAAGCAATAGTTAGACCACATTTGGAATATTGTATTCAAGCATGGAGGCCATATCGTAAAAAAGACATAGATAAGCTAGAAAGAATACAACGAAGAGCAACTAAGATGATTCCAGAATTAAGAGACCTTAGTTACGAAAGTCGCTTATTACAATGTGGTTTGACAACACTAGAGACCAGGAGACTAAGAGGAGACCAAATAGAAGTGTTTAAAATAGTGAACGGTTATGAGGATGTTGATAGGAATATGTTCTTCAAACTTAAAGAAGGCAGTAGAACCAGAGGACACAAAGCAGCATTAGTTAAGGAACAGTGTAGGTTGGACATGAGAAAGTACTCTTTCTCACAGAGGGTGATAAATGAATGGAACAAACTGCCAAATGATTGTGTTAATGCTAGTAGTGTGAATATGTTTAAAAATAGAATTGACAGATATCTGATAAGGGCGGGCTACACATAGATGAGAAAATTGTTGGACTCTCGATAAGCCAATGGCTTCCTTGTCCACTTGCTATCTGGAACTTGTTGTTCGAGATGGCAATCTTGTTAAATCTTGTTAAATCTACTATTCTCGGCCATTGTTGCGGGTGTGTACCATTGTATTTTCAATGCTTTGTTTGGACGTTTATGAATGTATTGCTGCTGTCATCGCCTATGTATATGCTACTCAAAGTACAACCTGGTTTCACGGGTTTCGAGCAAATGTAATCACACGACTCTGTTATAGGATTGAGTGCCCATATGTATTATATATATATATATATATATATATATATAGATTGGAGTGTATGAACCTAGTTTATTTCGTCTTGTATTCAAAGCCACGTTGCCGTAAATGGGTGTTGACGAATGATCTTTATTTGTGGCCACGTTACTTTATTATGTTGTTATATTGATAGAAGACATTGCTTTTGTATTGTGATTACAACTGTTTTCCTTGTTACTTTATAATGATAATGTTACAGTAGTAGTAATGTTGGTTTGCAACTCTTTGTTTCAGTTGCTATATTTCCTCTGGAAGCTTTTACTTCAAACATCAAACACTGTCGATACCCAACAGTCGTTCGACGTGGCTACAGTACTCCTATATTCATGGCACGTTCAGTCAAACTTATACATTATATTCTCCTTAGATACTACATTTTGTATTAAGTGCATTTGTTTTTAGTTATTAAAAAATTTTGGGAAGGAGAAAACGTGGACTATATAATTAAAATAAGGCATGAATTGTCCACAAGTTAAATAAAATGGAAGGAAATAAAATTGTTTTAATTTTACACACCCACCATTAGCCACTAGGAGGAGCCACTAGATGAACTGCCTCACTGTAGTAGTTCTACGCGCAACAGAAACAGCATATTACATACCTCATCAGACCACCAGCCAGCGTCAATCACATAGAACGCCTGCAGATGTTCTAGGCAAAAAAAAAGGGAAACAAAGACAATATACCAGAAATGTTGAGAACAACACTTCAATAGCAACATCTTTATTCCAGAGACAAATGTGGATAACAGAATGACCGTACTCTTATTGGCAATTCACCAAAATTTTAATATTAAACATCGAATGTTAACTGACATCTTCACAAAAGGTCTCTCCTCAATTCGATTTTTTTTTCACTTGTCTTGTTTTAGACTCATTTTTTTGCAAAAAATCAAAACTATTCACTAGTTCCCAACAAGATTCAGCGGTCCGGCTCTATATACTATAAGACATGGCTATTCACTCGTTAGCAAAGTCACTCAATTTAATGATTAAAGTCAATTTGTTTCAATGATTTTAACAAAAGTACGCACCTTGTTATTTAAGACAAACTGAACATATTACTTCAACTATTACATTTTCATATTTCATACATATTCACAACATCAACAAACCTGATTCATGATGGGCTAAATCAGTTAAGGAGGGAGTTTAAAGGGGTATTTGTGCTATGATACCTTTCATGTGCTTTCTTTTCTTTGGGTTCTCTGCCACGGCTTGGTTCACCTCGTTATACAGGGGCTGAAAATAAAATGACTGCATCCAAAGTCTTGCAACATGAAGGCGCTGTTATACTAATCTCCAACATTATTTGTGCAAACATTACTACAATTGTCGAATTATTGTCTGTTTTAAATAAGACATTATAATATCAACATTTAATTATGTCAAACAAATTATTCATTGATGAACAAATCAAATTCACTTGAAGCCAAACATTCTAGCACCTGGCATAACTCAATCAGCAAGTTGATTTTATTGGATGAAAAGTTCACTGCCGCTATTGCTGGAAACCGAAAATAATGAAGAAAGGTGACGACGGGTTCACCTGCTGCAAGTTGCGGATTGGTGACTGCTTCAAAATCTGGGTCCAGTGTTTGATCATGTAGACACAGTCCCAATTCTTCACAACAAAATAGTTCCAAAATAGCTGTTTATCAGTCTTGTGTCAGTTTTTACATTTTATTGTAGCGCGTTACTGGCGCAAAAATCGTTAAGTAAATCATCTGTAACCATCTTCACGTTTGTTCACCTGTTCTGTCAGTGCCCAACTGTGCTGGACACGCAGGGAGGGGACGTCCAGCAGAGTCAGTCGGCCAGAGTTGTGGACAGCGGCCAGTGTCTGACCATCCGGGGATAAGCTCAACTTGTAGATGCCATCCTGCAGGAGAAACAATTACCACAATTATCACTGTATAAGTATTGTATAGATAAATTACAAATATTCTGAGCTCAGCATCAGAGTCATAGAACCTCTCAAAGCACTTCACACTTCACCTCCAGCAGTCCTGTTCATATAAACACCAACTTGACTTCTCTGGGAAGTTTTCTGCCACACTGAAATCAATTCACAAAAGGGTGAGATCTATGCATCAAGCTAACACAGACAACTTCTTACACTGGCTTCATGTGTCATCTTAATTTGTAAATTATTGGATTTGTAAATTATCTCACTTTATTGCCGTTACAGACTATTAAGCAATATGCCTTGCCTTCTAGTCCATGAATTTTAGCAAACAAAATTGCACATTTTTAAGGCCGCCTACAATCGCTGCTACAAACATGACACAAAGTGCCCAACCTCAGTAATACATCTTCACAAAGTGGCATGCTGCATCACTACTGTTTCACCAGGACTAGGGTATACTGTTGCCATAGCAACACTGACCTGCTCTTCTGTCTGCCAGGTGGAGCGGATGGAGCTGTGGAGCTTGCGGAGCAGCCACTGGCCCTTCATCTGTGCCTACAACAGGTCACGACTGTGACGACTGTTGACATATTGGACAAGTTCAAGTGTACACTGATCACACATTGGACAAGTTCATGTGTACACTGATCACACAATGGACAACTTCATGTGTACACTGATCACATTATTGGACAAGTTCATATGTACACTGATCACATTCTTGGACAAGTTCATATGTACACTGATCACAAATCGGACAAGTTCATGTGTACACTGATCACATTATTGGACAAGTTCATATGTACACTGATCACATTCTTGGACAAGTTCATATGTACACTGATCACAAATCGGACAAGTTCATGTGTACACTGATCACACATTGGACAAGTTCATCAAACATTTTAACAAGAAATTAACAAGACTCTACATAACTTGAATTAGGAACTATGGAATCATAATGGTTATATTCTTATTTTTTAAATCAAGAGAGTGTATCAAAGATGACATATTTCCAGTTGTAGCTTCAAAGCGTTTGACCAAAATGTATTTAAGTAATGGCTATTCAAACCTTGCTGAAATCTATGTGTAGTTACACTGTTGCAGTAAATTAATCTCACCGTCATCAAGTCGTGTTCATAGTCCATCACCATCTTGTAATACGGGGCCCCCGATAGAACCCTCCATGCTGTGATTCCGTACTCCATGGCAGTTGCTGTCTTTGAGTTCTGATTTTGTGCTTGCCACTGACCACGCCCACCTACTATCAGCAAATTGTGTGCAGGATGATGAACTATGGCAGCAATGCCTTGTGGACAGTTTTGACCACTGAATGTGAAGCTATGTCTAGTGCTCCACTGGCCGTCGTCACTGCAAAATGGACATAATCTTTTAGACATCTGCAAAACAGTCACTCACTACGTGAAACTTTGAATGACTTTGACCTGTTAAAACGCCCTCATCCTTCATGCTCTAACTATCATGTACTACACATATACACACTAACATGACAGTAGAATGCATACACTCAAAGTCAGCACTCTTATGAACTGCGATCAAGAAATGAACAATGCTTGTTTTTTAAATACATTGATGTAAGATGTTAAATGAAAAAGGTGCTATGCTATACAAGTGATCATTTCTAAACGCTATGCTAAATGAAATGTTAAAATTTTTTAGTTGCTTCATGTTTGTTTTACTTGTTTGTTCAGTTCAAAATGGCTGCAAAGACACAGCCAAATCACTCACCTGATCATGTAGCTAGTTAGAGTGCCTTTGTAGGTGACCACAAGTAGCTCTATATTACTGTGAAAAAAGTACACATCAGTGAAGCACCTGACAAAGAATCATTATACGAAGCACAGTAACACAGCTCTCTCCCACCTCAGGTAAAATCACTTTAGATAACATGAATAACTGGCGAACCTTGGAAAACATGTCAACCAGACATAATTTCTTTGTACAATTTGAAGAATTAATCTTGCTCCTCCGAGAAATTAAATATCAAAATTGAAAAGAGCAGCATCTCAGCTTTCACATCATGCATCAAACATCGAGATATCTCGATTCTAGCCAAAGGTACATTTCGCTAAACATGTATGGGATAGAAATCTTCAAACTGAGAAATCAGCCGTCAAAGTTTAGTATGTTTATTACCAAAGCTACCTTAGTTACCATGCATATATCTAGCAGATATTTGGACCACTTGAAGATAAAGGCATCCTCATGACATTCTACTAATATGATAACATCATCTTTGTCTGAAAAAATACGGACACAATTAATTGCCTTGTAATTATGGCCATTGTTAAGGAATGTAAAAACTAGCAGCACTATGCTACCAGTGTCATAATGTGACACATTTTAGTTGAGATAATGGTTACTAGTGAACTTCTTTTGTAAAACAAAGTTCGGGCAGTAAGAACTTACTTGATTTTTGTGATTTAAAAAATAATAATAATTAATTCAGCCTAAGGGGAGACTCAGCAAGTGGATTAAAATTTTTTTATTTTATCATTCAAAATGTGTCCACCCTATTTTTAAAGCATTGCATTCATAACGTTCACTTCAGTGACAATTACGTACCTCTAAATCACTTTTATTTGTGGGTAAAGCATGCATCTTCAAGAAATAATCCTGTTTTCTCAAAAAACGCCTCATATCTGTGGAAGTAATAATGCTAGCAAATTAAAGTTTTTAGTGTTATATGCAGCTTATTCTTCTTTACACAACTTGTAGAACACATTATCAATGTAACTAAAAGCTACATAAACTTTTGTCGCAAAAAAATTTTCCCCAGAAGTTACCCACAAATGTATTAAATAAACTACTTTTTTGAAATTTGTTCTACCAGTTGTGTAACTAATTGTATACTGAAAAGTTTTTCAAATAATTATAATAATATTTGTTTAATCTTATACTCTTCATAGTAAAATATGTGCAAGAGGTTCTTAACAATGTCAATGCCAATTAATGGCATATTTAATACAAGACAATAGATTTAACAAGATTTGTCATCCAAGCCAAAGGCCCAGATGGCAAGTGGACAAGGAAGCCATTGGCTTATCGAGAGTCCAACAATGTTCATCTACTTATAACCTGCTCTCCTGAGATATGTGTCAACCTTGTTTTTAAACGTATTCACGCTGCTACCAGTTACACAATCTGTAGACAATTTGTTCCATTCATTTATTGTCCTCTGTGAGAATGAGTACTTCCTGATGTCCAATCTACATTGATCCTTTACTAATTTTACCTCATGTCCTGTAGTTCTGCTATCCTTCTTGAGTGAAAAAAATATCAATATTTTCATACCCATTCAATATCTTAAAAACTTCAATCTGATCTCCTCTTAATCTCCTTGTCTCTAGAGTTGTTAAGCCACATTCTTTCAGGCGTTCTTCATAACTAAGGTCTCTAAGTTCTGGAATCATTTTAGTTGCTCTCCTTTGTATGCATTCAAGCGTATCTATATCCTTCTTACGATATGGTCTCCATGCTTTTATACAGTATTCTAAATGAGGTCTAACTATTGCTTTATAAAGAGGTATAATTAACTTTTTCCCTTGTATGTTATGTTTCTTCTAATCAATCCAAGAATTTGATTACCCTTTGAAGCTGCAATACCACACTGCTCTGAAACTTTCATATCAGCACTTATTGTAACTCCTAAGTCCTTTTCTTTTACAGTGGTACCCAGAGCAGTATCTCCCATTTTATAGTTTACATTCAAGTTTCCATGTCCTATATCTAGGCATTTACATTTCCCAAAATTGAACAGCATCTGCCATTTCTCAGACCATTTCACTAATCTGTCTAGATCATTTTGTAAATGTTGTTTATCACCATCAGTATTAACCTTTCTAAACAGTTTTGTGTCATCCGCAAATTTCAGTACGTTACTTGTTATACTGTCGTCCAAGTCATTGATATATATTAAGAATAATATAGGTCCTAATACTGATCCTTGAGGTACCCCACTCAAAACCGATTTCCAATTTGAAACTTCTCCATCTACTACAACTCGTTGTCTTCTGTCAGTCAGCCATTGTTCTATCCAGTCAGTTATGCTATCCCCGATACCATGGGCTTTTAATTTAAGTATGGATCTTTGATGTGGAATTTTGTCGAAAGCTTTCTGAAAATCTAAGTAGATAATATCTACTGGCGATCCCACGTCTATCCACTTAGTGATTTCTTCCAAAAAACATAACATATTTGTTAAGCATGACCTCGCTTTAAGGAATCCATGTTGAGATGAATTTAATAATTTATGCTTAACGAGGAAGTCCACCATATGGTCTTTAATTAACCTTTCTAATAATTTACAAATCACTTACGTTAAACTCACTGGTCTGTAATTTTCTGACTTATTTCTCGAACCCTTGTTAAATAATGGTATGATGTTTGCTTCTTTCCATTCAAACGGAACAACTCCCTCTTTTAATGACAAGTTGAATACTCTTGCAAGTGGTATACTGATTTGTTCTACTGTTTCCATTAGTAATTTTGGAGGAATCCCATCCACTCCCGGTGATTTGTTATCCTTCATTGCCTTTATTTTCTTAGCTACCAATTCTGGAGTTACAACTAACGGACCTAAATAGTCAGATTTAGCCTCCTGAAATTTAGCATCAGCAACTGGTAATGAACTAATATCTTCTTTGGTAAACACTGAACTGAAGTAACCATTTAGGTCTTCCGCCATTAAAAACCCATACTATATTTCCAGCACTGTCTTCTAGAGGTCCAACCTTGTCTTGTACGTTTTGTTTACTCCTGACATATGCATAAAAACTCTTGCTGTCATGTTTTATGTTACATGCTAGTTTTTGCTCATAGCTTCTTTTAGATTGTCTGATTTCAGTTATAGCTGCATTAAGTGCCTCTTTGTAATTTGCATAGTCTTCTTCCTTTCTGGTACGCCTATAAACCCTCCACATAATTTGTTTTAACACTATTTTTCTAATAGCCTCTTTTGACAAGTGTTTCTTTCTACACCGTTTTCCTTGTTTTTGGAAGGGAACAAATTTATCAATAACAACAACAACAACAACAAGTACATAAACAGTTACACCTCAAAACAGTTAATCATCTCTGGGACAGCGGCCACGTCCTCTCTTTCATGACGTGGGCAAGAGTGCAGATGACGGGGATGGCGACCTCGTGCCCTGCCCCCCCTTCCCACAAAACAACTATGGTGTCTCACTCACTGTCCTGCTGGTCAGACGGCCCAGCAACGGGGACAATCTCGAGCACAGTCAGATACGTCTTGTGGGCTTGACAACCTCACCCCCTGCCCCGCAAAACAACTATAGTGTCTCGCTCACTGTCCTGCTGGTCTTCCTCTAGTAAATACTTGTCTAACAAAGTGTTGATCCAGTCGTGATAACTTCAGGCAGGATATCAACAAACCCCCTACATCGAACACCATTTTCTACTCGCTATGTGGGTCAGGTGTGTGACGTGGTGGAACTGCGTAGTGCACATGTCTATGGACATTATTTAAATGACTTCATCGATGCACCAATAAAATAACTTTCCTGGATCATGTGTTAGCAAGCTGGGTTTGTTTACACAGCTGGACAAACAGTGCCTGCACCTCACGTCCTCCTATTCGACACATTCGTAATATATGTTAATTCAATGACCATATATGGAAAGATGCCACATTTGTGAGGGACCATCCAAAAATTACGGACAAAAAAAGCGATTAATTATCGGCATTTTCGGCTTTGTTTTACGGAAGTCAAGCGGAACACATCGAACAGCTCTTCAAAGATAACACTCAAATGCATTAAACATAACTAAATATACAGTAGACATTATGGTAATCGTTAAAATGAATACTAAGGAATCACTTTCACGGAAAATCTCAAAATCATTGGATTAGCCAATGTTTGATAAAAACGGCATTTGTGAAGTTTCATGTTTACCAACATCCAACTCATTTTGTTAAGGTGGGTCACAAATCAATTCCGTCTGCAATTACAGAAAAACAGGTTTTGTCTAAAATGTCGAAGTCAGAAGAGAAGAGTAAAACTGTCCAGTCAACACCTTCCATGACACTTATTAATAGTTGTGAGACACTACAGGTTGAATTATATACATTAAAGGTTTACTATCAATATGTATTCTATACTTACTGAGGTGTCTTTCCTTTGTGTTCTTTGAAGATGAGCCCACATATGGCATAGCTGAGATCAACAGGCATGTTTGGTTTGCCGTTCCCACTCTGAGTACACAGAACTGGTTACATAACACCATCAACCATCACTAATAGCATCTGAATACTTATTTTCTAGTGCACGAGCTTTCTTAGAAGTTATACAATAATACTGCTACACAGGCCTTAGACATCATGATAATAAACACAGTTAATCACTTTATTATCAGAATGTAAATAAAATATCTATGTTAAAATCTCACTTTATTTTAAAATGTCAAATAAATACAATACTGCTTAAAGGTTATCCTCATTCTGATTATATTTACCATGTATAATCAACACTGCCAATTTACAGAAATATCAATTTCATATATACAATAACTTTTGAAAAGTCACGCAACTCACACTTGGTATGGTACAGATGGGTGACCCGACCAGATCAAACAGTTCCACGTGGCCACAGCTACTCGAACATGCCACAGTGTCGCCATCTGGTGACCATGCCAGGTGGCGCCACTGTGGGTGTGGGTCCTTTGGGATGATGCATCTTCCAACAGTTGTAGAAAAATCGTCTTTGGATGACCTGAAACCAGTGATAGGAGAAGTGCATTGTGTTATATCTATCATGATCAGTAACGTCAACAGACGACCTGCACAAATTGTCAGAGAGAGCACAGGAAAAGTGCAACTGGGGTACAAGAAGATGAATCTCACCTGATTTCAAGGGCTGTATCCTGCAGAATTGCAACGTGGCTTCCATCTCTGTGCAACAGATGTTGATGAAGAACAAGTAATGAGAAAAGTTGGTTTTGTAAACGAAACCACCACAACACAACTATCTTGGAAACAAACAGCTCACCAAATAATTCTTTCACAAAACAATCTCTACAAAAAAGAAATGTTTTATTTCTACAAGATTGTTTTTACTTTACACAGAAAATATTATATATCAAAGAAAAGCAACTCCAAAAAAGAAAATAATTAGGATACAAATGCCACGATAACTACAAATTTAATCTAAAATAATACAAGCATACTATAAATTATGTGTCCTGTGGTCCTGTAGCATTGTGTTAAATGTTGTGTATATGCTGCTTCTCAAGTTTATATTCTGACATAAACAAAAAAGCTTCAGCCACTGGAAAAAAATTTATAAACTGATTAAGCAATAAAATATGCCTGTGGTAAAATGTTTACACAAAATGAATGACAGGACCAACTATATTATGTGAGTGATTGCTATTGTTCTGTATCACTAAAGCTAACCAATCATCAAATTCTAGAATCGCTTGCTCCTGGCTCGAGATACACGTGTCTCCTTCTGGTCAATTTGGTAGGTAAATATACACCAGTTTGTTCTAAAATAATATGTAATTTCTTGTCCTATGAAATGCTATTGGTGCTCAGAATTGTTTTTTATTTATCAGTTATACAAATCTTGGAGGATGAAAAAATTAACGACAACATAATCCAGTTGTCAACCCTTGAACGTTAGGTGGTTATATCGAGTTCACAAATAAGACAGTTGGGGAGCGCAATAGGGACATGCTTGTATGGTGTAAGCGAAGTACCTTGAACAAACTGAATGGTGCCACCATCAGATGGGTAAAACAAAACTAACAAATCACTCATCTAAATTACACTGGTGTACCTGGGAGAGCGATTTATACTTGCTTGGTTGCCTATAGAATCACAGCTTGGAAACATTGAATCACAGATACTACCAGATGCAACACTTGCACACTTGCACACTTGCCTTGTGACTACAACGTGCCAGTTTAGTCGGGAATTAACAAGAGCGGCCAGACGAGTTGGCAGACTGCCAGGTAAACTAGATCTACAACAGACAGGAAACAACCTGACAGCAGCAGCAACTGCCAGATAAACTAGATCTACAACAGACAGGACACAACCTGAAATCAGCAGCAGCAACTGCCAGGTGAACTAGATCTATAACAGACAGGACACGACCTGATAGCAGCAACAACTGCCAGGTAAACTATATCTACAACAGACAGGACACGACCTGATAGCAGCAACAACTGCCAGGTAAACTAGATCTACAACAGACAGGACACAACCTGACAGCAGCAACAACTGCCAGGTAAACTAGATCTACAACAGACAGGACACAACTTGACGGCAGCAAAAACTGCCAGGTAAACTAGATCTACAACAGACAGGACACGACCTGACGGCAGCAACAACTGCCAGGTAAACTAGATCTACAACAGACAGGACACGACCTGATGGCAGCAACAACTGCCAGGTAAACTATATCTACAACAGACAGGACACGACCTGATAGCAGCAGCAACTGCCAGGTAAACTATATCTACAACAGACAGGACACAACCTGACAGCAGCAGCAACTGCCAGGTAAACTATATCTACAACAGACAGGACACAACTTGACAGCAGCAACAACTGCCAGGTAAACTAGATCTACAACAGACAGGACACAACCTGACAGCAGCAACAACTGCCAGGTAAACTAGATCTACAACAGACAGGACACAACCTGATAGCAGCAACAAATGCCAGGTAAACTATATGTACAACAGACAGGACACAACCTGACAGCAGCAGCAACTGCCAGGTAAACTATATCTACAACAGACAGGACATGACCTGATAGCAGCAACAACTGCCAGGTAAACTAGATCTACAACAGACAGGACACGACCTGACAGCAGCAGCAACTGCCAGGTAAACTAGATCTACAACAGACAGGACACGACCCGACAGCAGCAACAACTGCCAGGTAAACTATATCTACAACAGACAAGACACAACCTGATAGCAGCAACAACTGCCAGGTAAACTAGATCTACAACAGGCAGGACATGACCTGACAGCAGCAACAACTGCCAGGTAAACTAGATTTACAACAGACAGGACATGACCTGCTAGCAGCAACTACTGCCAGGTAAACTATATCTACAACAGACAGGACACGACCTGATAGCAGCAGCAACTGCCAGATAAACTATATCTATAACAGACAGGACACAACCTGATATCAGCAGCAGCAACTGCCAGGTAAACTATATCTACAACAGACAGGACATGACCTGATAGCAGCAGAAACACCTGTAATAACAGTGGTAACAGTGATACATACAATTAAAAGCAAAACACTTGTTTTGCAGGTAATTTCAAGTAAAATTTAAACAGATATCTCACACAGAAATTGACAGAACATGCAAACATAATTTTTATGTCGAACTGAAGTTCTAATGTTATTGTATTTGTTGGACAAAACAAGCTTCAAGGAAAACTATATTTACAGTACAGCTGTATCATAATGTGCATCATTATATCATAGATTCTGTTATGATGTAGTATGTCGTGGATAGAACATGTTTGCTACCTGGGGTCAGTGAAAGAAGCCACAGACAAAGGAGACAGTAAAAGGACTGTGGATCAATGCAGTGTTTCCAATTAGCTGGACTGTGACTGATTGTGCGTGTGGAGCCTTGTGCAGTATCCATATGTGAAGA
This sequence comes from Lamellibrachia satsuma, assembly GCA_033239005.1. Lineage (NCBI taxonomy): Eukaryota > Metazoa > Annelida > Polychaeta > Sabellida > Siboglinidae > Lamellibrachia > Lamellibrachia satsuma. The sequence goes on from BSQZ01000067.1 coordinate 3,230,251, forward strand.
TTCTATCAGACAAATATTCAGACATTAAGTGTGCAAGATGCATCGATAATGTACCTTGTTCATAACTTGGTCTGGTTTCTTGGTATCCCAACATCATGTTATAACAAGACAGCATTGTATGAACTTACCCGACAGGAAACCCAACGATTCGCAGGGTAGACCAGGCTGAGCCTATAGGATAACATATAAAAAACATGTTATTATCCAACAATGTACAACTGTCTTGCAGACAGTCATATATAATTATATTAAATCATTTCTTAACTGACACAACACCTTAACAATTGTCAGTCAATAATTAATTTTTAGGCAAACAATCAAACTACGTTACTCTTGCAAAACACACTGAATATATATATACAACCTGACATATATATATATGTATACATATATATGTATATTCAGTGTTTTGTTTTTTTTTAGTCTTACACTTAATTACTAAATCAAATATATATATATATATATATATATATATATATATATATATATATATATATCATCAATATTCATTCATATATCAATAAAGACTGCAATATTTTGTAGCTAACAGATAAGGCAACAGTGGAACTGGAAGCGATGTGCACGTAACTGATCATTAAAACAAAATTCAGGACCAAAATGTTATGAGCTCAGACTTTGCTGATTTAATTAATTCATGGGGTTGATGATCCATGAACGTGTAGATTTACCATTACATCTATGACACCACAGACTGGCTAGTTCCTAGCCCATCATGTGGCGCCACTGTTGTTGCATAATTACCCACTAACCGAAGCCTACATTTTACAAGAGAGGAATATGTCGTGCAATTCTGGTGAAACTAAGCCTACGGAATTCCATGTGGCACATAATTTACCTCAAATATGATTTCATCGTTATGGTTCATGTGATTTAGCCTAGACCACATTGTAGCCATAATGATCATTGACTTGAGATAAGCTGGTCCAGTGATCCAATCTTCACAAATTTACACTATGCCAAATATTATTTTGCAAATACTGATGATTAACCAATGTGCAGACCCTGCGGTGGACCAGCAAACTCCCCACCAGTGGCGCCACACAGTGAATGTAATGTAAGTCACTCATGATTTCACCACTGCCAAAACTGCTATTTGATGTTCAGATTCAGATGTTCAGATTGTCATTTCATTCGGTAAACTGCAATTTTTGTCAATAAATGCCTCAATTTCAATTGTGGATAATGTCTGCATTGAAAATATGTATAGGAACAAAATAACGTTCGTTTTTGTTTGAATGCTATGTATACTCAAATGCACAGTTGCAATGACGTAACAAGTCGTAAACAACAATCGTGTTGCCCAGCCAACATGCCACTCCGCAATGACAATCTTGAATTTATAATCAGGTTATGGCAGTGGTGATATGTTGAGTGGCGCCACCGTTGGGGAGTTTGATGTAGATTGCATCATTACATATATGTGGTGCCTCCTATTGGACAATAATACCATAGTATATGTGGTGCTATTTATCAAATAACATTAACATTTAATTACAATACTGGATTAAGAGCTAGACTGCCGTGTAAAGCCCATATGTTACCCACGTTGTGCAACAGCACATATCTTGCCAGTGGTCGACAGCTGCTGTTTTTCCCGCACTGTGCTCCGATACTGAAATACAAAGCAGAGCTGTTTTGCTAACTAAACCTGACTCGATCTACAACAAAAACGTCTTGATATAACATTTAGAGTTTCTCTATAAGCCATAGAGATATGGTTTAACTTTGTTTTATTTTGACTTTTGTACCCAGGCTTTGACCTGGCTTATTCAGTCAGGTCCTTAGTCTAGGCTTAGTTTTAAATGCTGCCTTCCAATGCGCTTGGGTTTACCAGTTCACGATCCGGGTCAATTCATAGTTACCAGTGGAGAACTCGAAGGTTAAAAAAGGAGGCCGAGTTGACAGGGGGTTGTGAACTTCATTTAAATATTGCAAACTCAGTACTTCTAAAAAGCATATAATACCAGACTAGGTTGTGTTTATTACAAGAACAGTACTTCTAAAAAGCATATTTGTTGTCACAATTAAGAGAAGATACTGTTTAACAACTGTGACGCTGTAATTTAGTTGCAACATCGCTATAACGTGTTGTCTAAAGATGCAATGATCCGTCCCTGACATCTGGCTGTCAGACTGTCTTTGAAGTTCAAGTCTCATAAACTTGTTAACCATAATAACTCTAGAAGAAAGCAGACGCTTAATATGTGTGTTGTACAAAAGGGACATACAACTGTTTCGGGCTCTTGCGGCCATTCAGCCTGAACGGTGAAATCGTATAAAATGTTTTCTTCCCCTTCCACGTTATCATCTTGTTGCTGCTCGTCCGCCATGTTTGTGGTTTATACTCTGAAACCCAAAATAATGTTCGCCTAATTCGTCATGAATGTGGCAAATAGTGCAGTCAAGCGAATACATTTAGTTACGTATTATAGGTTAATTTATGTGTTTTAATTTACCAGTTTGCACATATGAGATGTATATATATATAATACAATGTGCTTGAGATTATCGCTGATAGGTGACGTCACACTTGGGAACTACCTGGATTTCCCCATTGGAAATGGCAGACGACAAGATATTGCTGGAACGAAATCGTGTTCTAATCGGTTGTACGGGCAGTGTTGCCTCAATTAAGATACCCATGTTAATAGAACAACTATCAAAGTTAAAACACAAGGTTTGCCCCCATAAATGCTTTCATCTTGTGTTGTTCTGCAGTGCAACAACATTTCGTTATCTATGCAAGATTGCACTTGCAACCAGCCTCTGCCTCTGGCTCTAGCTCTGGCTAACTATTATTATATCCTAGGGGAGTGTTCTGTAGTTGAATGTAATATTGTAGAGAGGTCGGATGATTTTTTACCATTATTATATATTTTTTTATAATTTTTTGCTGAAGGTGGTAACAAAAACAAGTAAAATAACCCCAGTTTCATGTTTCTTAGTGCAATACTACAGAAAATACTACCCTCGCTAGCTAGGGTGGTATACGTAGTAGCTATAGTACTACAGCACCCCTGGCATATCGAACTGTTGAAACGTGGATTTGTCAGTTTTTCCCACACAAACTTTTGTACTTAGTCCCACTTCTTCTCTTAGTTGACGTGTTTGTTGGAACTAGATGCGTCCCAATTAAAAGTTAAGTTCCAATTAAAAGCTAAGTTCCAATATGCGAACCCTATAAATCTGAGCAATTATTGATTAACACAGCAAGTTACTAATTTGCTAATTGAATTGGAATTGATCCGTATAGCATAGGTACATGTGAATTGGAATTGAATTGGAATTGATAAAAATTAATTGACTCCAGTTCTGTCAGCAACTGAAAATTCCAAGTTTGAACGCGTCGATCTGCCAGGAGTACTGATGTAGTTAGAAGCCCCTGGTGGCGGGGGTAGATCTGCCAGGAGTACTGATGTAGTCGGAAGCCCCTGGTGGCGAGGGTAGATCTGCCAGGAGTACTGATGTACTCAGAAGCCCCTGGTGGCGAGGGTAGATCTGCCAGGAGTACTGATGTAGTCAGAAGCCCCTGGTGGCGAGGGTAGATCTGCCAGGAGTACTGATGTAGTAAGAAGCCCCTGGTGGTGAGGGTAGATCTGCCAGGAGTACTGATGTAGTTAGAAGCCCCTGGTGGCGAGGGTAGATCTGCCAGGAGTACTGATGTAGTTAGAAGCCCCTGGTGGCGAGGGTAGATCTGCCAGGAGTACTGATGTAGTTAGAAGCCCCTGGTGGCGAGGGTAGATCTGCCAGGAGTACTGATGTAGTCAGAAGCCCCTGGTGGCGAGGGTTGATCTGCCAGGAGTACTGATGTAGTCAGAAGCCCCTGGTGGCGAGGGTTGATCTGCCAGGAGTACTGATGTAGTTAGAAGCCCCTGGTGGCGAGGGTAGATCTGCCAGGAGTACTGATGTAGTCAGAAGCCCCTGGTGGCGAGGGTTGATCTGCCAGGAGTACTGATGTAGTCAGAAGCCCCTGGTGGCGAGGGTTGATCTGCCAGGAGTACTGATGTAGTTAGAAGCCCCTGGTGGCGAGGGTAGATCTGCCAGGAGTACTGATGTAGTTAGAAGCCCCTGGTGGCGAGGGTAGATCTGCCAGGAGTACTGATGTAGTCAGAAGCCCCTGGTGGTGAGGATAGATCTGCCAGGAGTACTGATGTAGTCAGAAGCCCCTGGTGGTGAGGGTAGATCTGCCAGGAGTACTGATGTAGTCAGAAGCCCCTGGTGGCGAGGGTAGATCTGCCAGGAGTACTGATCTAGTCAGAAGCCCCTGGTAGCGAGGATAGATCAGCCAGGAGAACTCATGTAGTCAGAAGATCCTGGTGGCGAGGATGGAAAATACAGCTGTTTAAAGTTTCAGATTTGAAGAATATTTCTGACCTTTTTATTAACATAGATATTTATTTCATTTTGCATATAAAACACCAGAAAACTAAATGTTGTTATGTATTTTGAGTATTACACTGTTTAGATACAAGCCCAGGAAACTTACATACAATAATAAGATATTTTGGACAAGAAGTCAATATGGCATTGGTTTTACAGCCCCAAAAGGAGGTCCCTGTCTGGGATCCTGAAAGGAAGCCTGTATCTACAAGATCCAAAATGGCCATGTCAATAAATAAACCAAATATGATATCAAAGTACGATATCAAAAAGGAAAAATGTATTACTGCTCTTAAGCACTACAAAGCAAAATGTTTTCAACACAGCTACACAAATTGAAAGTATTACAACATAATTATATATATATAATCAAACATGCAACTTGCATAATAATAATCTGTGACCAATTAACTGGTATACCCCTGACCCCAATGTTAGCAGAAAGCAAGTCGGATTTGTCTGACATTGTTAAATATAGGGACAGATCAATAATTTACTTGCAAGTTCATAGCATGCGAATGAAGTGCCTGTGATTTTTAGACAGTACCCACTTTGGTACTTTCCTAGAATCTGGTTCCATCTCATTTTCACCATAATAAAGTTGCAATGTGTACAGCAATCACGTAGAATGGTCGGATGTATAGAAATATTTTGTATGTTAACATTTTGAGTGTAAAACATACATTTCATCACCTCCTACTTTGCTCGAATGTGCAAATTTAATGGTGTCATTAATCTAATATCACTCACAAAGTGCCGGCATCACTCGGTCGTCAACCTGCACATTTTAGCATGCAAAAAGTTAACAAAATGCATTTTTTTCACTCAAAATCAAACCGATTACTATGTGTTTGACCATTGTATATGCACATATTGCATCTTTATAATGGCGAAAAATAGGTGGGCCTGGATTTTTCATATTGAGAAATTATTTTTGAACAGGAATTAATATGGACATATTTGAAGACTTGTGCTGTGCTCAGATTTAGATTTCTAATGGCAACAAGTGCATGTGTCAATCACTGTAGGATCCCTTGTACATGAATACATGGTGTAGTTGTTTGGATGCAGTTAATTTATGATTAATTTTTTCCAGCAGGTTATGAAATAATAAATATTAACATAGTTGATTTTTAGCCAGAAGATTCAAAATAAAAAATTAATAGTATTAAAAAACATTAACTTAGTCACCAATGAAAAAATAAATAGTGATTATCTCCATTTCCAGGGATAAAGCTGCAATCCTAAGGTACATGTACTAATTTGGAACTGTTTGCAAGTATGTTATGGTTCCTCTGAATACTGTTGCAGTTAGACATAGAAGTGATAGTGACAGAACACGCAACACACTTCTTTGACCCTGGAGTATTACCTTGCCGAGTACACACGGATTCCGAAGAATGGACAGTAAGATACTAAGCTCAATACTGTTATTGCATAGAAATATGTTTTCATAATGAAAACACCAGTACTAGTCATAATCTGATGTGGTGCAGGTCCTATAATGTATTACTTTGTGATATTTAATTTCATATTCCATTAACATTTTTACTAATATATTAATTTAAACTTATTTATCATGAAAAGAAGAACAAGCCAGAAAAACCGGTAGGCAGTGTGTGAAAGTGTTGCCAGCCCACAGGCCCAAGACCATCAACTTCTCGGTCTGGCAGACAACACTCGCAGTAACGGCATCCTTTCAGTAAATATCAATATCAATAGAGTTGTAGTAGATGGAGAAGTTTCAAATTGGAAATCGGTTTTGAGTGGGGTACCTCAAGGATCAGTATTAGGACCTATATTATTCTTAATTTATATCAATGACTTGGACGACAGTATTACAAGTAACGTACTGAAATTTGCGGATGACACAAAACTGTTTAGAAAGGTTAATACTGATGGTGATAAACAACATTTACAAAACGATCTAGACAGATTAGTGAAATGGTCTGAGAAATGACAGATGTTGTTCAACTTTGGGAAATGTAAATGCCTACATACAGGACATGGAACTTGAATGTAAACTATAAAATGGGAGATACTGTTCTGGGTACTACTGTAAAAGAAAAGGATTTAGGAGTTACAATAAGCGCTGATATGAAAGTTTGACTATTTTGGCAGGAGCCCATTAAATGTTTACTAAGAACTATTATATGGAGCCCTTTGAACACATATATAATTAATTTCAAAGTTGTTAGTAAAACGACCTCACATTACAGTTGTTATCATAAAATTATGTTATGTTGTATTTATTAAATCTATTCTAACATCTTGACTGCCCATGGACAACAATTTGTAAATACAAGTTAACCATTATCTGTTGATGAATATTGATCTTGTCATTCAGCAGGTGCCTTGTAAACATGATATTCAAGTCGAAAAATTCAAATTAAACAGTCAAAATACAAGAAAAAATGTGGTTCGTTAATACACATTTGGGTGGTGAAGATGTTAGAACATATAGTTTTTACTATATTTATATATATATAACATGATTTAGTGGTTTGCAGGGTTTACTTTATAATGTTACTAACTGAGTTACCCGGCATTGCAAAGTCAACCACTGAACTTATGACTCTCTGAAGCACCCAGTCAAGTTTTGGTAGGGCAATGACAACGTCATGCTCCAAAAATCATGTATCACTGACAGTCTCACAATTGTACGTAACTACAAACTCCTATTGTTCTGTCTATTCTACATGAAACATCTACATAGGTTCCTTCATGATATCCCCACCACCCAGGGATTTTTTATGTACAAACCATCCCAATGTACCCCTGGCATGCCTAAAAAAAATCATCCCCATACATGCCAAACTGACAGAAATATGAGGGAACAGAAAGACATAGTCACAAACTATAGTAATTGACAGCAACATTGTGTTATGATGGTGCGTGTGATCCAGACATGGACGAGTCGGTCAGACCCAGTGCTACACATTGAACTGAGGAAGTGGGCGGATCTGTTCCTGCTTGCTCCACTTGATGCAAATACCCTGGCTAAGGTAGCCACTGGTCTCTGTGATAACCTTCTGGTACGTGCATTGTTGGTACAGAGTTTCAGAGGCCTGGTCAGTTATATAGCATTATTCAAACATTCATATTTGAAGGAAAGATCAGTTTATTATTAATTATTTTTCTTATGTGTTTGTAATATAAATAGTGTTGTTATTATTGCAGATGTATGGGAAGTGATCAGTTGTAGAAGCATAATTACTAATAATATTATTTCAGATGTGTATTGTCAGATGTTTTTATAGGCAATAGAAGTGGTATTATAATATATATCACTTCTGTTGCCTAAGATAGTTATAGTTCTGTACAAGTGTTATTGTTAGAGATAAACTATTATTTCAGACATTTATGTTTATTAATTGATGGTAAATTTTGTTATGAATCTGATGCTGTTCCTTGAGCACAGAAGTGGTTAGAATATAACACACAGTCAAGATGACCAGAGTTCAAATCAGGTTCATACCAGAAGCCAGGACAGTTTCATTCACTTCAAGTACACAGGATGTAGTTCCAAGCTTCCAGTTCACTCAGCTGTGTAAATGAGTGGTGGGATTATTTTATTGAATGATTTTGTGTGCAGCAATTATGATATTGCTGAATGCTTCCCAGAGAAGTTGAGGTGGTGATGGAATGAACAGGTTTGCCGGGGGTGGAGTGTAAAGCACATCGAGTGGTCCTGATTACTGGATATTGTGCTGTGGAGGAACATATCTTTTTATATCAGACAGGTATAGTCAACAAATACAATAGTCAACAGGTATTCCACTTTATAGCTGTATAATTTCTATTAATACATTTATTTCCGCCAAGCATTTCAGTTACGGTTATGCACAAAGTAAGTATTATTATTAATATACTTATTGACACTGTTTCAGACATGTGTGGTGCGAGCGTGGGACTTGAAGAAACCTTTCTTGTTTGCCCCAGCCATGAACACCCTTATGTGGGAACACCCCATCACTGCCACGCATATAACCACCCTCGAGGGGTGGGGATACAAAACAATACCCTGCATAGCAAAAAAGCTCGCTTGTCGAGATACAGGTGATGTTTAAATATGTTGCTTTTCTGATCTGCAGAGCATAAGGTGATGTTTTAGATGTTATAGTTTGAAGCAAAATATTGGAATGTCATAACGTTGTAGCACTTACATGTGGAAATTGTCATATATGTAAATAGTTTGTTAAATTTTTTTTTTCATTTTTTATAGAATTATTATAATTACACACATATGGGAGAAAACAATTGCAGATTGGCGAAAGGGAGCAACATTGTGTGGCAATTTGAGACCATAGCTATAACGACACTATCCCAAATTACTAAGCTCAAGGGTGAATCTAGGATTTGACCAGAAGGGGTCTGCATGGGGGCGTAACCCAGAAAACTTTGTTTTACTGTGTTTGAAATTGTGCATTCTGTGCAAACGAAACCTGCACACATAACTGGAATGACACCTGAAGCTTCAAGTTTTAATATTGTCCATGTTAAAAGACAATGTAGATTAACACACATATAATAATAAGCACTTTGCAGAAATATGCTGTTCGCTAAAATACAGGGTGTTTACCAGCAGAAATAAGTCTTATTTCCAAGGTGATCTCAATTCTCTATTGTTTAAATGTTGAGGCATCTTTCCGTGAATGGACTTACTACTGGGATGGCTGTAGTGTTAGGTGAAGTTTATTTTGTTGCATTTATTCTCATTTGACAAATGAGGGACACTAGATGTAATTCACTGTTTGTCTTGTAGGTATGGGAGCTATGGCAGAAGTTGCCACCATCGTGAGCAGAGTACAGCTAGCTCTAGAGGACATTAGTGACACAACACGAGCAGAGACTGGGTAACAGTATTGTCATCAGTATCCAGTGTGACAATGCTGACTGTCAGCTGTGGAGAATGGCAACTGTGAACAATGGACAAACTTTGAATTATGCCAAATGAATGAGCACAATGAAACATCCATGTTGCAAGTTTAAGTAGATCTGTTGTTGGCCATGTGAGTTGCACTGAGTTGCACCAGCGATTGCATAGGTCTTGTTTAGAATATTACATACAAGCATGGTTGCCATGTGAAAACATGAAAATGAAAACATGGATAAGCTGGAAAACAACACAGATGAGAAACTGGCCATGTGCAATTAAGTGCTCTCAATTGAATTTCCCTCGCAATATTACAGCAACGAATGAACAAAATCAACGTCATTGCAATAAATAAGTAGTAAGCGCAATATACAGAAGGCATTAAGAGCAGTGTGTGTGAAGTTTTGTCATTCATTTTTCTCGTTCCTGGGTACGATTTGCAAGGCTCTTTAAAATAGCATGTTTGGTCTGCTTTTATGCCTATCTTGTCACTTATTAAAACACGACCAGCATCGTACATAGTATATGCAAACGCCATGTGCACACAGACGCACACATGCATGCACGCACGCACGCACGCACGCACGCATGCACTCACGTACGTACTCACACAACTGTTGAACCACAATTGTTTCACTCATTTGGTTAAACCAGAAGGTATGCACAGCATGGGAACAACTCATAAAGGTTCGATTCGAAAGTATCAAATGGGCATTGTAATGTGTACCCAGGGCCCGTTTTTGTGTGCACGCTGTGTGCAGCCAACCATTACATCACGCTGCTACCCAAGTATATGTAATACTTTCTTGCGATGGTTGATGTTTCTTGTCATATTTTTCCATTGCAGAAGCATGTGTGAGTATGCTTCCCCCCACACACGCGCACGCACGCACGCACGCACACACACACACATACACATTTGGTATCCCCTTTTGCGAGACCCTAGTTATGCCACTAGTACAATATGTTGTTTCATGCAACACGATCAAAACGCTTACACCTGCAGGGTGTACCCAGGATTGATATGCTGGAGGGTTTCCAAATGGGTATCACCGTAAAGCTAAGGGGATACATGATTGTTTTTCAAAATTAGACGTCATTTCGTGCATTCTAAAACAATATATGTAAGTATTGTCGGCCAGGTCTTTTCAGGATATAGAAACGAGCCACCATCATTCCATCTATTCACTCATTTATAATTACTTTTAAGGGGTTGGTGGTGGTGGACTAAAACAAATTTACGAAATTAAGTTTTGTCCTACGATCATGATGATTACAGACCTAGACATCAACTAACCAACTTCAAACAACTAATTCAAAATGTTAGCTCCAGCCATCCAACACATTATTCACATAAAAATGTTTTTTTAATAAATCAGTGATGCCTAAGTCAGTTGGTGGCCATAATGACCAACCATGAAACTTTATTTTAAGGCCTAGTAAAAAGTGCAGTCTACAGTATTAGCACATTTATTTAATGTTGTCTAGTTGAATTCGTCGAGGATGCCGTATGACAAACTCATCAATTACAAATGCTGTCCAAATTGGCACATCATGATGCAGGTGCACAAGTGCCAGACCAATGAGGCGCTCGTTACCGCATGTTGAACGCAAACATGTTTTTATGCACTTAAGTCCACTGTGTGACCTTTCGCATGAACAACTTGTCACAGGCAATGTGCACAAAATGCACAAAAGCACCCTACCATTTGAAAAAAAGATTGTTTGCTTGGGACAGAGCGAGTGACGGAGAGTTGGGGAGGCACTCCTTGCCATACCGCTGCTTCTACAGTTCCCACTCAACAGTCCAGCTGTGCAACTCACTGTTCACACTACCAGAGAAATGGACGTCCTCCGTGTAAAAGTCAACAAGCTTGGTGAGATTGGACTTTACGTCGTCAGCTGGCAGGGTGACTAAGGCAGAGGGTACCAAACTTAGTCCCAGCATGGCCGTTCGATAGTGAGAGCTGAACCTTGTATGCAGTTCAGAGATGAGATGATCGACCATTGACACGGATATACAGCGACGGTAGTATGTTGATGGATCATCAGCAGGCAAGTTGTTGTAGTGTTCCTGTCGGTCGCATCGCCTTGGCAGAGATGGTGCAGCACCTAGTGCACTGCACACTTCCTCGACTTCATGGCACCACTCGTCGTGAGGTTTGTCAATGTTGTTTCGAACATCTTGCAGTGCACTCACAACTACGTCAATCTCAGAAACTGCCTCCACCACGTCCTGTGCTTCGGTCTGCAGGCTACAGGTGAGAGCTCTCGAATACCCTATGTACTTGTTGGTGATATCATACGTGGCAGTGGGGAAAGTAGAAGTCCTCTAGCATCCATCAGCGACTCTGTGGATCAGTGACTTGGACCTGCTGTGCAAATGATATCCAAACATGCAACTACGGATGACATTAATGACTGGAATGTCTCTAGGGCATCAAGAAGCCGAACCCAGCGAAGCTTGTTCTTGGTACTCTGGGGCTGCGTGTCACTAAATGCATTTTCCAGCGCTTGCTGACGCCTGGGATGCCCTCCAAAGTATTTAATAGCACGGTTGACAACTCCCCATCATTTTGCGAATCGGCGTATCCTGTAAACTTGTCACATGTGATGATGGATGCAGCTCCTTTCTAGGTGCTGCCATGTTAAACGCACCATCATAGCACTGGTCACGCATCAGATTCGGATCAACGCTATACCTGTTGAGGGACGCTAGAATCTTAGATGCGAGAGCTTGTCCTGTAATGTCAGTGTCACACACTCAATGAAATCCACGAGGTCTTCCTGTAGGAACATCGTATCTACGTATCGCAAAACAAGGCTTAGTTGTTCTTTGTTGGAATGTCAGTCACCTCATCTGCTATGACTGTATACCACCTGGCACGCTTCACCCTCCTCAGGATTACGTCTCTGATGTAGTCGCCAATGATATTGGTCAGCTACCTTTGTAAGTTGCTACTGGTGTAAGCTGCATTGACTGCTGGACTGTGCAGATGTTCTCATAGGACAGTGTCTCCCCGTTTGACCACATAGTCAAGGATGGCCCAGAAGTTACCACGATTAGAAGCAGTGCCTCTCTCCCTGTCATGTATGCCATCACGGTGACCTCGAAGAGGGATGTTCTGTGGTGCTACGGCCTCGTTAGTTTCAATTACTGACTCGAGCTTGAGACGACTGGAACTCTTCCTGCAAGACCCTTATCCATGCTGATGTCGATTGCATGTCGTCTCCCCTGCATAACATTCATGACGTTGGTGACCTTCACCACAGATAGCTGGTGGCTCTTCTTTTCTTCATATTTGGGAAGGGTTGTGGGGAGGGCCTTGGTGAAGTTGGTAATTGGACGGCTGACTAGAATACCAAGGTTAATCCCGTGTTGGCCTTGACCGAAACGCATACACGGCAGACAGTAGCCACCTTTCTCCCGAGCACTGTAAACTAGCCACTTGTACCGCTGAAGCAAGTTTGAATGGAAGCGACGCTGCTTGCCGTATTCCTCCCTCAAAGGGAATGTGTCGCTGTGTCCAGGACATAATGAGTTATTGTTGAGAAGTCTATATTCAGATAAAGCATGTCTAACTGTGGCACTGGCCAAAGTGCTTGTTTTCAGAAATAGGCAATGACCCGTCGTTACCATCGTCTGTGTGTTCTGTCACATGTTGCTGAAACTCTGCATCCTTATCTTCTTGCATATCCTCTGTTTTAATCCATTTTTTCGTATTTTCCATCCTGAGAGAATGTCTCCCTGTTGCCCTCATTTGCCTTAGTCCGCTCTCTGCTCGTCTTGCTTGTTTCTTCTTCCGCGAACCTTCCATTTGGAACATCCGGGCTTTGGATGTCTACGCCATGCTCTTTAGATAGCCCAGAAGTGTTTTGAAGAACGATGTTATGGTCTTAATTTGCTGCTTGATCCTACTTGTTGGTGGCTGCGTTTTGTTTTTGGTGTTGACACAGCAACCAACGGCACGAAATGGTTAGGTTCAAATGCCGCCCCGGGTCTATTGTCAATATTACCATCACGACACCATAGTATACATATATCTGGGTGTTTTTCATCTGGTTCGTGTGAAGGAATCACACAGTTGTGATAGAATGACCGTAAAGTCACATTAACCAGAGGAAATGCACTGAATGTCGTACAAGACAAAACGTTACTCAGTGCCTACAGACTGAAAATCCCACCCCAACACTTGTCTTGTGCGACATTTTCACCTTCCAGCTTGATAGCTTCGACCCAGTTACCATTGGTACTGAACACCGCTGCGACGTCAGTGGAGAGTGAACACCGCTGCGACGTCAGTGGAGAGTGAACACCGCTGTGACGTCAGTGGAGAGTGCAGCAATAGATGCAATGATTTTGTCATTCATATCAAATCCATGCAGACATCCAAAAGGTGGGTGATCCACGTAGTCGGCATGTCATCAGGAATCATACTTGTTGCAATGACATTTACGTGATAGGATGCTGGGTTGTGCATTTTATTGAAAGGAATAACAAGCCGAAGTAAAAGGTAAGGTAAGTTCTGGTATATCCAGTCCCTAGGACTGCTCAAAGCGCTGGTAGACTTGTTCATTCAAAGGCCATTTCAACTTCTCTGGGAAGCATTCAGCCGTGCTGCAATTACTGCGCGAGGCTATTCGTTCACATATCCACCACTGCCTGTATTGCCAGGTACTCATTTATACAGCTGAGTGAACTGTGGGGTGATCAAACTTGCCAAAGGTTCACGTGTTGTGTCCTTTCGTTAAGGAAGCTGGCAATCCATTTCATGAGTATATTAGGAAGACCAAAACATTCTACTTCAAAAGTTTGTGAAGTAAATATTGTGTTTGATTAGGTCAAATACCTTAGAAAAATCAAGTAATAGTACCCTAGCAAACTGCGTTGTGCCTCTGTGCTTGTATAACACTGGCGCAATAGGTCGACGAGGGTGTATGTAGTGGATGACTTTTTAATGGGGCCATATTGGTTTGGGTCAACTTTGTCTTGTACAACGTCCTAGACCCATTTCGCAATTAACTCTTCCATTTCTTTGCTGAGTACAGCAGGAGATTGATCTGAGATCTGTTTCGACTTGCTCTGGTGGTTGCTTTTTTAGAATGGGACTAACGTATGCAGAACGCCATATATACGTGGAACATGTCCCTCCTGAAGTGGGCTGTTGTAGATTGCAGCAACTGCACCGGTAAGCAAGTTGAAAGAATCTTTAAGGACCCAGCTTGGCACAGAGTCCGGACCATGTGCTTTTCTCGTGTCTAGTTTGTGAAGGGGATGTTCCACCTCATCAACCGAGATAACATATTCAGAGGGTACATATGGCACTTCAAGCTGACGGTAATCATTGTCAGCACTCCGGGCAGGTAGATGGTCAATCACTCACTGAAAAAGTCATTTATCTGTTGGCTGAGGTCATGAAGATCACCTTCACACACTTGACTGGCGAGGTGAAGCAATGAGGTATCACTGCTAGTGTTGTTGCCTTTGATTTTTAATATTTTAATTAATTGATTTTTTTGTCGTACTAATTTTTTATCAAGGATTTGCTCAGACGGTTTACCTTGTTTCTGTATAAACAAACCTTGGTCCCCTGACTTCCATGCACGTTGACGCCGACATCTATGGCTTGTCTGTGGTATGTCTTACCACTGTCTTTAGTGGGAAATGCTTATCCATCAATTCGTTTATGTTGGATGTAAGCATTTGAAGTTGTTCTTGGATGGTAGATGGTAAAGATCCTCCCATTTGATTTTCTGCAAATCTGCTGCAAAATTACACACTCGTTGTGTCCCATTACTTTGGTGAACAACTTGTCGACAGCCTATTGTGTACGCATCATTTTGAGCATTAACCAGTTCATACTCGTTGTGGCTGCTCATTGCAGATAGTAGATTATGATTCATAACTTGAGCACTGTCCTGCAATGATGGATTTGTTAGACTAATCCATATATTAATTAGTGAGATACAAAGACACACTAGTAAAATTAAGGTGGAGATAAGGCAAGACCTCACATTTTAACAAATTACATATAATTATGAGTAATAAAGGCAGAGGTAAACTATGAGATACAGAAATTTAGCAAAAGTCCTTTGCAATGTGTGGACACAAAACTGTTGTATTCATGTTGAGCCCAGGTAAGAAATAATGTGTCGCTAGTTATTCAAAAGGAGCCAAAATGCATGTGTGCGAGCGCGAGCGAGCGTGTATGTACGCTCGTGTTTAAAAAGAAAACGTGTGTATAGGAGAAGGCAATGTTAGTTGAGCCATTTCATTCTTTTTTATATCTAGGACACAATTATATTCATAAGTAAAACTTGTTTTTACTAACTTAAACTATGATTATTAGTAAACCACTTTATACCAAGTTAATATATCTAGTATGCATAGATAATTATATGTAGCTGATTCAAATAGGGTTGGTAAGCTGGCTGAACTAACACTTGGCGTGGGGTAAATTGAGCCACAGTGTAGCGTAAGTTGGGTAAATACTTTATTTGTATAATTTACGTAGGCCTTGAACTTAAACGTCATAACAACTCAGCCAACACATCTACCCAATAGGAACAACAGGTCTCTGACAAGTCTACATGCTTAATTAATAAATTGACACACTTAATTAATATAGACTTATAGGCCAATCGCAGCCAGTGTATATCGGACAGTTGTAGCTATTGGATGTTTCAACATGCTGGGGAAAAATTAATTCCTTGCTGTATTTTGGGTTAAAGAACACTCGTCTTCGTTCTTTATTAACTGCTCAATTAAGCCTCCATTCAGTCTGGGGTGGTTCAAACAGCCCCATTTCGACAATTGAATTAAGCTTTTTTAATTAACTTCTCATTAATGTGCGAAGTGATATAAATAATATCATTCCTTGTGGATAGTTAAGCCATTTGTAAGTGCACATACAACACAGTCTGTTCACATGCATTAATAGTTTACACACCAGCAGACATTTATCACAATCACCAAAAGTTTCGAAAAACACAAACTCAAATTTTCTTACCGTTGTGACAAATGACACTTATTGTACGTCAACCGTGGTCTAATAACATTCTCAATCACTGGGTGGTACCATGTAACTGTCGATGATGTAGTTTCCTGGGAAACATGGGTGGATCAACTAACCCAGTGGCTCAACTAACACTGCCTTCCCCTACATGTGTATAGCCTAGTAGGCCTACTGTGTATGCATAAAAAATAATTGACGGTGCATGAGAAAGACATTGACGCCCCTGGCTTGTGGAAGTCACGGGTTGCCTCAGAGACATCGTGTTCACTGACTGCCTGAGTTTCAACTAATACCCATGTACTGATGAACGGATCATATTGGCTGTGCTTTGAAAATAGAGCACATAGTACATACATGTTATATATAAAAAATAAAGCCAATATAATTTAGTATATATACTTAACCAGTGTGAATGGTAGAATGCGAGATGGGTCTCCCCGGAATCAAAGGCACTTAACGCGTAACAGCGGAAGTCACAGCCGCACCGATTTCCAAGAACTGCTTATTGATTATTTACTCATCAAGCATCACCGCCCTGGTCAATATGTCAGCCGCCAGGAAAACTGAGATTTGACCAGAATCTCCCACTTTTAGAACAAAGAGTAAATCACTGGCGTGACATTCTTGATTGTAAACGCAAATGGTTACTTCATTAACCCTTAACTGCAGCCTTTAAGTGCATGGCCCCAAAACCATGAGTTTTGTTTCGCTTTAAGGTATTGCCTGTAAAAACGTACCAATGGTAGAAATATTCATGTTGTGAGACTAACTGGAAAACCGCTAAGACAAAAGATCAGTACCTGTGTATCAATGAGTGTTTATTCGCATAACAAAACGATAAATAAAAATTATACCGGTTCAATTATTTCACAGACACCAGTTAGTTCCTAAACACTATGTTATAACAGACAAGTTTAGTTGTATCATCTGGCAGCTCATCACAAAAGTGCATAAATGACCAAGTAGAGTGACATTGTACTAAAAAATCTGAGTTATTAGAAGAATTACAAAGTAGAACCATCTTACCTAAGGCTTAATATATCACAGTATTCAGATCGGTAGAAAAGTGCCTATGTATATTACATATCCACAACTCTAAAACTATTACCACTTTGTGCAAGCATTAGGAACGTTTCCTATGCAGATGAGACGTCATACATTTACAGGAGACTTGTGATATTTTGCAAAGGTCGTAGAGTCCCACTGGTCATGAAATGTAATTTTTAACTAATGTCATCTCATAAATTACTTGTTCAAATCTACAGTGTATTATGTATGTATGAGAAGAAGGTCACATATCACATTACAATCAATTTGCATGATGGTAACCATGGTAATTTTTGAAATTCTGACGGGTGGTTTTGTGGGACATCCCACGGAAATTGAATTCATTAATGTGTAATGCTTTTATTTATTCTAACAAATAATACATCAAGTTGTGCAATTAAGTAGTTTGGCTGAATAAACAATAATACTTTTAATAAATTAAGTTTATTAAATAAAAAAGTGTTAGCTTTTATTCAGCCAAACTACTTAATTAAAATTGCTTCCTCTACTGATTTAGCCTATCGCAAATCTGGCTCAATGGTGTCTAAATATGTAGTGTGTGAATAGTTTATATAATATCTGCAGTCGATTTAATAATAAAATGTCTATTTTTTTTCATCGAAAGAATTTACTTTAGTCGTTACATCTGGTAAGGATCATAATAGTGGATACACAAAATGGTAAACACTGTGTGGGTCAATGCTGATCATGGGTGTGACTTCCATCTTCTCGCTGATCACATGGCAGTCACGAAATTTCACCAAGGAAGAAAATCGTGATTTTTCAGCAATTCTATTTCACTTCAGCTAATGCTTGAACAAGCATTAACTAATTTAATAGTTTGTCTGATGATTTCACAAAAACTACAAACAAAAGTTGCACAAATGAACTAGCATGATACTACGTACGTTTATTTATTTATTATTTATTTGAAATGAGACCAAAACAAATGTAATTGATTAAGCACCTTTCACTGCACAACTTGACATATTATTTGTTAGAATAAATAAAAAACAGTGTACATATTTTAATAAAATGTTCTGTGAGACGTCCCGCAAAAAACACCCATCAGCATTTGGAAGATTTTCTGGTTACCATGGACGTCATGCAAATTTATTATAATGTCATGTGACCTTCTTTTCATACAGACATAGAACACTGGAAATTAAGTCAAAATAGGATGAGTTCCAATTTTTTAAATACGAATCATTAAAATATTACATTTCACAACCAGCCTGTCTTCTTAATAGTACTACCGGTAACATGGTATGTGGTGTACAATGGTGTACAATGGTGCACAATAGACAGACCTGCTGTGGTAATACCAAGTGCTGATGCAGCATGTGCTCAAAATAGACACTTCAAAGTGGTGGAATATAACAAAAACATTCACACAGCACAGACAGCACACAAAAGGTGAATGTTGCAGCACACATTTTGCTATGAATTCATGTTTTTCTTCCGGCAATGTTTAATGACGACTGATTACAAACTTTGTAAGAAACATAAAGAGCCATCCTTCTGCGGAAATAATGCAAGCACACACAATACTCCTAAGTGCAGCATCCGCAGACCAATTATGCATAAAACACCACGCACGGCTGATTTAAGTAAATCGTAGCCAGTTTGCATTAAAGTTTTGATGTGATTGTGTGAATAACAGCAGTTAAGAGTCTTAGAAGAGAAGCTTGGGACAGAGTTACTGTAATTACCATTCTAATTGTTATTACACTTTAACATGAAAAATAATAAATTACAAAAATTATTATAGGTGATTTTTAACACTTTGTTTTCAGAGCACTGTATATATCCTATCATGTGATGGAGTGGTCTGTCATGCGTGGTGTTTACGCATGATTACTCTGTGTAAGCTACATGTAAACACACACAAATATATACACAGGGTATATAACACTGACATATTGTAGATATTTCTTTAAACCTTTCCGGTAGATATTTAATGATCATTCTGCTAAAACCCGGGATGCTTCACAAGAATAGCCCTACCTTGTCTCACCAGCTACAAAATTATGTCATGACAATTTATGAAACATTCTCTTTAACTCTTGCAAGAGCCACATGATCTGATGAAATGTCACAAACGTGAATAATGTTAGCAAAGATACAACAAATTGTGAAATTTATGATCCTTTGGAGTGAAATAAGAATTTATTCTCCATAGTTTTTGAGACATTAGTGCAGATGATCTCAAGTAGTTCTCCACAGGACTGGTAAGAACACAAAAAGGCTGAGCAAAACAGTCGGGAGGTTCAGCACACCAAACTTGTAACGTGTGTGTGTGTGTGTGTGAGTGAGTGAGTGAGTGAGTGAGTGAGGGAGGGAGGGAGGGTGGGTGGGTGGGTGGGTGGGTGGGTGGGGTGGGGTGGGGTGGGGTGGGGTGGGGTGGGGTGGGTGGGTGGGTGGGTGGGTGGGTGGGTGGGTGTGTGTGTGTGTGTGTGTGTGTGTGTGAACCTCTTAAATTGAAATAATTGGAACATGTACATCTTCTAAAAGTACACCTTTCAAGTTTGGTGTGCTACACCTCTTCAACAGCTCAACTCCACTGCTGCAATTATTTGGCGATGCACATCAGAAGAGACGATAGGACGCAGGATATCGGACGAGCAGCCATGTCTCAAAATGTCGTACACAGAATTCCCAGCCGAGCAGATTGTACAGCTGGAACATACCAGAGACACATGAAAGCACTGGCTGCATGTGTATCGACATTGCTCAGAGCAAGTCTCAATTAAAATTAAAAATCATATACGCAATGCATCATGGGATATATTGTTGATAGAAGTACAACTTGTGCTCCAAATTAGAGAGTCGAAAGAATTAGTTTCAGCAAAGAATATAGCTTACAAACAATAACGCTTACTGATATTAAACAGAAATCATAACGCTAGCATCAGAATGCAAAAATCAGCTGATCTAATGTTTGAATAACTTCAAATGGGATTTAGTATGCATTGGCAAGGATATGCGATTTCTTCAGCACACGGCAAAAGATATGCACAGATTACGTGCTGTACATCCATCAAAAACATCACGCGATTTCAACTTTGTATCAATGTTATATTATGCACCAGAGGCGCCACGGGTTATTCCGGGTGGCGTCTATTATCGTAGTGATCAGGAGGCAAGCTCTTTTATCTATTATGCTAATGTGACACCCATTAATACTACTCCTGGTAATTTTGAGCCACTTTGCACATTTCTGTGGGAGCAGGTATTTATTTCCTGGCCAAACAACTCCCCCACCCAGTGAAGTCACAAGTGCTTTGTTGTCAAACAATACAAATTAACATAACACTGTAACATCTAACCAAATTAATTTTGTATAGACAATATAGTCTATTTTTATAGACTATATAGTGGTATACCACACTGTAGCAACTTCTGTAGATTTATTGTACATACCTCTATATATACTTATTGTAGCAACCTCTAGAGATTAGATTATTGTACCTACATCTATATACTTATTTTAGCAACCTCTATATACTTATTGTAGCAATCTCTATAGACTTATTTTACCTACCTCTATAGATTTATTATTGTACCTACCTCTATAGACTTATTGTACCTACCTCTAGACTTACTGCACCTACCTCTATAGACTTATTGTATCTACCTCTATAGACTTATTGTACCTACATCTACAGACTTATTGTACCTACATCTACATACTTATTGCATCTACCTCTATATACTTATTGTACCTATATCTATAGACTTATTGTACCTACATCTACATACCTATTGTACCTACCTCTACATACTTATTGTACCTACCTCTATATACTTATTGTACCTACCTCTATATACTTATTGTACCTACCTCTATATACTTATTGTACCTACATCTACATACTTATTGTACCTACCTCTACATACTTATTGTACCTATATCTTTAGACTTATTGCACCTACATCTACATACTTATTGTACCTACCTCTATATACTTATTGTACCTATATCTATAGACTTATTGTACCTACCTCTATAGACTTATTGTACCTACATTTATATACTTATTGTACCGACATCTATATACTTATTGTACCTACCTCTATAGACTTATTATCAATGTCTCTTGTGGGTTTGTCTTCTGCAAGTTTGCTGAGAAGTTTAAGGGCTCGTCCATGGTGACGATGGACCAAGGCATGTCGCATGGCCAGCGGGTTCACCTGGAGATCACAGTGCAATGCAGTGATGAATTTGAGGCAGTACAATGCTCAACCACCAAATTAATACCCAACACCACAGATCGGGCATAGTCAGAACAACCCGGCTATTTAAAATTGCCCTGCTTACCAACTCAGCAATTTAAAACTATCCACCATCGCCTGAGAGTAGTCAAGATCTATGTATACAAACTCCCTCAGAACACCTATAAAAGATGGAAGGAGTGATGGGAGATAGACATATATCCCCACTGGTAGAAGCAGAACATCTAGACTGCTGGTCACTCTATTTGAGTCCAAGGCTCGAGGTCATTCCATAAAACTGGCATAATCTTGTGTAGTGGCGACATTGGGGCAACACTTCTCTCAGTGCGTGGTGGAGATCTGGAATGCACTGCTTAATTATGTGATGGAGGCACGGAGTGTAGCTACTTTAAAGTGAGACTTGACTGACGCTGGAGGGACCGCTCCAGCCTAGGCAACTGTAAACAGTGGTATGCCACACATGAACACTGAAACGGTCTGAACAATGAAACGGCCAATAGGACACCAATATCAAAGATGAAGTGATATATGCACCAGGTATGTGAAAAAGCAAGACAGTTATTGTCTATGAAAGAAGTGCTACTGCGTGCCAGACTGGCCAACTGACGCTAAACCAAAGTCAGGCTGCTGACCACAGAAGAAAGATTTGTCACTTAATAATGTATGACTGTAGTACCAAGACATGGCAAGGAAGATGGAGGAACATTGTGCTAGATGTAGGTTGAGTCATTATTTCAAGAAGTAATTTACAACGTCTAATTACACCCAGGTCCTCATTTACTTTACTAAGTGAAAAAAAAACATAGTTTTACAACATGATCTTTGCATATTTACTTATACATCAGCTCACGATAAAAGTCTTGGGTGTTTTTTAAACTGCCAGAGCAACCAACCATCATTGGTTCTACGCTGACACACACACACAATGAAAGGTTTTCTCAACCTTTTTCTCCCCGGATCTTGAACCAATTGGCTGGGTACCCCATCACATGGACATCAAATATAGAATTAGAGACAAAACAACAATCAAAATTCATTTCAGTGATACCCCATGGTATAAAAAGTAAGCATTTAACATTTGTACGAAAATAATGTGTCTTCTGTGATTTTGGTAACGTAATAATTTTTTATCTAAATTATTGCACTTGACGTCAACCAACCTCTGCATACCCCCTGGACAAACTCTTGCCTACCCCCAGGGGTATGTCAGGTTGAGAACCCCAGTTCTGGGACATACAAACTGACAAGACACAATCACATAAGGCATTGCACCTTCGAGTCAATGACGTCAGCCCACTGTTGCAGCTGCTGCAACGTGTCATCAACATCTTTTGGTGTCACGTGAGCTGTTGATGACATGGCAGTGTTGTCCTCCCCATCCTCTTCTTGCGTTGACGTCGCCTTCTGCTTCTCAAGTACGATGTCCGCCTGTGCACAGCCGAGGCGCACGTATGCATCTATCAGCGAAGTCTTCATCTTGTCCATATCACTGTCCACAAAGCCACAACACATTTAACAAAATTGATCAAGAATGTCATTTAAAGCAAAACTCTAGATGGCAAACGTACAAGGAAGTCATTGGATTATCGAGAGTCCAACATTTATTCATCTCTGTAATGTAACCCATCTTCTGAGGTTTTTATCTATTTTATTTTTAAACATATCCACACCGCTAGCATTTACACCATCAGTAAAGAGCTGAATACTTTCTGATATCCAATCTACACTAACATTTGGTGGATTGCTGGAATAAGAAAGTACCTGGATCACTGCCACAGATCCTTCTTGTTATGAGTTACATATATTATATTTCTTCTTCTTGTCCTACAAAGAGCAGGGATCAGATGTTTCTTCTTGTGAATTACAAAGAGCAGGGATCAGATGTTTCTTCTTGTGAATTACAAAGAGCAGGGATCCGATGTTTCTTCTTGTGAGTTACAAAGAGCAGGGATCAGATGTTTCTTCTTGTGAGTTACAAAGAGCAGGGATCAGATGTTTCTTTTTGTAAGTTACAAACAGCAGGGATCAGATGTTTCTTTTTGTGAATTACAAAGAGCAGGGATCAAATGTTTCTTCTTGTAAGTTACAAAGAGTAGGGATCAGATGTTTCTTTTTGTGGGTTACAAAGACCAGGGATCAGATGTTTCTTCTTGTGAATTACAAAGAGCAGGGATCAGAGGTTTCTTCTTGTGAGTTACAAAGAGCAGGGATCAGATGTTTCTTCTTGTGGTTTACAAAAAGCAGGGAACAGACGTTTCTTCTTATAAGTTACAAAGAGCATGGATCAGATGTTTCTTCTTGTGAGTTACAAAAAACAGGGATCAGATGTTTCTTCTTGTAAGTTACAAAGAGTAGGGATCAGATGTTTCTTTTTGTGGGTTACAAAGAGCAGGGATCAGACGTTTCTTCTTGTGAATTACAAAGAGCAGGGATCAGATGTTTCTTCTTGTGAGTTACAAAGAGCAGGGATCAGATGTTTCTTCTTGTGAGTTACAAAGAGCAGGGATCAGATGTTTCTTCTTGTGGTTTACAAAAAGCAGGGATCAGACGTTTCTTCTTGTAAGTTACAAAGAGCAGGGATCAAATGTTTCTTCTAGCGAGTTACAAAGAGCAGGGATCAGATGTTTCTTCTTGTAAATTACAAAAAGCAGGGACCAGACGTTTCTTCTTGTGATTTACAAAAAGCAGGGAACAGATGTTTCTTCTAGTGAGTTACAAAGAGCAGGGATCAAATGTTTCTTCTAGTAAGATACAAAGAGCAGGGAACATATGTTTCTTCTAGTGAGTTACAAAGAGCAGGGATCAAATGTTTCTTATAGTAAGATACAAAGATCATGGATCAGATGTATCTTCTTGAGAGTCTAAAATATCAGATATCTGAGTTTTGCACACATGAGACTGTTCACCCTCCTTCATTTTACAGGGGCTTGCTGATCTAGACTATGTCATTATTACATTATAAAAGTCACACTGCGACTTATGTTATTGGTACAAGCAGACAAATAAAATCACCTCTTAACAGCAGCAGCATTTGGCCGGATGTCAGACTTCATGCCATAGTACGCAAGCAGAGATTGCTGGTCAATCTTTCCAATGATTGTCTTCGCAGCTTCTATCACAACACCCAGTCTTGATGTGCGCTCCTTCAATAACGACAAACACTTGTCAATATTTATTCTAACACCCGTACACATGCAGGCATGCATGTACACACACAAACACACACACCCACCCACCCACACACCAAGTTGCAATGCCTTCCTGAAATTTAACAAGACTTACATCCAAAAACTACAAGCTCCAGGTGGCAAGACTGCCATCCAAAACTACAAGCTCCAGGTGGCAAGACTGCCATCCAAAACTACAAGCTCCAGGTGGCAAGACTGCAATCCAAAACTACGAGCTCCAGGTGGCAAGACTGCCATCCAAAACTACAAGCTCCAGGTGGCAAGACTGCAATCCAAAACTACAAGCTCCAGGTGGCAAGACTGCCAGCCAAAACTACAAGCTCCAGGTGGCAAGACTGCCATCCAAAACTACAAGCTCCAGGTGGCAAGACTGCCATCCAAAACTACAAGCTCCAGGTGGCTAGACTGCCATCCAAAACTACAAGCTCCAGGTGGCAAGACTGCCATCCAAAACTACAAGCTCCAGGTGGCAAGACTGCCATCCAAAACTACAAGCTCCAGGTGGCTAGACTGCCATCCAAAACTACAAGCTCCAGGTGGCAAGACTGCCATCCAAAACTACAAGCTCCAGGTGGCAAGACTGCCATCCAAAACTACAAGCTCCAGGTGGCTAGACTGCCATCCAAAACTACAAGCTCCAGGTGGCAAGACTGCCATCCAAAACTACAAGCTCCAGGTGGCAAGTGGACAAGGAAGCCATTGGCTTATCAAGAGTCACCCTATGTGAGAATGAGTACTTATTCATATACAACCCATACTGTTCCTAAAGGGAATAAAACAATAATTGCTTGAAATCACATTATATTACATCTTGTAGTATATTTCCATTTCCACAACAACAAATATTTCATTAGAATTCGATTAATTAATCATTCCAAATAATACCGTCCTACCAGCCTGCCTCAATTATGCATATTTGTCCTGCGATTGTCAGCAAGCTTTGATGTGACGTCACTTGTGACATGGAAGCGTAGAGCCATTTTCCACCAAGTGACATGTGTACATGTAATATAGGTATATGAGAAACTTGGTGGCTTGATGTGGTTGTTTTAATAGTTATGTCAGAATGTAAAAGATCAAGCCAAAGGCTAAGTACTTACATAGCTAAACTGTCCAAAAAAAGCCAAATTTTAAGATGATTCTGTGGTAGTATTTGCCACTAGTGGTTTAAAATCGTTACATTTTACTTTGTCTTCCGGAAAATTGCCAGACTGAATGTAAACAAATGTTACAAGTAACATCACATAACCACTTTATCGCCCATCTCATTAACTTACAATTTTATGCGCGCTTTGCGAGTTAGACACATTAAACATATAATTTTACTTATAAATAAATTTTTATGTTGGCATATAGTACATACAATATTAAACTTTGTGTAGACACTGAAAAAGCATTTTAGCTAGTTCCTTAATGTTAATCCCTTTAACTAATGCTGCTTTGTGTCCTCTGGTTCACCCAGATCATTACTGAAATTGTCATAAAATATAATGAACATGCGTACATATTATTCATGGATCAGGACAGCATCTAATCAAAGACAGAAAGATACAAAGACAGAGGAAGGCTTGCTTACCTTCTCAGAGTCGAGGACGTGTAGACGGGCAACATGCAGAGGAAGGTAGTCATCATACGTCAGCCGCAGTTCATCAAACAAAGCTGACCAAGTTTCCAGTCTACCAACACACAGCAAGTTTCACTTCAAAGCTGATATAAGGCCAGGGTTGGCTGGAGCTACTCGAAAACAGGCATATGCCATATTCGTGAAAATGTTCATCAAGTTGGTATATATATATATATATGAATTACGATTTTTTTTCAACCACAACTATTATGATTACTTACTCAACGTTTCAATTGCCATCGGCAGCCTTCATCTGGAAGTAAGGACAAAGTGGAAGATAGTAAAAAGATGGACTATTTAGCATGTATACCAGATCCCTTGTGAGAGCTGTAACCACACATATGTCGGCGAAACAGGGAGAACATTTGGAACAAGACTAGAAGAACACAAGAAGGAGGTTGAAAACATCACAACCAGACGATTTACCAGGGAACAGAAGAGAGTGTCGACAGCGATAGAGCGTAAATCTGCAATGACAGACCAGGCAGACAGGAACAGTTGCATAATAGACTGGGAGGGGGCAAAAGTGATTGACAGAGTGTAAAAGACTCCAGTCATGAATCGAGACAAGGGGGGATACAGATTGAATCACGTATGGGACGGCCTGCTTACCAAGACAACTGGCAAGCAGAGGAAGAACTTGCCATCCCAGATTTCCTGATGAAGACTGCCGATGACAGTCAAAATGTTGAGTAAGAAATCAAAATAGTTGTGGTTAAAGAACATTGTAATTCATCAAGACATATGCCATATCTCCTTTAATAATACAAACATAATTACAACATTTGTTTGTGTGTGAAAAAATTATAAAATACAAAATAATAGCTCATTTGCATAATGGTTGTCATGGCAACCAGCAATTCTATGCCAACTGGCATGTTTCCAATAATCAACAAGGGTGGTTAGCACATAGAAAAAGGGGATTTTGGATGACTGGAAGTTTTTTGTGCATTTTATGACATTGATGGATTACGGGTCATTCCATATGATACATATCTGTGGATAGCTTCACTTTAAGACCAATATCAAGACCATTAGCACTATAAGGGCCAAAGTTTTGTCTACATGTGTGTTAAGAGGTAACACGATTAATTTGACCATTTTGTGTTGATGAATATAGACTTTGCTAGTCAGCAGGCAATGTAAACTTGATATCCAAGTCAAAACATTAAAACTAAACATATAATGGTCAAATTATATAAAAAAATTGTGGTTTATTAAAACACTTTTTAGCTGGTCAAGATGTTATCTAGACTAGATATAGTGTAATTTATATAATGTTATCTAGACTAGATATAGTGTAGTTTATATAATGCTATCTAGCCTAGATATAGTGTAGTTTACATAACGTCATTTCACAATAACAACAACAAGAGCCTTAATTTTTCCTCAGAAAACAATGCCGTACTTGGCCATCCAAGTAATTTTGAGGTCGCGAACTGCCTCGTCGTATTCCTGTTCCTTTGTCTTGTCACCGTTGCTGTTGTTGCAGTTGTTGGCGCTGCTGTTGCTGCTGGCAATGCTGCAGCTGCTGCTGCTGCTAGTCGTGCCTATGTTGCCTGACTTGGATTTCTTCGGCTGGTCGGCCAACACGTACATGAAGTTGTACGTGTCCTGTAGACAGCACAGTAGTTCAGTACTTGTGAGCAAAGATGAGAAAATAAATACTTAAAATATGGTCAATTAATTTGATGTGTAAATGGCTTATTTAAACCTAATATATAAATCGGCAGCAGGACCTGTCAGGAGGAACCCTTGCAACAAGGGATCCCTGCCATGAGGATCTCTGTCATGAAGGACCCCTGTTATGTGGATCACTGCCATGAGAGACTCTTGTCATGAGGAACCCCTACCATGAGGGACCCCTCAGGAAAACCTAACATATAAGTTGGCACCAGGACCTATCAAGGGGGACCCCTGCCACATGGATCCCTGCCACAAGGGACTCTTGTCAAGAAGGGTCCATGCCATGAGGACTCTTCACAAGGGACTCCTGCCAAGAGGGATGTTGTCACATGTGGGACCGCTGTCAGGAGGATATCTGTCAGGAGTGACCAATGTCATGAGGGAACCTTGTCATGGACCCTTGCCATGAGAACCCCTGTCACAAGTACCTCTGTCACGAGGTACTCCTGCTATGAGGGACTCTTGACATGTGGGACCCTTCATAAGAGGACATCTGTCAGGAGTGACCCTTGTCATGAGGGACCCTTGTCACAAGGGACCCCTGTCATGAAGGACTCTAGTCACATGAGACCCCTGTCACGATGACATCTGTCAGGAGTGACTGTTGTCACGAGGGACCTTTGCAATGAGGGACTCTTGTCACGAGGGACCCCTGTCATGACGATCCCTGTCACAAGGGAGCCTGTCACAACTATCCAGGTGCTGGTTCAAAGAGATGATCTAATATGACAGTAGCCAGGCTAATAAACATCTGTAAAATAAAAACATCAAACATAATGCTTAAGCAAACTCAACCTTGGACTGAGTTCACTTGGTAACTTGCAAAGTTAGACAGAAGGCACTGGTGGTGAAAAGGATAAGACCTATTTAACAAGGAGAGTTTGTGGCATTAATTAAATGCAATCCATATACAATAAGTCAATTTGTGACCATATGCCTTTGTTATGTAAATAAAATATCATTATTGTAGCTTCCTGAAAGGCACATGATTAAACAAACTGTTGTTACAAGTCCCCACAAGCACATTAAACAGTGGCTATTTGAGCTTTTAAATGTGTATAGATCTCCTGATGATTTTAGGTGCTGAATCTGAATTAGTAATCAGCACAGACAATTGGGAGAAAAGTGCTGTCGAGGTGTGGTACTAGCTTGGGAACTATTTAGTAAGCATAATTTTGTAGCTGTAAACAGTACTAGTATTTATTATGGCTGATGCTACATTAAATATCATGATAGCAGTCAATGCACGGAAAGGCAAGCTTTTTTCAGTAGAATCTTGTTATTGAATCAAGTTATTGATTTCATGTCAAACAGGAATCATACATACTCCATAGAACAACTACAATGCAGTTTAAAGCAAAAGTTAATGCTAATAGCCCAAAAGTGAAACTGCCTTGTTAATCCAGCATGAGCATAACAAAATACTGAAAGTGAAAATGTCTAGTTAATTCAGCACGAGCACATAAAAATACTGAAAGTAAAAATGTTGTGTTAATTCAGCATGAACATATCAAAATACTGAACGTGAAACTTCCTTTAATAATTCATAATAAACAGCCTAACTCTGCCGACGGCTGTGCCAGTTACACTTGCGGTTTAGCAAATAATGTAATCTAACACACAGCATTTAAATGACTTAAAGTTTGTAAGCAACACATTGAGTTAAGAAACTTGTTGAGGACCATACACGAAGTCCAAAGAGGGAACAATAAGCGGCTGGGCAGAACATCATACTTAATAGGACTGGCTAAATTATGGTCAGGAAATGGTAGGAATATATGTTTAATGAAGAGAAACGTTGAACATGAATGGACTGGGTAAGTCAGTATAACGAAGCAATGTCAGTGGTCCAAGATGCAAAGCTAATTGCATTGTTCATTCATCAGGCCTAAGAACAAAATCTTCGTTCACTAGCTACAACCGAAAATAATGCCAAAAAAGAAGTTCAGTTAGTGAGTTACCCCTGCTTTCTTTTAAATTCTTCTTGTTAGCATCTTAACTTACAAATAAGATGCCACCAATTATCATGGCAAACAAGAATTACTTTAGTTTTGTTTAACACTTTTGCCCACACATGAAGTGAAATAATTACAAAAAGGGTCTGTCTGCCACCAGGGAGCTACACTACGTCACGCAACAAGAGAATATTCCCATTCCTGTCACAGATGGAATAAGAACACTCCTTCAACATGGTACTACTCCTGTTCTAGAGGGAAAGTGTAAGAGCTTGGAACGTTACCGAGTCTGAGGGCATATAGGGAGGACATAGCTAACATTAGTAGCATGAAATACAACAGCCGTACTCAGCTGGAAACAGTACCTTAGGCATGACCAATGTTGTCAGGGCCTTTCCACCGATCTTTGATTTCTTGAAGATGCAGTACAACCATTACTGACATAAGCTTCTATTTTGTTTATGTAACATTTGTTAATGGTATAAAAAAAGTTTTTATTGTAAACTTATGTTATGTGTTATAAACTATACATATTTTAACATTTTGACCCCCCCAAATGCGTTTTAATGAACAATTAAAAAAAATAATTTTACCATTATCTGTTTATGAATATCGAACTTGCCATCAGCATGTAATCTAAACAATAACATGATATTCGAATCGCAACATTAAAATTAAACAGATAATAGTTAAATTTATTAACAAACTGTGATTCACTAAACACATTTGGGCAGTTGACATGTTAAAGTGGATTTTATACTTTATACTGTATAACATGATTTTATGTTTAAAAATGATAGAAACATTGCACCTTTAATTGGCTGTGGCAGTTTGTTGTCTTAATAATCTCTCTAAGTAACACAATTCTGCACGGAAAACAACCATTAAACGACAGATCTGTGCAGATACCAGCTTCATCAAATAGATTTCAAGAATATAGCAATGACAAGGCTCAGAGAAAATCTTCAAAACTACCATTAATTTTGTCTCAATATATTTATATCTCTGGATCTGGATCATTACTCAGCAAAGTCCTTCTAGGTTATTGTGCTGAGGGTTTATTTAAGAGTGTCCTTCTCTAGAGTTAGTCACATGGAAAACCATTTGATCTTTTCCATGGGATCTTTTATTTCCCCTGGCATAGACACCAGATAGAAGGGACCAACAGCTTTAATTGTCTCTTCCAGAAGACACTGAATATATATACATATATATATTCGATATATATGTATATATTCGATATATATATATATATATATATATATATTTGACTTAATAAGTATACAATACGCTTGAAAAAAACTTGGGTCATGGAAAAATTTCAAGGAAGCTGTTCTTTTAAATTTTTTTTGTCTAGACAATAAGGTCACTGTTTAACACAAGTGGTGTCATTTAGTGGCTAATGTAGAACAACTGAAAAGTGGCACCAACTGTTTAGCACTAGACACTTTTCAGTTATTCCACACTAGTCAAATTACAATAATTATGGATCCTACCGATTAAAAAGGGGGATGTACGCTAATTATGGCTTATATAGGTCAAATACAGTATATGTGTATATATATATATATATATATATCCAACCAGCTAACTTGTTGAACATAACATGTGTCAAAGCACTGGAACAATGTGAATTTAACCAGATTTTATTGAAACATCTAATTTCTTATTCTTTTTATACTAAAATTAATCTATATTGGACAAGACGTCTGCACTGGTGCCACAGGACACACACTGTATTTACATCAAAAACACCAGAGCAGCAAATAATTTTTTTTATTTTTACAATTTGTTTGGTTGCTGGTGTAAAGTAGTTAGTCTTACCGATTTCTTTCCATTTTCGTCTTTGGCAAACGTCATTGTTCCTGTCAGATAATGGTTCGCGGTGACTCCTTTGGGCAGTCTGAAATGAAAAGGTAGTTGACGTCATAGGACTGAAACATTATGTAATTAAATCAGATACACTATGCAGTGGAAAATAAAAAGTTATCAAAACAATTAACAACTTAACTGTGAGTTTCTCAGAAAAATTATGAGTAAGCTTTTTTATAATGAGTAAGCTACTAAAAGCTTACTCATCATACCACCTTCCAAGCACAAGCTAGCAATATTATTGATGCACCAGTTAGCCCTATGTTTTCAATGAAATTACAAGAAACAATTCATCGTTGGATACAAACGGTGTCTTTCGGAAGAGAAACTGAAAGCCATTGGTCCCTTCTACCTGGTGTCTATCCCAGCAGAAATAAAAGTTCCCACACAGGGGGTAAATGTGTAACCTGCTGTAGACTCAAACTCTCAACCACACGAGTCACATGGTATCAAATATTTACCCCCATGAAATATTCACCCCCACTGAACCAAAACAGCATTACTGTCGACTTGTCAAGTACGTTTATTGCGTCTGATTATGTGTTTTATATGTCTACATGTGTGAAAGGGTTTATAGATGTAGCTATCTATATATCAGATTTAGTTCAAATAAAAAATATATTTCATAAAAAATTATATTTTTTTATTTTAAATAATCATGAATTTTGTCAACCCTGGTGTTAAAATGTATAAAATTATATTGCTTGTTACAGTGGTTATATAATACATATGATTAAACAAAAATACGCCAGGAATTTGAATGGGGTGAAAACTGCACAAAGGGGGTAAATATTCTATTAGAGGTTCTATCTGTAAGATACAACAAAGAGACACCAACTGTACTCACTTGTCGTCTGAGATCGTTGTCACGTAGACAGGGCAGATGGTGCCTGCTGCGAGGGTCTTTGTAATGAATCTCTGCCCTGCCAGGAGCGCCTGCGCATGGCTGCTGTACACGTTCAGACAGATGCTACTACTGAGTTTATTGTGAAGAAGCACAGCAACGTCCTTCAGCCGTTCAAGAAGTTCGCGTTTCTCGTGTCGGATCTGTAGCTTCAGTGTATAGTCCCCTTTCTCCAACTTCTGCGTGTACTGGTGGACGGAACGAACACATGCACAGTAAAGTCTACTAGTTCATTTTCACAATCGATCATTGGTTTCACCAAACCAGTTGATTATATAATCGGTTTGTGTCTATAAATTGTGGGTTGCCAACATGATTGTAACGTAAGGAGTACTGCCACCTATCAGATTTCAACATAATTTTTTTTATCATTCGTCATGGCTGAAATTCAAATTAAACTGACTGTTAATTGCGACTTTGTGTTTGTTGACGAGGGGCAGGGTTTTGTACTTGAGTAAAAGTAATTCACCTAAAAACTACTTGTAAAAGTAAAATTACTTTGTGAAAAAGTACTTGAGTAAAAAGTAAAACTACTTTTCAAAAGTACTTGAAGTAAAAGTAGAAGTAAAAGTACAACACTTAGAAATAACAACAAAATCATAAGTAATATTATATAAATTACACAACTTGCATCTGACAACTGTTTTACAACCACTCTGCCTATAACAATGTGCTCCCAGACAGCCTTAGCTGGTCAATCGGTCTGCCACAATTGAACACGATGCTCACTTAGATGCTTGAAAAATTACATTATCTTTAATGAGAACTCAGAACTAGATATAAAACAGTGGTTGCGTCGACTTCCCGAAGAGAGGTATGCATGCAAATATGTTCGCGAACTGGCATGCGATTGAATGATATTAATGATTTTTTTATTTATAACTGAAAATGATCGATCACATAAGATTGTAATCGATTAATTGATTGGAAGCTTTATCAACAATATTGATGAATCAGAACAACACGAGCGTCGGGTTAATCGGGTATATTAAAGCTGCCTCCTCAATAAATTTGTTTTCACTCATCTCATTTCAGATTCATTTCGTGAAAAAATTTACCTATGTAGTCTCCACAACGACATGCTGGCTCATTTACCTGTGTAGTATCCATTATGACATGCTGGCTCATTTACCTGTGTAGCATCCATTATGACATGCTGGCTCATTTACCTGTGTAGTATCCATTATGACATGCTGGTTCATTTGCCTGTGTAGTATCCATTATGACATGCTGGCTCATTTGCCTGTGTAGTATCCATTATGACATGCTGGCTCATTTACCTGTGTAGTATCCATTATGACATGCTGGCTCATTTACCTGTGTAGTATCCATTATGACATGCCGGCTCATTTACCTGTGTAGTATCCATTATGACATGCTGGCTCATTTACCTGTGTAGTATCCATTATGACATGCCGGCTCATTTGCCTGTGTAGTATCCATTATGACATGCTGGCTCATTTACCTGTGTAGTATCCATTATGACATGCCGGCTCATTTACCTGTGTAGTATCCATTATGACATGCTGGCTCATTTACCTGTGTAGTATCCATTATGACATGCTGGCTCATTTACCTGTGTAGTATCCATTATGACATGCTGGCTCATTTACCTGTGTAGTATCCATTATGACATGCTGGCTCATTTACCTGTGTAGTAGTCATTATGACATGCTGGCTCATTTACCTGTGTAGTATCCATTATGACATGCTGGCTCATTTACCTGTGTAGTATCCATTATGACATGCTGGCTCATTTACCTGTGTAGTATCCATTATGACATGCTGGCTCATTTACCTGTGTAGTCTCCACAATGACATGCTGGCTCGTTTACCTGTGTAGTGTCCATTATGACATGCTGGCTCATTTACCTGTGTAGTGTCCATTATGACATGCTGGCTCATTTACCTATGTAGTCTCCACAACGACATGCTGGCTCATTTACCTGTGTAGTATCCATTATGACATGCTGGATCATTTACCTGTGTAGTGTCCATTATGACATGCTGGCTCATTTACCTGTGTAGTGTCCATTATGACATGCTGGCTCATTTACCTGTGTAGTCTCCACAACGACATGCTGGCTCATTTACCTGTGTAGTATCCATTATGACATGCTGGCTCATTTACCTGTGTAGTGTCCATTATGACATGCTGGCTCATTTACCTGTGTAGTGTCCATTATGACATGCTGGCTCATTTACCTGTGTAGTCTCCACAACGACATGCTGGCTCATTTACCTGTGTAGTGTCCATTATGACATGCTGGCTCATTTACCTGTGTAGTATCCATTATGACATGCTGGCTCATTTACCTGTGTAGTGTCCATTATGACATGCTGGCTCATTTACCTGTGTAGTATCCATTATGACATGCTGGCTCATTTACCTGTGTAGTATCCATTATGACATGCCGGCTCATTTACCTGTGTAGTATCCATTATGACACGCTGGCTCATTTACCTGTGTAGTATCCATTATGACACGCCGGCTCATTTACCTGTGTAGTATCCATTATGACACGCCGGCTCATTTACCTGTGTAGTATCCATTGACACGCTGGCTCATTTACCTGTGTAGTATCCATTATGACACGCCGGCTCATTTACCTGTGTGATATCCATTATGACATGCTGGCTCATTTACCTGTGTAGTATCCATTATGACACGCCGGCTCATTTACCTGTGTAGTATCCATTATGACACGCTGGCTCATTTACCTGTGTAGTATCCATTATGACATGCTGGCTCATTTACCTGTGTAGTATCCATTATGACATGCCGGCTCATTTACCTGTGTAGTATCCATTATGACATGCTGGCTCATTTACCTGTGTAGTATCCATTATGACATGCCGGCTCATTTACCTGTGTAGTATCCATTATGACATGCTGGTTCATTTGTTAGCTAGTTTTGATGAAATCATCAGACAACCCTAACTTGATTTAGCCCATCGTGAATCAGAACAGAATGGCGGGGTGCAACTTCCCAGAGGACAGCGAGGGGTCACTATGGCCTGTGCTTATAAGTCAAGTCAAGTGAATTGGGTTGGTTGATGTTAAAAACTGTAGTGTATGAATAGTTGAAGCAATACATGACGTACATAAGAAGGCATACTTTGTGAAAGTAAATAGCCTTCATGAGATCAGAAAAAGTGTGGTGTTGCTTTCTTCCGCCAAATATTTTTTGGCTGAACCGAAATTAATTCAATACGTTGTCTGCTGATTTAATCAAAATGAAGTGACAAATTAAATAAAGTATCATAGACCGTTGAAAAAATGTTTTTAAACCGTACGTTTTTTTGTATATGTGATGGACGGCATAACCACAGGCTACAGCACGGCATACGATTTGGGTAGTTTTGAGTTAACATACCTGGTTTGGGTAAGCGTCACCGGAACATATCAGCTGTTTGTTGGCATCAAATAACATCCACAGCTGCGATTCATACTCGGACTCGTAGAGCAGGTTGCTAAGTAACGAGCAGTCAGGGGTCACCTCGCCAGTCTTGCTCTGTTGGAACGTGTACGTTGTTTCGAGGGCGTAGATCTGACGATTGTTTGGCATCGAGTCACGCTGTGTGCTCAGACACCGAATCTTGTATTCGATCGGTCTGAGACAAGAGGGGTGCAGACATTGGGATGTGTCCAAGACTTGGGCTCAATTGTAATTGCATAAGTTGTAATTAATTACAGTGTAACTGAAATTAATTCTTTTAGAACAATATCACTGCAATGACTTTTTTGTGAGGCTGTGTAATTGTAACTGGTCATTGTAACTGAACCAAACATTGGCAGCAAGAATGAATGAATAAATTAAGAGTATTTTGCTGAAGCTAACTATATAGTTTTGGAAGATTTTAAGGCGATGGGGAGTTTTTTCACGATTTTGGACACAGCTACAGAGAAAGCGAGCTTGGCCAGGTTGAGCTAAGTTTTTTTTAACAAAAAGCTGTTGTTAGATGATCTGAGCAATATGAAATAGACAAAGGGTGCTGGTTTCCACCTCCACCGACTAAATAAGTGCTGTAGTACCCAGGTGTGGCCTGAGTGTAAACTTCACGCAACATAATTATTAAAAGTGTTAATTAAGCACAGAAATAGATTTCTCACACTGTCTAATTTATATGGCTTGAATTTCTATATAATTCAAGTAGACAACAGCAAAACGAAACAAAAACATACAAAGAATTAGGTAGTGCAGTGTAATATTATACATCTGATTCACTATATTTGCAAGGAGATGACAACAGTATAACTGATGCTGTGGCTACACATGAACTGAACGTTTATTCAACACAATGCAATACATATACAAAGTATGATGTTGTGAAAGGACATTGCTGAAGTCTTGTGACTTATAAACATCCTAAGATAAAATACAAAGTTAATTAAACAATTATGTTTTCATTAATACAATCAATACAGTGACACTAATTGCTTAACATAAGCTTTACATAACGCCACTCTTGAAAATCATGTAATTTCAAGTTCCAAACAGTTCCAGGTTTTGATACCATTAACAAATAAAAAAAAAATTGAGAGGTATTTGTTGTGTTGACATAAAACAGTTTGAACATTATCATCATCATCATCATATTTGTATTCAAGAAACTAACCCTACAGTTTCGTTCCAAGTTATGGTCTTACACAGTTATTTCCGACATATTCACCTGAGTGGTTGTACCAAAGTCTTGAGATTAACAGACGGCAGTATTTCCTCATACTTCAGGTTTGATCTCACATCGAGACGCCGGATTCCTTCAGCAGCATGCTATCATCAACAGAGAAGGCTACTGTAGAATCACAGCCTTCCTACTGTTAGCTCAACATTTCACAGCAGCTATGGTGTCTCAGTTGTGTTATACAGTCAAGCTATAATGGAAGCTAAGCGACGAGCTGACACTGATGGCCATGCTGTAACTGAGTGACACACTAAACCATGCTTCAACCAAACTACCGGAAGCATGGAAATCAGGTATTGATGTTAACAAGTTGGGGTGCATTTTACGCATGGTAATATAGGAATACTGTCAGACTTTAGCAAAAAGTGAAGTTGTGTATTATACTTGGAGAATTATGGTATATAAGACTGTTAACAAAGAATTAGAGCAGAGGTTGAAGCAGGGACCACCATGAAGTGTACGCGTAAAGCACTCAATATCTCCTGGTCGTAAAACACAACAAATTCAGAGAATTATACACTGAAACACCAAAGATCTCAGAGACAATCAGACGGAGGCGAGTCCAATTTGAAGGTTGCTGTTCTAGAAGTAAAGAAGTGGTGAGACAGCTGGTTGTGTGGCTTTCTGGAGTTGAATTAGTTATACGGACACCAATGGAAAAGTATCGTGAACAACAATCATAGGATCCATCATCTGGATGACTAGATGGTGATGATAAATCGTAGGATTATCAACACCATCATTGTCTCTATTAATTAATAAACAATGAACAAACATGACACGGCAACACCCAGCTAAGAATAAATTGGCTAAGAATAAAACTATGGTTGCAGGTAATGTTTGTAACATGGTTACAATATTTTTGTGATGTAACTTCAATGCCTGAAACTGGTAGATTTCAAAATTGGTCATACGAATATTTTATAATTTTAAATTATAATTTCAGAAAGGGGTTGTTTCACTCAGGTAAATGAGTATGTAGTCAGTTTTATTATCTACTGTCATAAAAGACATTATTTGTTACATGTATGATACTTATTGGCTAAGAATTCAACCACGGTTATGGGTTGTCGAAAAACCTAGTGCTAATGCGCATGCATCACGAATATCATCTATTACACAAAATAAAAATGTTGGCTCATTACAACACATTTGGGCAGTAAAGATTTAAGAATAGAATGTTTATACTATATAACATGATTTTATAAAAAAAGGTATAAGATTTTGTGCCTTGAAGTTGCATAAATTGCAATGAAAGCATTAGAACTCACCATACTGATGCTGTTGCAATCTGGCTGCAGACCGTGGAACTCAATGTCATAATCGATGCACACATCACCCAAATTTGCCCACCATTTCGCTATCGTGAACTCCAATGTAAGACCTCCCTGTGATGCAGAGAGGCTGTATGAAATAATGCCTTCTCCCAACGGCGTGCAAAATTCGCAATTCCATGCCAAAATACTGCATTGTAATTAAATTGTAAAAATAATATATATAATAATAAAATTATATAATAAATACTACATAAAACAGTATGTGAGATTATAGGATCACAAAATGCTAAATGCTTAGGTTATGCAAAAGGAAAACTTCATATCAAATGATTAAATGTAATCAAGTTAGGTTTATTAACTATCATAGCAAGGGCCATCTCAGGATGGTATATATTGTAAAAGCAATGGTCTGTTAGTTAAGACCATGGAAATTCACATGTAAAAACAGATAAAAAAGCCTTATTACATTGCTACTTAGATTACAGTTACATAATCTTATGTGTTAGCTACTTAGTCTAGCCAGCTCTGTACATATTTCTTATATAACATGGCAATATCAGAAATACTTCCAACAGTAGAATAATGTTCTACAAAACCAACAGTTAGGTGCCCTGACACCACATGAAATGGATTGGTGGTATAATTAGTAGAAAGACAAAGTGCAGTGAAATGTGTGAAAAACAAAGCAAAAGAGAAGAAATTAATACCTGAACACTGGCCACTATTACTTTTAATTTCAGGAAAATGTAAACAAATCATATAATTTTGCTTCTAATGTACACACAGAGTCATTGCTACAAAGGGGTTTGTATAACATTGATGGGGTGTTGTCCTAGTATGGGGTTTCTCTAAAGAAAATGCCTGCAAAAAGTAACATTTTCTAAAGGTCTTGTGCTTATCAAGAGCAACACCCACGGCAGATGAGCACAAGGAGGAAGGAGCGGCTAGGATT
Organism: Lamellibrachia satsuma; assembly: GCA_033239005.1. Lineage (NCBI taxonomy): Eukaryota > Metazoa > Annelida > Polychaeta > Sabellida > Siboglinidae > Lamellibrachia > Lamellibrachia satsuma. Next base: position 3,269,971 of record BSQZ01000067.1, read on the forward strand.
CACATTTTACTCTGGGATTATCATCTCCTCCAGTGGTCATGTATACCAGATTGTGTGCATTTTTTTATATCAAATTTAGCATGCATATTGGGCATGTTGTGAAATGTACTCATGCTAAATTTCAGACATGTAAGTGAAAAATTTTCAGAGTTGTTGCATATCAAATATAAAAAAAAGTCGAAATTTCACATTGCCTCTTGTAATAGTGCTATAGATGCTAAAATATTCATGTTATTCTTAAAATAAAGCTAAGACAACGTCATATCTACATATATGTATCACATGGCAGTTGAATAATATTTGGTTTGAAATGTCATTGAACTTGACTTTTAAACCGGCATACCTAAAATGAGTAAATCCTGATATAAATAACATTTTAATTTAAGCAAGGTCATAGTAACAGCAAGTTTCATACAAACAATTAGAATGGGCCCAAATGTGGTTTGTTTAACTCAGTCAGTCCTCTACGCTCCCCCTGGAACATAAGGCGTCAACAAATCTTTTCTAACCAGCCATCTCTTCTTCAACAGTCCTTCACCTGGTGCCCAGTGGTCTGCCTCTTTCTTTTTCCAGCTGGTGTCCATTTGAGAGCGGCATGTGGAAGACTATTCCTGTCCATGTGGAGAACACTGCCAAGTCATCTCCATCTTCTCTGCTTCACCTCATCTACGATGTTGTTGATGTTGGTGCATTCTGTGATTTCTCTCTTTGTTATTTGCTGCTCCCAACGTTTTCTCAAGATTCTTTGGAGGCACCAATAGAGTTGGCTCTCTATTTCCTTGTTTCTTATGTTTCTGAAGCATACAGTAGTACCGAATGGACGATGGATCTGTATATTTTCAGTTTTGTCTTGGTGTGGAGAGTAGTGGATTTCCAGATGTTGGTGTTGAAAGCTTGTGCTGCTATGACGATCCTTGTGGAGAATTTTTTTTTAAAGATACTGTCTGCCATGATGAAGCTGCCAAGATACTTGAAGTCGTTCACCTGCTCTAGCACTTTCCCTCTCATAGTGGTCTTTCTTGTGCTACGTGTCTTCAGTGTCACAAGCTTGGTCTTGGTTGGGTGCCTCTTGAGACCAACTGTTTCTGCTGTATTGCCAACTCTGACCATTTTTTATTGGACGTCCTCTTAGGAGTGGGAAAGGAGGCGAATATTGTTGGCGAGTCTGTATCTTCCGGCCATGCAGTTAGTCCCTATATGAGTCCTCTTTGTCGATCACTGGTGGCTTTCCTCATCATCCAGTCAATGACCAACAGAAAGACTAATGGCGAGATGACGCATCCCTACCTCACCCCAGTCCTCACACGGAACCACTCGCTCTGTTGTCCATCGAGCCTCACACAACACTGGTTGTCTGCACACATGTCTTTCAGGATGTTGATCACCTTCAGAGAGAAGCCATACAGCTGTAGTATCTTCCAGAGGAGTGTACAATGGATGCTGCAAAGGCTTTTTCAAAGTCGATGTAGCTGATGTAGAGAGATGAGCTCCACTCCATGAGTGACTGCTCTACTATCGTCCAAATCATAAAGATCTGGTCTGTGCACGATCTTCCACTCCTGAGGCCTGCCTGTTCTTCCCTCAGTCATTTATCGATGCCTTTCTTGACTCATTGTAAAAGTACTCAGAAAATCTTGCCAAGTACAGACATTATATTTTTTCCTATGTCATCTTCCTTGGCTTAGCAGCTGTCCCTCTCCGGGTCGGGCGCTCTCCTTTAGATGGCATCATCTCTGCCGAGCAATGATTCACAGGCATTTCATCTCACATTTCATCTCCAAGTTTTCCTAGTTATTTTGGCTGCCACCTTGAGATCGTCTCTGTTTAAAATCTCCCGAAAATGTCACGCCCATCTGTTGAGCTGCTTGTCCTCTTTTGGCAGGACACTTCCTGTTTTGTTTTTGGCAACTGTCGATTTGTTGGACTTTAAAGATGATCTCAACACATTGATATAGTAAACTAAATGAAATTTATTTCCTGGGGCAGGAGATAAGCAACAGTTTCGCTTAGGGTCAGACATCGATGTATTTGTAATTTTTTTTTAATTTTCCGATTACAATGACAAGAGAACCAATTAAATAACATTCTACAACATATGAGGACATTTTCAGCAGTATCCACACGTTGATGCAATTTCATGCAATGGGTGATAACACATCAATGTTTTGAGAACATCCCATACATATTTGAAAAGTCTCTTTTAGAGATTTAAATTTAAAGCTAAAATTACTAATTCTGAGAACATTCTAAAGACTTATTCAAATAAATAGTTATTTTGTCATTGAAAAAAAGAAAAATATTGACAAAATTTTATTATACAGTTGCACCATGTATCCTAACTAGCAAAGCAACTTCTCCAATAGAATATTATTTTGTACAACTAGACTGTTTTAAAGGTTTTTTTGGGGAATAAATTGGGAAAGAGGCCTTATTTCCCCCCAAAAGGGTACCATTATAAACTCTTTCCACTGTACCATGTTTTAACATAAATTGTCTGTATCTTGTAATGTCCAATAAGTATGACAGATAATTGTTCACAGCCAATGCATGGTTGGCATCTGTTCAAATACTCATTACCTGGCGACATGCAAGTTACTATATATAATAATTTCGAGGTATCCTTAAATTCCAAATAATATATTACTAGTTGATGTAGCTATATATGCAATCAAGCATTGTTTCAATTTTCATTACAGCACACTAACTATAATACTATTTAATAGCATAACAAAAAGTGAAAGACAAACACATATTGCTTTCACTAATGATTACAGTCCAGAAGCTAGTTATCTAATGCAAAGTGAAAAGACAAGCATTGCTTTAACTTTTGATTGCATTGCTTTCACTTTTGTTTGTTGTTCAATAACATGTACTTGATTGGTTTCCTAATCAAATACAAAGAAAATGGAGAGCAAACTTTCACTTTTGGTAAAGGCATTTGTTGTCCATTTTTATACCAGAAATTCCCAGTCATTGTAACCATGGCAACATGACCTATGAAACGGTTTCCTTCTCTCCAAAGTGCTGTGTTAATTTAATTAAAACTCACAACATAAAGAAACAGAAATCACAGAGAAGTAATTAATAGCGCACAGTGATGTCATTAAGCAAAAAGCACCAGCTGTGGAAATTAGTTTCTTCAGTGAATAAACAACAACCAGAAATAACTGAGCAAAAATCACATGAAAAAATAATTTGATAAAAAAGTTTTAAAAAATGAATGAGAGATATATCAAAGCCCAAACAGTTGATTCTAGTAAGCAGGAAGTTAATGGGGTTGGTGATTTTATTAACTGTTTTCTTCTAAGAACCCCTGGTTATGATTGGTCTTTAGTGAAATTTAGCTGAAGGACATAACAGTGAAAGGAAGAAAATGAAAGTGAAAGCACGCTAAATCAAATGCAAGTGAATGCATATTATAGTCATTCATGATGCATAATTAGTTATTATAATATATTTTTATCATGCAATTGATCTAACAGTATGTAAATGACTATGTTAAAGAGATGTTAGTACTTGCAATGGGTAAATAAAATGTTACAATAAGCATAAAAAAATTAACTGCCACAAATGCTAGTTTAGTCAATACAAATTAGTGACTTAGCCAACAACATGGTTTCCCACGTCAATTAACAAAAAGCAATGTGGCGAGAAGGAAACTTGTTAGGGACCACATGGTCCCCATTGACCCCAACGCCACCTGGGGAGTACTCACAATGACAGGGAATGTTTGCGGCGTGCTATCACCGTTCTCAGTAAGTGTGAGATATTTCTCAAACTGAACGCTCTTGAAAGACTGGCGGGGAATGAGCTGGAGCACGTGGAGGAGGAAGCGGGCTCCACGCTCCGACTCTGCACAGTGAATGCTAACAGCTGAAAAACAATAACCACAGGCTGATGCTAAAAGAAGGAAGCGGGTTAGGTAACTGGCATGGATGGACACAGAGAGATGCTGGTTGCAAAAGCTGAATATCAAACTGCTTATTTAGTTTTGTCGTTGGAATGATGGACATTTGTGAATTTGTTGCAACAGTATCACAAATATATTATACTGTCCTGTCCGACTGGCATCAGTGAATGTTGTCTCTGTGTTACGTGAATCCCATCTGCTATTTTTCCACCAAATTAAACCGATACTGACAAGTCAGCAGCAATACAAAGTACAGCTCAATTCACCAGTGAGGCATATGTATTTTATTATGAAAAAGAAATTTGAGAAAATGTCTGAACAATTTTGATTTAGGTGCACTTTTAGGTATATTTTTACTTGTAGCAGCAGCACATTGCTACAAATGTCCAGATGGACTAAAATAACACAAAATCGGACGCCATCTGTTACATGTGACCAGCCATCAGTGTCATCCATGCCAGCAATAAAGATACCATTCAACTTGAGTTAAGCAGACATGAATCCAGGCCAAAAGCGGTCAAACAAAGATGAACGTATATATTATTGCCTTGAGCAACATCTCTTTAAAAAGATCTACTAGCGAAATGTGGTGCACCATGGGACCTGAGATACAATTTGTTACTGTGACATTATTAAAAAGCAATGTGATGCACTATGGCACATAGATGCAACTGGTTTTCACATCTTGCCCTATGGCACTAGAAAATTTTTCATGGCATATAGATACACCTAAAAACACGTCAGGCTCCGGATTTCATATCTAGCTGAATGAAAGTCAAATGATATGAAAGCATTGTGTGCAAAATAAGAGCTTTGACAATCATTGACGGATGGTGACAAATGACCGTGGCAGCGCCAGTGTACACATGCCGAACTACTCACACGGACGACAAATGATTGCGTAGTTTGTGCCCGTTTTTCGACGTTTACATATTTCTTGAAGGAATGTCGTTTCACGAGGCAGTTAGGCGGTAGTTGTGTGGCACGCAAGAGGAAGCGGGCTTTTAGTTCATCATCCAACGACCGCAAATTTATGACTAGAAACAACGAGGACGTAGACACAGCACAACACTGCAGTGAAGACATTCATGACAGAGATTCACACAGAGGATTCATTAGGCAGAGACTTTATCTACACCTGGGCACGTTCACGATGGCAAATAGCACCAATATTATTTGTTGCAACACAGCAAAGTCAAAGTCAAATATTTATTAATCATTCAGTCAGAATTTAATTAATCCTTATTGCAATTCATTACTTTTTTCCACGATAATCATAGACACAATTACTTTATTAGTAACTTATGACTTTTCACAAATGTTGCATTAAACTGACATATGTTGCAAATTCAACAAAAAAGTGTCAAAAAGTAACAAATATTTTTTTAACAAACGCCTATAAATAATGTTGATGTCGCGAGATGCACAAGCATTCAACTTGGAATTGCGATGCGCTGAGCTACTGTAGATCTTGGCGTGATATGCCACCCTGAACGTGCCCCAGGGGTTAATAAACTTTCCCAGCTTAAGTTTCCCCAACAGTTCCCCCTTCTGGCTGAGCACCACATCTTTGTGCCATTCTTAAACAAAAGTGCATGTTTGCTGAGCCTCCCTCCCCCTCCGGCACTACCTGGTGGCTCCTGATCTACGTAACAGTACACATTTAAAATCTGCACAAAATGGATTCTCAGGAAACACAGTCATATTTATTAATCTAAATCTTGTAGTTTTGTTCCGCTAGACAAACAGAGAAAATTTATATGTCACATACAACGTATGTTCACGTCATTTGGAATTTTCATATACTAAAAATTGCATAGACATAAAATAAAATCATCTCTCACTAGAAGGGCCAAGTGTGTTCTTCTAAACTGATGATTTCGTAAATTTTAAATCTGGAAATTGAATTGTGAGATAAACTTTTACTTTTGCTTAGAGCCAGCCACCTATTGATGAATTCAGTTTATTAACACACTTTACACTCTGTAAAGTTAATTTTGAATATGCCCTTCAACAGCAAGTACATCTTGTATTGTAGATGAGAAACCAACCAGGAAATGATTGTGGAATTGCGAACAATGAAACATAGATAGACACAACAGTGACAAGACTTGAAGCAACAACTCATCACTTCTAGATGGATGGATGAACTGTTTTCAAAGATGCATGTCTAAGGCACAGGAAGTTGCTGAATAATAATAAGCTTGACTAGCAAAACAAACACTGTGTACACGGACCTCATATGGTCTTTAAAAAGCCCTCAATATGTCTGTCTCAAAACAGTCCTTCTTCAAATATCATTCAACATTTCAAAGCCATCTTCATGTGGAGATGCTCCGAGCTAGTTAATCTGACCTTATTAGCCCTGTCTACAGTTAGTCGTGTTCATACAGTGGCAATCTAATTAAATGTCACAACATTATTATATTTTGGAAGAAAACCTTCCAACAGTGACAGACAACAAAACATGTTACCATATGATGACCGCAGTTCGACAGCCATGTTGTTTCTGCATAACCATTTAATTTTTTTATTAATTAAACTTTTCCTGTTACAGTGTTTTCATTTCTATATCAGGTTAGGCTGTTTTAAAATACATCCTTAAAATCATTAACCGCACCTCTTTAAACCAAAATAGCATTACAGGTGTACCTCTTCAAATGAGCTAAATGTGGCGCAAATATAAAGAAACTATCTTGCATATGCAGCTGGAAGTATAGATTTAGCATGGACCAACTTCAATAGTTTGAATTGCATAACAAGTAATAAAACTAAACCGATTTCTATCCAGAATTTGTTCCAGCCTCACCTGCCCATGTGGCGCCCTCTGGCACGGAGATGAAGCTTCGTCGGATGTCCCCTGGTGAAAACTTGACGCACTGATATGATTGCTTCCACTGAACTTTGTCATCAACCCTGGAATGAACATTCGATGCAATTAACGACAACTGACTATAAAAACCTGCTCTTATTTGTTTATGTTTTTATACTGCTCAGATTATGGATACACTCAACACCCTTACATACAGAAGAAAATACATATCCAGTGTCCAAAATATGGGCACTGGAAAAGACGAAACTACAATCTTGTCTTAACATCAACCAAAGGCGAAGTTGAGGGAACGAACGAGCCAGGACAAAGGCCTGGATCGACAACGTGAGGCAGTGGACAACCGGAGGCTGCATATTGCACAGGAGATGGCGAGGATGCGGAATGACAGGAGAATGTCAATGGCCCCTATGGGAGATGGCAAGGACGCACTATGACAGGAGAATGTCAACGGCCCCTATGGGAGATGGCAAGGACGCACTATGACAGGAGAATGTCAACGGCCCCTATGGGAGATGGCAAGGACGCACTATGACAGGAGAATGTCAACGGCCCCTATGGGAGATGGCAAGGACGCACTATGACAGGAGAATGTCAACGGCCCCTATGGGAGATGGCAAGGACGCACTATGACAGGAGAAAGCCAACGGCCCCTATGGGAGATGGCAAGGACGCACTATGACAGGAGAATGTCAACGGCCCCTATGGGAGATGGCAAGGATGCACTATGACAGGAGAATGTCAATGGCCCCTATGGGAGATGGCAGGACGCACTATGACAGGAGAATGTCAACGGTCCCTATGGGAGATGGCAACGACGCACTATGACAGGAGAATGTCAACGGCCCCTATGGGAGATGGCAAGGACGCACTATGACAGGAGAATGTCAACGGCCCCTATGGGAGATGGCAAGGACGCACTATGACAGGAGAATGTCAACGGCCCCTATGGGAGATGGCAAGGACGCACTATGACAGGAGAATGTCAACAGCCCCCATGGGAGATGGCAAGGATGCACTATGACAGGAGAATGTCAACAGCCCCATATGGGAGATGGCAAGGACGCACTATGACAGGAGAATGTCAACAGCCCCTATGGGAGATGGCAAGGACGCACTATGACAGAATGTCAACAGCCCATACGGGAGATGGCAAGGACGCACTATGACAGGAGAATGTCAATGGCCCCTATGGGAGATGGCAAGGACGCACTATGACAGGAGAATGTCAATGGCCCCTATGGGAGATGGCAAGGACGCACTATGACAGGAGAATGTCAACGGCCCCTATGGGAGATGGCAAGGACGCACTATGACAGGAGAATGTCAACAGCCCCTACGGGCTATGGCTGAAATGAAGAAGACAAGTATACTCACTCGACAGGCTTGACGACAGTTATAGGTACACGGAACACTGGGCCCTTACGTGGGGATGTCACATCATAGGCACATATCTGAAACAGTCTTCACTCCAGAATCACTGCACTCTTCATGTCTGTCACGTCTACGTTCCAACACTTCAGCCTCCTAAGTATTCAGGTTAGGATATCTTAACAGTACTGTGCAGTGTTTGTATAGACATATAGGCAAGAAATATCAACCGCCGCCTTACGAAATCACTTCTGCATTTTCCACAACATCTTATCATTATTATTTTGTATCACGTCACTCCAAAATGAACAAAGTAATTCTTTTGTGCATTTAATATTCAGTGAAACCTTGAAAATAAGACCACCTAAGTCAAGGTTTTGTAAATTCATGAGTTTGTAAATTCATAACTGTCTGTCCTGGGTACATTAATATATATATATATATATATATATATATATATATATATATATATATATATATATATACTTTCACCATACTTCACTGAAGTGACACTCCTGACTAACCTCTGTAAAATGGGCACCAGGGGTCAAACCCTGAGGTGTGACTTTGACCTGGATGACACGGCTCATGTTCATGAGTTCAAGGTGAGAGGGGCAGGAGACCCAGGCAGCATCACACGTTAGCGCAAACCTCATTTCAAAGTCGATCTTCTCACGCGGGTCTGTAGAGAGCCGTTGAAACATTTCAATAAAGACGAACAACATAGCTCAACTATGCCATCTGTCGGACTATTTGGATGATTTGACTAATTCAATGAAAAATTGTCCCTATGAATTGTATGCTTGGTAGGTAAAGTCGCTGTCAGACTGACAAATACAAAACCTAGATCATGAATGGTATCAGATGGGGATGTATCATTACCAAGCAATTTAACAGGAAAGTGGCTGATGACTATATTTCGTTGATGCTTAGTGCCAATAAGTTTTACCTGGTTTAAGCTTCCATCCCCAACAAGATGTCAATGTCTTAAAATTTATAAAGATTAACTTCAAACCCAGGAAGTTCTAGGGCCATCAAGGAGCTATACCTGTGGTGTCCGTGAACAGTGGCTCCACCGAGACACTGAATTCAGATGACCGATCCATGACGTGTTTCTCGCGTAAGTAGATACCGCGTTTGCCAAAGCCACAGTTGATGGCAAACTGCACGCCCTGTTCTTGTGCTCCTGCATGCTCTACCAGGTACTCATACGCCTTGTCCACCTGTGTGGTGAAGATGACTAGATGAGTAACTATAGTGGCCTCTTCTATGCACATATGTATGTCAAGGGATGAGGTATTTCAAAATATGCCAATGAAATTGAAAACAAAGATTTACATGGCTGGAAGTAAGACCTGTCATGATGAATGATGCAGAGACATGGGCCATCAGCAAGGATACTCAAGAGAACGGAGAGGAGAGTGCCGAGATGGATTCTGTGAATATCTTTGATGGAGAGAAGACATAATGAAAACACAAGAAAGGAGATGAATGTGTTATGCATAACTGATGAATTGCAAAAGGTCAGACTGACGTGGTTCGGACATGTTGTACGTAGAGAGGAACACAATGCGATAAAGAAGGAAACTGCCGGTGAATAGAAAACAGCAGGGGACGGGCAAGGTTAAGAATGAAAGGTGACGAGAGACATGGAGGTGGCAGAGGTTGTGGAGGAGGACGCAGTGGAAACGACAGCACGTGAGGAGGATCTGACCATTCCCAACAGGGAATAAATGGTCGAAAGAAGAAACTTGGTGGTGTTCCTTGCGAATATTTCCGCCGTATCATACAGCCTTCTTCAGCAGTCCCAATCAGAGGGAGTCTCCCGTGTGATACTAAAGAAATAGGAAAGGAACACCGCCAAGTTTCTTGACAGATAATAATGTCAAATACTGTAATATGAATTTCATCAGTTGCAAGTTTTCCAGGTGAATACCCTTGCAACCAACCTGAATAAGGCCGTGTCCAAGGGCAAACTTCTCTACAGTGTCAATCTTCAAGGCAGTGTTCTCGAGGGCGCGCCGTACACTGAAAGGGGTGTAGCTCACACCCTCAGCCTTCAGAGCTGACAAGACAAGTGCTGCAGATACAAACAATTTTGTGTGACAATGACTCTCGCACCAACTCTACTCTTCATTGCACAGTACAGCTGAGTAACAGACTACACGTGGGGTATATTATTATAATGTATTGATGTCTGTCGGTCTGTCCATCCTCTGTCTGTCGGTCTGTCTATCTGTCTGTACGAACATATGACAACAATTTTGCCTAGTAGATCAAAGTTTAAAAGCTATTTCGATAAATGACAACAACAGTAGAGAATAAGAGAGTGAATTTTTTTCAGCTAAATTCCAATTACTTGTCGACATGCATGGAAATTAACTGAAATTAGAAACGTCAACCTTCCTGACTTACCGATTCCACCGCACGCATTGGGCGAACTCATGCTGGTGCCATTCATCAACTGTGACCCACGCAACGTCCAGTTCGGTACCGATGTGATAGCGCCACCTGGTGCACTTATGTTAACACCAAGTGCTCCGTCTTGCCTTCACAAGAAAAAACATTTATAAAATTATGAACTGGTTAGTGTGATGCGTATAGACAAAAGTACATCATCAAAGGGAGAAAGCCACTTTAACAACAGGACTAGTATAATAATTCCAATAATAATTTATGGTATATTGAGGCATACTTAGGGAAAATTCAACTTACTTTCTTTTCCATACCACGCAGATATACATTACATATTTTATTTCATTTAACCACATTTTCAGACATACAGTTAGTACAATTACTGTTAAATTAACTAGAGCTGACACATTTCAAATATTTTCTGTGTTTTGTTAAATCCTTTAACTATATTTCAAAAACAAAGCAAAATATTAATATAATTGCTGGACCTCACAATTCAAATGTATTTTTTTTTTTGTGTTTTTGGAGATACGATAACTTACATGGAACTTAGTAATTTTACATGTCAATAGCTGTAAATTGAGTAACTTACGTCGGACCACGGGACGACCATGTATACTGCATGCCAGGGAGTTTGTCTCGTAATGAATATGCAGCGCCCATCATTTCTGGTGATACATAAGCACCAACTCCTGCCAAACAGAAGGGAACAACACTCTTGTCACGAGTCAACTAGGGTTTCAATGGTCCCTCGGGGGCCTAATCCTCACCCAACAGTTCTCACTCAAGTCATTTCTATTATTTATATTTATGTTTCCCATCCCACCAAATGCTATTATGTGCTTGATGAATCAATCGATCAAACTAGATTATAATATTACAGGGCTTCTCGTTTAAACAACTAGGCCACCGATAAATCAATCACCTAGATATGCCAAATAATTTAGGCGAGCGATTACGTAATTTTAAAATTAGCTGCTTAAAGGAGCAAGCAGCGGTTTAGTTTTTTCTGTCCAGTGGCACCATGCTCACAGATTTAGAAATGCCATTGCTTCTTTTATCTGTTCTAGGAATACTGCTACTGCTTTGTGTCAAAATGTCGGCTCTAGGAACCTGAGGTCCAGGAGATTTGCATTGGGTTGAGTCAACAGGTCGGACGTTAGGTTATGGAGCCCACATCTCAGTGTGCTAAACAAAAAAGCTTACACTTAATCCGTAATAAAATATAAAAAAGTAAATAAACAAACGTCATCCATTTGGGCTTTTCCTATCTCCAGATTCGACTTTTGTTGTTGATTGCATAAATAATGATTTGTCTTAGGGTTAAAAAGGGGTTGACATATTTGAGGTTCCACTTCATAAATTTTTTTACGTAACTCATGTCAGGAAAGCTACTGATAATGCTGCTTGACTCCAATGTCTCCATTTTAGCAGTAATAAACCAATCCTGCCAATTTTTAAATGAAAACAATTCCGTCATAACCCACCGATGATGTTGCTCGTGGTGCCCCCTGGTGAACCAACGGTTGACAAAGCCGGTCCGTCATTGCCAGCACTAGACACGAATACTACACCATGTTTGGTGACTGCCTCCTTTAAAACTTCGCAGATTCGCCTGTAGAATCAGTGACAACAACGATTACTTCTCAACATATAACAGAAGTTCTTAGCTTGCATACAACGCCAGCCAGCAGTTCTTTGTCAAAGGAAACAATCTTGAATTTAACATAACATTTCTGTAGATAACTTAATAAAGCATCGTCATCTATTTCAATTCTATAACTCTGCATGGACAGCAAAGAATTACACCTGCATTACCGTATACATGTGTTCATATCAACTTGAATATTTCCTACAAGTGTTTCGCCAAATATGTCATCAACGTGATCACTTATTTCTACCACGTCTATCTTCACATTACTGCTTACAATAGTTTATATAATAATAAAATTAGGATGTAATGGTAATGGTACTAAGGAACGATCTCCAAACATCAAAGCACGACACAAAATTGGTTTCACGGGGTGATTCTTCTAGCTTTTGTTACGTACGTTTATGTGGATTACACCTAGAAAACAGAGTGCATGTCAGGTCATGTTTACAACTGTATGGAATATTTGATTTCTGTTCTGTAGCAAATTAGTTCAAACTATAGTACACCAGCATGCCAGCATTTGAGAATAATGAATTCATACCCAGAGTTAGGCCAATGTGACGCTTCACCGTAGCTGTAATTCACCAAGTCACACTTCAGTTCTACCACTCGGATCATCTTAAAACCAGACAAGCGCAACAACATTTATTTTTAAATGTTGATCAAATTACAGGAAATAAATTCCGAGTAGCAATCAGAGCATAAATATGCAATTGTGTACTAAAAATTCATGTTTCTGTATGTGAAATACAATGCGGAGTTGTTACAGATTCTTAAGTCGGTGTGAAGAAATGGACCCACCTATATGTTTACTAGATTGATTAAAACCATGGAGGAAACATCAGCTAAATTACAGCCTCGTAATTGGTGTGTAATTTTGACACCTGCTTTGCTGTGCTGTGTGTGTGTGTATTGTGTGTAACTGTTTTGCACTAATAAATAAACATCAGAATGTTCATCTTTCTCAGTTACAGGTACATACAGGTATGTACAGGTACATACAGGTGTGTACAGGTACGTACAGTTATGTAGAGCTACGTACAGGTATGTACAGGTACGTACAGATATACATACAGGTCTTGGTCAAACATGCGTGCACCAAAATAATATATTACAGCTAAAAAATTTATCATACAATTACATTAACACTCACCAATGATACTGGTCTACAAATGGCCAATATACGAATATGACATAAAAGTACTATATCACTCGGTCCATGAAATACACCTACCGCTCTAACAAGTGCCGTTCCAGTTTCCATGGAACCAAGCCTTCGGTCTCCAATTTTGATGGCAACTATCTGGGCACCTGGAGCTACCCCATTCCTGGCAGGCTCATCTGGGAAGTAGCCTGCCGCTATCGATGCAACGTGTGTCCCATGAGCCCCTATGGGAACAAGAAGGACTTCAACTTAAACTTCCACTTAGTATACCAAAGGAGTGCCACAAATTCCATGTGAATTTTTATTAACTGTATGCTGTGGATTTTTCTGTCCGGTGTGGATGGAATTATCAACACTGAAATTTTCCACATATAACATAACTATTTACTGAATATTTATTCTTGTATAAACCAACAAATAGCAAAATATTACCTTTACACTGTTTCCAAGTGTCGTTAACAGTTGTCACAATTTGGCTGTGCGATCTATATAACAGTCATGCGATATGGACGAGACAAATTTACTGTACTATATGATAGAGCCACTCACCAGAACCTGTTGCAATCTCCAGGATATCCCCGTCCTCATAGATATTCACACTGTAGTTCATCATATCTGCAACATCAGGTTCTACACATTACCAGCACTTCCGCCCTAGGATGGCAGGTGTTTGTTGATGAAATTTCAAAATTCATGGATTTTGGCACCACATCAAAAATAGCTTTTTGACAGACACAACACAAACGTAAGCTTCAATGAGAAACAAACACTGGAGCAATCAATATACCTCATATTGCTTCATGCATTCTCTGCCCAGTAGATTTTCTTTGTACAAGGATTTAGCTTTATATGACTTCTTTACAAATTACATTTTAATCCCCGTGTTGACACAGATAGTGGGAGGAGAAGACGTAGCAGAATTGGATGTTTGATGATACCCATCCACTTTTGGTCTAAAATTTATAGGAATTCAGTAGTAATCTAAAAAATTATATAGGAATATTCATAGCAAACAAGCACCATATAATGACTCGAGTTAGTGCAAATTAGCAACAGCAGACTGTCAACATTACATCACAAAATTGTGTGACTCGCACAATACCATAATCAGTTCTCATCCATAGCTGGTCATCAACATGTCGATTTCTACCACAAAATTACCTCCAAAATTATTAGGAAGGAATTTTTGAAAAAATAGAAATATGTACGACGTGCAATTAAAATATACGAAAATATAGGAATGCTGGGCAACAGACAACCATCTTAATCCAAAGCTTTAACGATGGAAACTAGAATGTTGTTTTTTTTTCGAGTCATACTCACGAAGGTGTAATATGTAACATACCTGAAGTACCGATTGTCGAAAACTGCTGTTCTTCTCTGTAGGAGGCCAATAATGTACACGACTCGAGATCACCTTTCTCCGTAGTGTCGACACATGCCCTAATGATAAACACAATTATTTTAACCAGAAAAATTCACTTATAATTGTATACAAAAAAAAACATTATATATATATATATATATATATACTACTCACAATTTGATAAGGATCACATTATAATTTGATAATCCGGACAGGTTTTTATTCCATTCCCATTGGATCGTCTCCCACTCGACTGTGTCCATCATCTTTCAAGTTCATCACTTAGGTTGTATATAGATACTCTACTACAGTCGAGCCTGGTTATTATGCGGATTCGGATATAAGGCGGGTCGGTCATGGATCCCGATTTTTTGCCACCATGGGAAATGGCACATGGGCCTGTCTTTCAGGGGCATCCGTGGGCCTACGCTACGTTCATCGCACTGATCTAATTCATAACTAGCACTTGTTTTGTGTGATATAATCCTAGTGTTTGTCAAACCTACTTAGAATTGCTTTGACAATTCTACATAAACATTACGTGAACAATGTCATTGAACGACGTGTTGTTTGTCCTGTGCTGTGGCAACACTGCAGACCCTCTTCACCTACCCAAAACTATCATTCTTGTAATCACATACAAACCTCCAAGTTGTTCCATCATGGAAGACGATGCAATCGTACACGGGACCACAGTACGAGAATTTCTTGTCAAGAGTGCCAAGTACGTCCAGTCTGGCTTGGAGCTCTTCCTTCTCCAACTTGTTTTCCTGCGAGACATTGGTCAAGTTAAAGTCACCACATAACCAAATTGTTGATGAGACTCACAAGTAATCGTCTCCATGCCTGCCTCATTATGAACAATGGGTAAATGCCCAAAATTGCACCTGTTATCCAGAACTGTTTTCAGGTACCTCTAACTTGAGAAGCTAACAAGCTACAGACCTGGAATTTGCTGAATATAAAGATATACTGGTACAGATTATCTATGCAAAATAAAAAAAATTATGGACAATAGGCATACTGAGTGCACCAAAATGTAAAAATTATTTTTTTATTTCTGACAATGATTTCAACCTGTATTCCACTGTTGTGTTACAGTATGTACAATGTCTAAACTGTTACCATCTATAATTATTATGTATACTAGCAATTACCCTTTGGTTCAGTAGGCATGTAGTTGCGATATTTTGAGAACAATTCAACCCTGAATTTCATATTTTATGAATTTGAGCACCCAAAATGAGAATGTGGGATAGGTAAACACATAATCATTGGTTAAAATTAAAGCAAATTCTTGAGACATGAACTTTTTAATTTCCCAAAAGTTGGTTGATTTGACAAGGAATGACCCATACAACAAAATACCCCTACCTCTGAAGGATCAGGGTGTTTAGCAGTAAATTCGTCCAATGCCCTGGTGGCTGTTGCCACGGCGACCCTGTGAGCAGGATCCCATTGTTTCTCGCGCTGTTCCTTCGTCAGTCGATCACAGAGTGTCTTGGGGAACAGTTCATATGCCCCTTTCATCCCAACATGGTATGTGCCAGTGGGGTTGTTCCAGTTGCCAGGTATCTAGAAAAGATTTTAAAATTTTTATTTAAATTTCACCAATGTGATACTAACTTCAAGTTTAATTTAAATTCAAGTTTACTTTAAATGAAATTCAACTTAATTTAAGTTAAATTCAAGTTCACTTTAAGTTTTTAATTTCATTTAAAGTGAAGTAAAAAAATATTTTATTCAAGCCATCACATTAACACTGCAATCAAACATTGCTGATTTGGACCATGTTATTTGTCAACACAGAAATCGAGATATTTAAAAGCAAAAACAAATACAATTCAATAACATAATCACTCATACAAGGTGATGGTTGGGATAGCTTTTAAATAGAACTGACCTTTAGTTGTCTGCCGGACAAACCAGTCAGGACACCATCCTTTGCCTGCACTACAGTGGATGTGTCAACATCCCCAGATCCAGTCACATCTATTATGTCAACAATCTTTGGTCGGCCATCTGGCGTTTTCTACAAAGTGTCCATTTTGCATAAACTTACAAAGCTTCACCACTGTGAATATATCTTTTTAAACTGACAAGTCAGCAACACAGGATAACTTCTGATGCAGAGCTGACAATCTCATAATTCTGGTCTGCTGCATATGGCAAAAAGCCACAACGAGGCATATTGCCTCCTAGTCTTAACCAACAAGTTTCATCTTTGTCTAAATAAATAACAGTTATTTCATTGATTGGATGCAAACAAATATTAAAAGTTGTTTTGAGTGAAATAGTTAACATTATCAAATGAGAGAGACTTTTCAGGAAAAGACGTATCATAAAATTGCTAAGGCATGTTCGGAAGCCTCATTGTACATGGGTAAATGCTATGCATTAAAATTGATTAAATGTAAAAACACCAGGGTCGTCTGATAACTTTCCAGTGCTGATTATTACAAATAGCTATATACATTTTTTGTTCCGACAATACAGTGAATCGTGTTGTATATTTCAAACTATACCAGTTTCGCACATCTATATCAGGACTCTACACTAATTCTTAGAAGGCACTTGTCCTACAGGACAAGTAGCGAGTCATGTTTACTTGTCCCAGCAAAACTATACTTGTCCCAACGGAAAACTATAAACGCAGTCAATTGCAATGGCATGATATAACACCCACCTAGATATATATCTATCCAGGGTGATGTTTCTAAAAAATATGTTTTAGTGCATTTGCTGAATGTAAAAGGAAAAATGTCAATAATTCTAAGAAACAAGATGCCGTTTGCCAACTTTTATTGTGTTAAAAAATAGTTCTGCAAAATAAAAATATACTGACTGAAAAGAAATAACTGAATTACAATGCACACTTAGATAAATTATTTCATGTTTACAAATAACAACAGTGCATACTTAGCAAGAACTATAATATTCTGCATGGAACAAAGACTGCCTAAAATCTTGTATCACATAATATATTAATTATGATAGGCCAGTATGGTAACAATATTCAACAAAATAAAAGACTGTAAAAATGATTGCATTAGTAAAACAGAATTAACCATTAATTAATGCGCTTTTCATGACCTATGTATACTGTGACTGCACCAAAATTGAAAAAAATACAAAAAAGGAACTCATGCTTACGAGTGTAGGGCTTAAGGTTGCTGCTGTAACTATCAGCATACTTGCGTTAACATATAGCGGTGATATGATTTTACTATGTTGCATTAATATGTACAACAAAGTGTGCTTAGTAATATAAATATGTGTAACTGTTGCCAATGCGCTGAAACCGAGTGGCGTTAAACCTTTACACTGATGTTTGTTACGATCGCGATGTCTTTCTGACATTAGATTCAAATTTTATGCATTCTCATGCAGACATGCCACAATTTTTTGGGTTCCAACCTGTATTTTCAACCAGAAAATCTGTGTCAATCTGCATCAACTATAAATAAATTATATATATAATATGTATGTATATATATATATATATATATATATATATATATACATATATATAATAGGTATGTATATTATAGATAGTATGGCAGGCTTTACTCTGCCAGAAATGTATCTAGCCATCTATGCTATGGTCTAGGCTAGTCCTATGCCTAGCTGCAAGTAAAGTTGCACCAAATGAGCTACATTATGGGCCTACATCTTAGTATTTTGTAGCATAGTTTTTACACATGCTGGCAATTAAGTGGCAACTGGTCCACTGCTCACTCGCGAAGTCTATTCAGTCAGTTTCAATGCGTTTCTATTTATTACCACGATCCACCTATTTCGGCATTCTGGTTTGACATGGAGTCGACAAAACGTAATATGATGTGAAGCTGTTCGAAGGATGTGGCATCCACAGGCACATAACCGGCCAGCATGTCAATACATGTATTCATTAAAATTCAATTGCAGAGCACAGCCACATTCAATGGAAAAGATCTATCACCAAAATGGAGTCGCCAAGTATAACAGGTGACTGTGTTACGTCACATGAAAAACCTCTACAGAAGTCTTACAAGGCTACAACTTTTGTTTTTTGTTCTTTTTTGCTAATCTGCAGTTTCTGACGTAACCACAAAAATTACCTAAAATATGTGCAACACTGGATTGAAACTACTTTAAATTTCATGTATAGTACAAGTCTTGAAGTTAACAAAGTGGTTGCATGCAAACATTGTTTAAGTTTATGCAATGACTGACTGTATATTGATAAATTAGTAATTACATTTTAATTAAAACATTTATCATTAGTAAAATGGTTGGTGTTTACCACAATGTATAACAATATTTATAAACATAGTCCTGTTTTCACTTGTTGTGCGTTGGTACATTGTGACTTGTGTATGACATGTTCAATGAAAACAGGTTTCTAAGAAAAATGCGACTTCAAATTACATTTCAAAACTGTAATGGATTATCGCCAAACCATGTAACTATACACAAACAGGTCCAGGTTGTGCCTGTCACTGGGGCTGAGTGGGATTGCCCGACAAGTTTAGACATCTTTCACAACCGCACGCACCTGCAAACCTTGGGCTCCCGGGTCAACGCCTGTGTCCAGCACAGCAATCGTAACCCCGCGTCCATCACAATTAGGATACTTGTTAAGAAATGACCAAGCACCAGTTTCTTTTTTCGGCAAAAGTCCGCAAACAGGAAAGTCACAGTCCATAGTCGACGCCATGTTTGACACGTGACTAAGCATTTCGCTCAGGAGCTAATCTGCTGAGCGACACGTTCTAGTGCAAAAAACAAGTTTGCTTCTTTTTCGCTCGTCTCATTTTTAAATCAGCTAGTACACGCTAGCCGATTTGTGCAAATGTATTATTTAACTTCGGACAAAGTATTATATTATTTTTAGCTGTTTTTCTCAATAGTTTAATCGTTTTATGGCATGCTTTGTTCCCCCACGGATATTAGTAATAGTACTAATTATACCGTGAAACGTCGAAATATGTAAAATGTCACAGTTCAAAGAAGCCACCAATAAGGCTCTGCATTAAAATATCGCATATAAACGTAGTACCGGGATACCACCAAAAACGTACCCCACCATGGTCATGGATAAACCACCCGGTCAAACGTAGATTACGGCAGAAACAACGTACGTGCCATTAATCAAGCCAAATTAAATGACCGGCAAATCTGGGAGACATTTAGGAGACACGCCCAAAGAAGGATACTAGATAATCATACAGAAACTATGTTAGGTACACATGCCTCATCTACAAAGCAATTTTGAAGCTTCATTAACAAACTGAAAACTATATACAACAGCCAACAGCTAGGCATCCCAGCGTTTAGAAGCCATGGGTCAACTATAATTCTGTCAACATAAAGAAAGCTGAGATGCTTCTCGATCAGTTTTAGTCTGTTTTCACACATGAAGACCTATAAATGTCCCCACGTCCCAGGTCGCACATTCCCACCAATGTCATGCAAGTATATATATGGGAATCACATTAGAAGCAGTGTTGAGGTTGTTGCAAAGACAAGACAAGTTGAATGATGACATCTGCCGGTTATAATTTGGGGAGCGGTGGTCTAATGGTTCGAGCACCCGCCTGTCGATCGAGAGGACGGTGGTTCGATTCCACCTCCGCCGTTTCGAAGCTTGGACAATTTCGTTCGCCCCACTTTGCCCGTGTCTTTCGGAAGAGACACTAAAAGCCGTTAGTCCAAACTCCTGCGTTAGCTCAAGATTGGGCTGTTTGGAGTATAACTACTTGAGACTTCAGATAATGAAGGATTTACAGTTGAGAATTGCACTGGTGGCCATGTTAACGTTTTGTCTGATTATAAGAAAACGTGACCACTAAAAATTCTGAAACTTTTTCCCAACAACTGCCATCATCTCATTGACATGCTGAGCTCCAAGTTTTATCAAAATCACATATCTCCTGCTCTTTTAAAACAAAAATAGTCATGTATTCATGCGCCCACGTGGCCTATAGCAGAAAAATTCCCATAAATCCCTCCGCCTGTTAATCTCTCAAAAAATGCACCATTTCACAGCCAATAGCGTCTACAAACAAACCTGTGAATATGCCTGCTCAACTGCACTTATGTCACATCATATGAATTGTTTAAATTCGCATATCGCAATTTAATACGCTCTACATTCGTGTCAAACAATAAACAGGAAGGTCAACTGTGGTCTTACCCCTAATGCCCTGGCGACAGTTTCTTCACTCACACGCACTGCACTTGCGCACAAAATCACTACCGTTTCCGGCTCGTGTTCCAAAGTGTGGTGTTTTGCCTCTTTTACGTTCACAAATCTTGAAACACATGCAACAGTGATGCTCCCATTTTTTCTACGAAGACTGCAGAAACATCAGATTGTGGTTGCAAGTATTGCCGGTGTCTTATCTGGTGTATACATGTGGAAAGCGCCTCTCGAGCAGTTCCAACGAGAGCACCAGGTCCAGGAGAAAGGTTACGACGACATTGGCACGGCGAAGCTTGAAGTCAGTGAGGCCGACACTAAAGCCGAACTGAATACCACGTCTTAATTACACCGATACAGAGTATCTTGATGTGACTACTTGTGTACGACTTGCTGAATAGAAATTGTGAACCACAATTGGTGACACGAAATCACCGCAAACTAGTGACTAGTCTAGTCTGCCGAGGCGTCCTTACTAAGCACGCCTAACCCTAAGGCTAAGTGGATGAACTGAACCCTTCTTGAAATTGCTATGTTCCATTGACTGGTGATTCGGATACAGCCAGGTTGAGGCTAACATACAAACTTTCCAAATATTTCGGTGAGGACGAAATGGCATTGTCACGTAAAGTGTACCTTGCTACAGGACTTATTTCTGCTGGTGTTGGCTATGTGATATACATGTTTCAGTATCGGCCACTTGTACGAAAAAAACATCTGAAAGACGTGGAAGCTGAAATAAATCAGCTGCTTGCAAAGCGAGCAAAAGACAGTGACACCAATGATACAATGACGTGAAACACGCAAGCTTGATGTGTGCATTTTGTGGTTTTTGTGATTCTGAAGGTGACTGTGTGATAACCGCTGACAGTTTCATAATCTAGGATGGATATTAATTCAGATTGGAACATATAGCAGTTTTGCAGTCATTTCATTTGCCAAATTACAGAAATCAAATGATCATAAACAAGGTTAATTGTATACACTAATGCATACGCATGTTTATTACTGATTGAGAAGGAAATCGGCCAAAATAAAATAAATTGTACCTGTAACATCTTGTCCACATGTTAGCTGTAAAGTATAGTTTGTTCAGGTTTCCAATGAGCAGACAATGTTCAGAAAGTGTGTAGGTCATATATGTTGCAATGTATTTGCAGACTGTCTTCAGTTTGACATAGAACAACAAAACTGTTGTTTACCAGTAACTAAAGCACTATTTACATGTAGCAGCTATAGGACGCTGCGGATTACATACATTACAAATGGCCAATCAAGGTTATGTATTTCAGTTTATATACATTATGGTTGTACATAATATTATTTTATTTGCATGACCTCATTATATTATATTTCATTAACATGCAGATGGTTTTGCCCAATTTTATGGAATGACCCTTGTTTAAATTATGAGTTGGCTGCAAGCATGTTATGGACGATTCCGTGGTAATTGTACCACAAAGTATGACAAATATGTTTCACTGTTTTGACTAGATAAGACATGCAGAGTGTTAGTTAATTCATATTTAAGCAATTTATTTTTTCACAGAAAAAAATAGTTATTACAATAGCATTTATTTACACAACATACATTTAAAATATGGTGGACTGGACAATTGTATTTTGTTTTGCAATATATACACCTTAAAAAACTTATTGATAAAACACTAGGAGAACACATACTTTTAACGGAGAAGACAAAAATATTCGAGTTAATGTATCTTTTTATATATGTAAAAATGTGCTTCGTTAGTGGCTTGCCCCGTCTGCAACACTTTCGTACAAAATGTTTTAATAACTTTTAACCTAAAGTTAATGAATAGCAAATTGTGGATAGTCTCTTCCTTAATACTTTATATTGCACAACAAGAAATTAAAACTTAACTACTTTTCTTATCATCTGAATCTTTTCGCGTCTACTGGCGCATAAGACAGTACAAGACATCTCCACTTCTGTCGGTATGCAGCTTGTGTAGCAGCTTGTGTACCGTTTAACTAACATTGTGAGCTCATGTGCACCCTTTCGACCATTAACGCCAATTTCCAAGGGACCCCCACCCCCCGACTCTCGTTTGCTCTGGAAAAACAGCTAGGCCTACTCGCCGCGTGAGCGCCGGAACTTTTATCATATGATTTCCTCGAAGCGTAACCAGCAATATAACACGTATATGTAATAAAATTATGATTTATTCTAACCGGTTTGGTATGTTTACTGCCGGCAGTTCACAATAAATAGAATGTTGGCAGCGGTCTTTTATCGTCTGCGATGACATAAACAATACATCTGACGTCATGGAATGTGCCCACCGACAACTGAGTTTGGCGGCTTGACTTCGTCATCGCACTTCTGGCCCCAGTTGAGGCGCATTTCGTGTAATTTCCTCTCCACAATTCCCCTCCAGGCTGTACTAATTTTAAAGCGAAACAAACTGCATAGTTTTTGGCCTATGCACCTATAAGATTATTATAAATAAGCTGTACGGGGCTGAAAGTCTTAATTTACATAGTGTTCTAACAATGACAACACTGAACAAATGTATGTAGGACTACCCGTTCCACATTTATATAGGTTTGAATTTCTTCTGTATGGTCATATGACGAACATTTGTAGATATATGTATGGGTATGGATATATTTAGAACGCTGAAATAAAGTCCTTTCCAGTTATACAAAGTTTAACGTGGTTACTGCTTCAACAGCCCGTTGAATGCCGACAAAATGGAAAAAAACATTAAATCAGGTTTATTATTAAACCACTTTGCGTGTCTGTTGAGTAGGCCCAACGTATAATACAGTTCAGTCGGTTTTTACTTTATTTTCCACGTTACTGCAGTCTGGTATTTTAGCCAATGAGAGCAATGATGAAACTCATAAGACAATCTGACGTGGAATCTGTAATGGTGGCTCGTGTACACTAAACATGGAAACATCTGTATTCGACATATTTGCGTCTAATACTCGCCGCCTGCCATGACAGGCTAGCATGGAAATATCATTAATGTTATCCTTTAAGACATTTGTATAGCAAACTGTTTTCAATATGTTATTTTGGGGGAGAGTCAGCCCCCCTTGGACACTCTAATCAATCTGGAGAATACGTTTATAGCGACAGAGGATCAGTCAACAAATGATAAAACTGTTACAAAATATAAAAAAAGTGACTCTAAGTAGACCTAAGTAGCATGGGCGGACTTGCCCCATGTCGGGGCAAATCCGCCCAGGGCCCGGGGCAAGTTAGCCACACACATACTTTGAGCATAACATACACCAGAACAGTGGGGTTTTACTCTCATTTTATGTAAAAAAAAAAAGGTAATGGTTGTGACAAACATTCTGTTAGAAACTTAAAAACCTCACAATTAGTTTTTACTAAGTTTTATAAGAAATAAAAAAACAAACAACAGCGCATCTACCTAAAACGGTGAAATCAAAGCGATGTGGTTTAATCGCTGTCTTGACTAGAAAATAAAGTCTTTGTATGAGTCGTGTTATCGGGTTTATGATCACAAGTGATTCTCAGCATTTCACATCAAATATCCGAACAAATAGGCGTTGTCAGCGGATGTAATTAGAGTCTGCGTCAGAAACACACTTGCTACACATGTTGGTCGGACTCTTCCCAAAGGCCTGCGCACTCCATACCAGCCCATATCTTACATTCCGTGAGCACGAGACCATTCTCTCCCTCTTTTACTTGCTGACTTAGGAGGGAAACACACATTGCACACTTCAGCGTCCTCGTTGACATCTGATGATTCGCATGCCAGTGAATTCTTCGCCTTTGCCTTTGTCTTCTTTCCGTCTTCGGTTCGTTTTCCTTCACCTGACTGACCACTCGATATAGGTTTTTGTGACATGTTTTTCTTTTTTTACGGCCTCTTTGTTTCTCTTCCAATGCATTTTCACTAGCGTTTTTGCCAGTTTTGTTGATTTTCTGTTTCTTTTCCTTTTTGGGATCTTGGATGTGCCTTTGGGTGTGGTCGCATGATTTCTGGTGAGAACGTAAGAGGAAGCTCTGCAAGGTCCATTGGTTGCTCTGAAAGAGCAGAGCCGAGTAGTCGTCACCAAGTCCATCGCCTCTGCGAACCAGGTGGATGGTGTATTTTGGTGTCACGTTTGATCATCCTGGTGTCAATTTGATCTCAAGATATCGGTTTGTGTCTTCTTGGTATCGAAGTGTGTTCACTGTGGTTTTAAGCGCGTTTGACAATGCAGACAAAAGAAAGTAACACGTGTCTGTATCATAGTATCATTGTCAAAGTAGAACTTTGCAAATTTCTTGAAAAACATATTGGTCGTCGATTGCAAAGTTTTCGTAGTAGTCCATATGAAGGACAACGCACGATAGCATTACACAGCTGGTTGTGTGTGATACTTTTCCCTGCATTTTGGAAACAGAGAATAGCAGCATGGATGATGACCGCCCCCTCTCACATTGACGATCTTGCCCGGGAGTTCTGTTGCAATTTGAAGTTCTACCTGCTGGTCTCCTTCTGCTTGTGCCAGGCTGGGGACTTTGGGTAGGGTCGTGGATTGGCTGGCCCTTGTTGTTTGTGACATCAGCCAGACTGGAGATTTGAGTACTTTTCGGGCACATCGTGATTTCCCAGCACAGCAGTCTGTGACCGATGATGGAGAAAAACCTAGGCGAGTAAACACTTCCCGATTAAAAGGAAGACTCCAGCTTTCGTGAAACTAGCTGTAATGTTCCGTGCAGTTTAAGAGACAAAGTGTCCCCCAACAACGCCTGGTATATCATTGATTGTCACATTTGACCCGGGTGATTGCGCATCCAATTTTGTTGAGCTTGTGAGATTCCCTTCGTCAGTGGACCAAACACAGACTGATCCATTGGCTGTAATCTGTGTGAACAGTGAGGTGAGAAAAATGCCATGATGATGCCGTTTGCCTTTGCAAAATCAAGGACAGCTATCGCCGGATGAGAGGCATGATTATCCAGTATCACGAGAACTGGCGATTCCTTTGAAGGTTTCAGCTGATCCATGAAATGCATCAAGAACTTCGGGAAGTTCTCTTCCGTCACCCAGCCTGACTCGTGTGCAGTTCCTTTTGATCAAACATGTGCTTCCCTCTAAGGAAATGGTCTGACTCGCTTATATATAAACGCAGTCCCTAGGTCAAGTCAGTCAGTTGTTCCACTTCAGTTGGTACGTAGTTGCAAGTCGATTTTATAGATGCACCAGTAGTCGAAACGTTCGACACTGTTAACACCGATCACCGTATATATGCATCTACATCTACATCTGCCAAAACCCCAGCCGCTTCGACCCAGTCTGACCCGTCGGAACTGCTGCAGGGAGTGCCACAGGGGTCTGTTCTTGGCCCATTTTTTTACACTCTACACGGGACCCATTGGGCAGATAGTTAGTCGGCATCGACTTGACTTGCACCTCTTTGCTGATGATTCTCAACTGTATGTCTCATTTAAGATCAAGGACACCAATGATGAGATGGCTGCACTGGCACGCATCCAAGCATGTGTGGGAGAACTAAAAGCATGGATGACTCATCATCGTCTTCAGCTGAATGACGATAAGACTGAAGTGCTTGTGATCACTACACCGAGCTCGGCTAGCAAGCACAGTCTGACTGATGTCGTCATCGGTGACAGCATCCTCCAGCCTACTGCCGTCGCTCGCAACATTGGAGTGATGTTTGACAATGAGCTCAGCATGAAATCTCAAGTGTCGAAACTGTGCAAGGTAGCATACTTTCACCTACATCGGATTCGCTCCATCAGAGATTGCTTGACACAACTTGCCACTGAACTCCTGGTTCACTCCCTTATCATATCGCGACTGGACTATGGAAATGGCCTCCTTTATTAAATCTTTATGCACAGCCCTATTTGAGCAATTAATAATTATTGCACGATTCGTTGAAACTTGTATGATCGTACGTGTGTGCGTGTATCATTCAATCAAATATAAGTTGCATTATGTATGTATTGCCATTCATTATTTCATATTCCATTCAATAATTTCATTCCTTTGGTCGCTATCAATGGCAAGTTTAATATATGAAACTGCGAACACCTACATTGTCATGCACACTGTGTATAACATGTGTACGTGTGTATAATCCAATTAATGTAATAACACTTACGGGGCAAGTTGTTACAGTCGACCGCGCCAGGGAAGGTTCACATAGCTTTAATATGGAATATAATTGAACGTTCTAGTGTTGTACGCCACGCTACAGGGGTTTGTCTGGTTGAACCGCTGTACGACTGGTACAATAGTTTCTAGTAGGGGAGACCGGGGGGGTTATCAACGCTACAGGGGTTTGTCTGGTTGAACCGCTGTACGACTGGTACAATAGTTTCTAGTAGGGGAGACCGGGGGGGTTATCAACGCTACAGGGGTTTGTCTGGTTGAACCGCTGTACGACTGGTACAATAGTTTCTAGTAGGGGAGACCGGGGGGGGGGTTATCGACCGCTGTATGACTGGTACAATAGTTTTCCTACGAATCGCAAAATTCAACCCGCCCCGTACATAAACACGTCCCGGTTTCCCCTATCCTGTTTAGTTGTGATTAATATGTTTCTATTGAAGAAACTAATGTGTGGTGAGAGCGGCATGAGTGGGGTATAAATTCGGTACGCTGAAGAAGATACATGAAATCAGTAGCCTACCGCCTAAATCGACAAGGCAGGCGTGTATGCAGTTATGTTTGCTTTATCTGACTGCTTCAGTGGTTGAAAAATTAACAAGGAGATTTTCATGCTTGAGATTAAATAAAGAAAGGATTGCAGCGTACAATAGTGCTCTTTTATAAAACGAATGCCTTAAATGTGCCATTTTATGCATTATGGGGCTACTTTTGAGAGACATGCTTCAAAGGATTTGTTTAAAAAGAAGGATCTTTAATGAAGCGCTCAATGCCATCTGATGCATTATGTAGCCACGTTTTTTATATAGAAAATGTAACCGTGTAACCTTGGGACAACGCTTCAAGGAATTTGATAAATAGAGAAGGCGATTAACTATGAAAAAAGAAAAGCAGGAAATATGTCAACATTGGCAACAAACATATATTTTACAATGCAGGAGATTTGGCACCTTTGCTGCTTGCCTTTGATAAAGTTACTCCAGACCTTCACTTCACCTCAGGTATATTGGAAAACATAATACTTTTTTGTGAATTTGCGAGCACTATGACAGGATCCAAAATGTTCTCTGTAACCCTAGTTTTTGTCTTCCCTTTTCTTCCCTATTTTTTGTTCGTCCAATATCATGCGACTGGTACAATCTTACTAGGGTTTCTAGAAGTAGTTGATCGGTTACGCATCTAATCATAGATATGTGAACACAGTAACTGCCTGTTGCTTGTATACCGGCACCTCGCACCGTGATTGTACGGATAAGCACGATTCGCATATTTACTATAAAGTAGTTTGTGGCTCTGTCTGTATGTCTCTTCGTCTTCCAATATTCTGCCTAACCTCAACGTGCTGTACATTCCTAATATGTCCGACACTTTCGCATTTAGGGCTGGCATGTTGTTGGCGTACCCGAGGGCCCACGGGGATGTACCCGAGGGCCCACGGGGACGTACTCGATGGCCCACGGGGACGTACCCGAGGGCCCACGGGGATGGCTCTTACATTATTTTTTTTACAATTTCCTGGGGTGAGGATATCACGAAGGAATCTATATGGACGTATGACGAAGACTATGTAGGGTAAAATGGGGCATCGCGCCCCCTAAAGAAAACCTTGCACACAATTAAACTACTTTAGCGTGTCTTCAATATGTTGATACATGCCCGTCCTCAGGGGGTTTCGGAGGGGGGGGGGCGGGTTGGACAGTTTCGGTGCACTCCCGAACCCTCCTTTTCGAAACCCTGATGACGAATATATGTGTTGCCCAGTGGAAAACCATTTTCAGCAAGTAGACGATCTAGGTGAGTTGCATTTGAAAATTAGTAAGAGTAACCCAAAACACTGTCTTGCCGTAGGGATGGGGCAAGACGCTTTTTTTTGGTCAACAGGGTTCACAACTCCCTCCCCCGTGAATTTCACTTACATGGACGAATCATTGTCTGGAAATAAACTGTACATAGAAATAGCATGATAGTAATATATCAGGCTATTATAGTGGCAAAATTTAAATTGGGGTAAACATATAATATATACCTAGGAATCCATGTATAATATAATATTGGTTTAGTAATATATAATCATAATTACAGCCTACAGTCCACCAAAACGGAATTATGCAACGCTCATATTATACTAAATGTATTACACATAATCGGGCAAGCGTAATACTTTTGATACATTATAACTATGTGCTTGTGAGGGTAAAACATAGGAACCGTCTTGCCCCTCATGCGTGTGTTTTAACAAGATTTATAGAAGACACAACATACTATTGTCCGTTTTGTATTGTCTGACCAGACCAACTGAATAATATTATTTTGAAGTCACCAATTAAATCCACGCTTCACAACGTTATATAATTTTACAATTGGCGAAAATTAGATCAGTGCATATAATATTGCATATAACATTCTAATGAGGGGTAAACATTCATATATGTACATGCATACATGCAGGTATGCACACGTGTATACGTACATGCATACGTACATATGTACGTGCATACGTACACATGTACATACGCACATATGTACACACGTACACACGTACATACGTATATACAAATATGCACACATAAACGCATACATACATGCATACATGCATGCATACATACATACATACATACATACATACATACATACATGCATACATACATACATACATACATACATACATACATACATGCATACATACAAATATACATGCACGCATACATGCATACATACATACATACATACATACATACATACATACATACATACATACTTACATACATACACACACACACAAACATACATACAAACAAACATAAATATACATACATACATATTGAAAATGGGCCAATGCTGATTAAACATAAACATAAGGAGTAAACATAGATATATATATATATATATATATATATATATATATATATATATATATATATATATACATACATGCATGCATGCATACATGTATACATACATGCATACATACATACGTATATACAAACATATACATACATAAATACTTACATGTATACATACATACATACATACATACAAACAAACATACAAACATACATACATTCATACATACATACATACATACTGAAAATGGGCCAATGCTGATTAAACATGTATGCATTATGCAACATTAGTTTCCCTGTCCCACCATCTCCGCGCTATCTCTGAAACCAAGCGACATTACGATTATTGAAGAATTAGTATCAGGTGTTGGAGGGTGTGTTTAGCGTGTTCTGATGCCTCAGAAAAACTACGATTGTTCTGATATTTTGCTGTGATATTTCAAATATCACCGCACTTAATTCGTCCACATCATGAACACACAATCCTTGCATTACTTAATGAGTAATGCTTCATATTTAATGCCCAGTTTGACCTATCGGGACCACTTTCCAAAGATATTGTTTTAAGTGGGTTTTAATTATCAATGTTCTTAAAAAGTGCGCTTTGTATAATGTGTCGTGTGCGGTGCATTGTTAGTTATCCTAATATCGGCTGATAAACACGGACAATACTTAGCCTAACTTCCTCTTCGCACAAACCAATTAACGAGGTGTAGATTCTACACACAGATATCAAAGTCCAAAGTGCTGTTTATAACCGGACCCGTGTCGTGACAGGGTGAGTAGAACAGGACAAACCGGGTGGTTACTGTGGAGCGGTGTCGCGGCTTACAGTCCAGTTGTTTAAGTTGATCGTTACTACAGTGACCTTCTATGGCTACCTATGTCCTACACTGTGGCACTAACATGACGCAGATCTTACTGGTGGCGCTGCTGGTCACGCTGTTGACGTTACACGGCATTTCAGGTGAGTATGTCATTTATAGATATGAATCGCCCTGCCGGCGTTGTGAAAGTGAAAGTGAAACGTGTCCGACCGAGTCACAGTTTTTGTGTGGTTGCTATCTTGTACGTATGCGTCGGAGGCGCTACGATCTGCCGAAGCTTTCGAGCTGAAACACTCATTAACGGAAGGAAAGTACCTCACCCCAAGAGATTCGCCTAACTTATCTTGACAACCATTAATCTACACTTATAGCGTAGATAAATGTTCAGGCTACGACGAACTCGTGCATATCTTACCACTCTCGTTCTCCAGTGACTGGCTCTGTCCGCGCGGGCGCACGTGATATAACGTGTTCTGAAAGTGAATTCACGTGTTTCAACTGGTTCAAACACGTGTTTCCGTACGTGAATTCACGGGATTTTGTGGACAAATTGGGTGTACCGACATGTGTATTAACTGGTTCAGAACAGGTGAAATCACATGTTTCAATTGGTTCAATTCACACGTTAACGTACGTGAATGTACGAGATTGTGTTGACAAACTGAGTATACAGACACGTGTATTAAGTGGTTCAGAACACGTGGAATCACGTGTTTCAACTGGTTCAATTCACGTGTTTCCGTACGTAAATTCACGGGATACTGTGGACATATTTCCTGTCCAGACACGTCTATTAACTGGTTGAATTCACGTGTTTCTGTACGTGAAATCACGAGTTTCTGTTGGCACTTTTCCCGTGAAAACATGTTTACAGAAATTTGTGTTAACTAGTTCAGAACACGTGAAATCACGTGTTTCTTAAAATATGTGCAATGAATGCACAGTCATCAGCAAACAGCAGGTCTCGGACAATTAGCTCTGCAGTCTTGATCTTGGCTTTCAGGCGCCGTTGGTGCGAAATGGAATGTAAACGCCTAGATCGTTTTCGCAGAAAGCATCTTGGAGCATGATGGAAAATATAATTGAGAACAGCATTGGCGCCATCACGCAACCCTGTTTGGTGTCATTTGATACAGTAAACGCATCTGATTCTGTCAATTGGTCGTGTACTCTAGCCATCATGCCATCGTGGAAGGACCGTATTACGTTCTGTTGACTGAATCAAAAGCCTTGGTAAGGTTTATGAAGATCATGTAGAGGTCTTGGTTTTGTTCGCACCACTTTTCTTGTATTTGTCGCATTGCGACGATCATGTCAGTAGTACCACGCCCTGTCCGGAAGCCAAATCGGCTCTCTGGTAGGACATTGTCGGCTATATGGCGTGCCAGCCGATTTAGCATAATCCTTTCGCTTGTAGGTATGTACAAGCTATGTGTCTTTGAAATCCTGCGGGACGGGTCTGCTTTCCCAGATGATGGTGAATAGTTGGACAAATCGTTTAGTGAGGTTTATTCCTCCGTGTTTGTATATTTCTGCAGCAATTGCCTCTGAACCCACAGATGTTCCACTTGTTGGTTTCTTTATCGCTTTAGTGGTTTCCGCGATATTTGGACGTGCTTCTAATTCATGGATGATTGGATGTTGTGTTACACCATCGAGTGCTGCCAATGAGACGGTTGATGGTCGGTTTAGCACATCATTAATTTGTCCAACCCATCGTTTTAGAATTTCACTTTAATTTGTAATACGTGTTGTTCCCTCGGCACTCTTGAGTGGTGTCGCCTCACATGACTGGTTCCCGTACACTGCTTTGAGGCCGTCATAGAAACGTTTCGCGTCCTTCTGATCAGATGCTTGTTGAATCTCGCTAGTTCTATCAGACCACCAGGCCTCCTTCATAGCACGTAGCCTGGCCTGTGTTTGCTGCTTATAGTGGCGATAAGATGTTGCTTTCGATGGCGAATCCTTGTTGTTTATCCATGCGAGATGTGAAGTATGCATGTTGTCGATGATGTGCATTGCCTTTGTGTCATTTTCGTCGAACCAGTCTCTGTGCTTGCGCTGGGTAGCACCGAGTATTTCATGGGCTGCTCCATATAGGGGATCTCTCATACGTGCCCATTCGGTCATGACAGTCCTTCTGTGTTAACCATAGTTAACTCATACAGGCTAAGCTGACTTGGAAAGCCGACTTGAACCAAACACACTATCCCTGTTATCAAGCTACTGTCCAGTGCGACTCCCAGCTTGTGCTCAAACACTGACTCTCGGGAAAATTCCACACACCATACCCGGCCACTGAGACATGGTGATTAATCATGACAACATAAAAGAGAGGGAGAGTGGTTCAGCCTGATGATTGCTCACACATTATGTTGGTCTATCAATGGTTACAGCTAACATCCTGGTTTTGCAGGCACGGTTTATATTACATGCAATGACATCCTAGTTTGCACACAAATTGCGTTTTGGAATGCGTGGAAATATAATGTAATAATAGTGGCCCATTTCGCAGCGTTATTTATTATCTTATGTTATGTTGACCTATCCGTGGTTGCAGCTAACATCCTGGTGTTGCAGCACGGTTTATGTTATTGTTGCAGGCACGGTTTATATTATATGCAATGACATTCTAGTTTGGAGTTTTGGAATGCATGGAAATATAATGTAATAATAGTAGCCCATTTCGCAGCGTCAGTTATTCTCTTACCAGATGTGTAATACATTGCATTGTACTTTTATGACGAGATTAGGCAGTGTGACTGTGACAGGCACTCACGCGTCGTCGGGTCGTTGTCGTATAGTTAAGCCTGCCGCACACTACACGACGCGACGGCGACGCGACGTAACAAGACGTATTGGAGGAATCTTGAATAATCTTTAACAATCTTGTTTCGTCGTGAGCAGCAGCACATATCACGACGATTCGTCGTGGAACTATTTTCTATTTAGTCATCATTGTTTAATTAATTAGATATTCCAGTGACATTGCTATATGAGATACATAACTTAAAGGGTGGTTCAATATAGACGAATGATCGTCTAAATTGGAGCGGTACGCCATAATCCAAATTTAATTTTTTTCCGAAATGCCTGGTCGAATAGTTGCCATATTGTACCTAGTTGTGCCTACCACTGACGAGTTTCAAGTTAAATAGTGGAAAACGCAACATTGATTCACACACGCACACACACACGCACACGCACACGCACACGCACACGCACACACACAATACACACACACACACACACACACACACACACACACACACACACACACACACACACACACACACACACACACACACACACACACACACACACACACACACACACACACACACACACACACACACACACACACACACGTACACACGTACACACGCACGCACGCACACACACACACACACATTTATATAAATATAACGTTTTGTTTATACCACATGTACAATTTGGACGAAATATCAAATATACAGGCCAGAGGGCAACTAACTGGGTTTTCTTTTCCTTTGACCTGACCATGTCTGGCATCTTTATTCTTAGTGCTATACATAGACGGATCCAGGGGTGTCCTGGGCGTCCGGACCCCCCTTTTTTGAATTCCTTAAAATCCATTGCAATTGCATATCAACTGGGGACAAAAGCATTGCCAAAAAATAATACAAGGTCAAAATTGCCACTTTCTACGTACAAAGTCTTTAATAGCGGTCCGACGTTTTCAGACACTGATCTAGCGCAGTGACCATCAAAAATTATGAAACTTCTTACCTGCCGTTGTCATCATCTTATTGACATACTGGTCGAGATTAGTAAAAATTACATATTTCTAACAATTTTTAAATGCCTGAATGTTTCATACCCGTCAATGTTTACAAATGTCTCCATAAATTACAACGCACACACGCCTTGTAGCGAAAAAAATGCCAAAAATCCTTCCACCTATTGAAATCATCTAAAAATCCACATTTACACTGTCTACCACATTTACACTGTTCTACCAGCAAACTTGCCAATGTGTCTGCTCAAATGCAGTTATTTAACAAGATTTACCATCCAAGCCAAAGGCCCAGATGGCAAGTCTACAAGGAAGCCATTGGCTTATCGAAAGTCCCACAATGTTCATCTACTTATAGACCGCCCTCCTGAGATATGTGTCAACCTTGTTTTTAAACATATTCACGCTGCTAGCAGTTACACAATCTGTAGACAATTTGTTCCATTCATTTATTGTCCTCTGTGAGAACGAGTGCTTCCTGATGTCCAATCTACATTGATCCTTTACTAATTTTACTTTACCTCATGTCCTCTAGTTCTGCTATCCTTCTTGAGTGAGAAAAACATATTTCTATCAATATTTTCATACCCATTCAATATCTTAAAAACTTCAATCTGATCTCCTCTTAACCTCCTTGTCTCTAGAGTTGTTAAACCACATTCTTTCAGGCGTTCTTCATAACTACGGTCTCTCAGTTCTGGAATCATTTTAGTTGCTCTCCTTTGTATGCGTTCAAGCGTATCTATATCCTTCTTACGATATGGTCTCCATGCTTGTATACAGTATTCTAAATGAGGTCTAACTATTGCTTTAAAAGATATATAATTAACTTTTTTCCCTTGTATGTTATGTTTCTTCTAATCAATCCAAGAATTTGATACCTTTTGAAGCTGCAATACCACACTGCTCTGAAACTTTCATATCAGCGCTTATTATAACTCCTAAGTCCTTTTCTTTTACAGTAGTACCCAGAACAGTATCTCCCATTTTATAGTTTACATTCAAATTCCCATGTCCTTTATGTAGGCATTTACATTTCCCAAAATTGAACAACATCTGCCATTTCTCAGACCATTTCACTAATCTGTCTAGATCGTTTTGTAAATGTTGTTTATCACCATCAGTATTAACCTTTCTAAACAGTTTTGTGTCATCCGCAAATTTCAGTACGTTACTTGTTATACTGTTGTCCAAGTCATTGATATAAATTAAGAATAATATAGGTCCTAATACTGAACCTTGAGGTACCCCACTCAAAACTGATTTCCAATTTGAAACTTCTCCATCTACTACAACTCGTTGTCTTCTGTCAGTCAGCCATTGTTCTATCCAGTCAGTTATGCTATCCCCGATACCATGGGCTTTCAATATAAGTAGTAATCTTTGTTGTGGCACTTTGTCAAAAGCTTTCTGAAAATCTAAGTAGATAATATCTACTGGCGATCCCACGTCTATCCACTTAGTGATTTCTTCCAAAAAACATAACATATTTGTTAAGCATGACCTCGCTTTAAGGAATCCATGTTGAGATGAATTTAATAATTTATGCTTAACGAGGAAGTCCACCATATGGTCTTTAATTAACCTTTGTAATAATTTACAAATCACTGACGTTAAACTCACTGGTCTGTAATTCTCTGACTTATTTCTCGAACCCTTTTTAAATAATGGTATGATGTTTGCTTCTTTCCATTTAAACGGAACAACTCCCCCTTTTAATGACAAGTTGAGTACTCTTGCAAGTGGTATACTGATTTGTTCTACTGTTTCCATTAGTAATTTTGGAGGAATCCTATCCACTCCCGGTGATTTGATATCCTTCATTGCCTTTATTGTCTTAGCTACCAATTCTGGAGTTACAACTAACGGACCAAATATTCAGATTTAGCCCCCTGAAATTTAGCATCAGCAACTGGTAATGAACTAATATCTTCTTTGGTAAACGCTGAACTGAAGTAACCATTTAGGTCTTCCGCCATTAAAAACCCCTGTGATATTATATTTCCAGCACTGTCTTCTAGAAGTCCAACCTTGTCTTGTACGTTTTGTTTACTTCTGACATATGCATAAAAACTCTTGCTGTCATTTTTTATGTTACATGCTAGTTTTTGCTCATAGCTTCTTTTAGATTGTCTGATTTCAGTTGTAGCTGCATTAAGTGCCTCTTTGTATTTTGCATAGTCTTCGTCCTTTCTGGTATGCCTATAAACCCTCCATATAGTTTGTTTTAGCATTATTTTTCTAATTGCCTCTTTTGACAAGTGTTTCTTTCTACACTGTTTTCCTTTGTTTTTGGAAGGGAACAAATTTATCGATGATACTCTCAATTTCATATTTTAGAATATTCCAACATTCAATTGCGGTCTTATTCATCAGCATGTTATTCCAATCTAGCTTTGCTAAGTATTTTCTCATATCTTTGTAGTTACCTTTCTGGAAGTTTCTCTTGTACGTTTTCTTATTTTTACTTTCTGATTTTACATTGATGTCAAAATGTATTTGATTATGGTCACTATTACCCAATGGTTCAAATATTTTTACATTTTCCACTAATTCTTTTTGTGATGACAAAACTATATCTAATAAATTTTCTCCCCTGGTTGGTTATAGTACGTGCTGTGTAAGAAAGCTATCCTGGATTAAAAATAGAAATTGTTTGTCCTCAATCCCTGTGCTCTCTAGAGAATTCCATTGTATGTGTCCATGGTTAAAATCTCCCATTATGATACATTCCCCTTTACTAACTTCCTTTATAGCGTTTTTTAATTTTGTGTTGTCCTCTTCGTTTATGTTTGGACTTCGGTAAACTAATCCAATAGTTAATTTTGAATTTCCTGAAACAATTTTGCACCAAACAGCTTCATCGCAATCTGCTTCCCTTTCTAGTTTTATTTCATAAGCCTGAATAGATTCTTTAACATATAAAATAACTCCCCCGCCCCTTCTTCCCATTCGATCTTTCCTAAACATTACATATCCTGTCAGTCCTAATTCAGCATCTGTTATATCTATGTTGGCCCATGATTCAGTTATACCAATTATGTGAGGGTCAATGTCTTCTACCATAATGTTTAATTCATTTTTATTATTTACTATGCTCCTTGCATTTAAACATACGCATGTATAACCTTTTTCAGAGATGTTTTTCGGATGATTTGATATTGGTTTATCTGTGCTAGTGGCCTCTTGTTCTGCTTGAGACACCTCTAGGTAACCCCCTGTACTTCTAGTTTAAAGAATGTTTACTTCCAAAAATATTTGTCATTGCACCCAAGTCACTATCTACTGCTGCTGAAAGTTTGTCCGCGAATACTGCCGCCCCCTTTCCAATTAAATGAAGCCCATCCTTCATGTACATATCAGCCCTCCCAACAAAACTTCCCCATAAATCCACAAATCCAACTTCCTCTTCCCTACATAGCTTCTGGACTAACATGTCGATTGCCATCCCCCGACAATTTCGATATTTGTGACCCCTCCTGCCCATTACAGGTAAAATCCCTGACAGTAATTACTGTTCAACCCGCGTCTGTTTTAGTGTTCTGACCAACTGCCTATATTTCCTAACTATGGCAGTTGTACCCTCCCTCTCTACGTTATTTGTCCCTACGTGTACTAAAACAGATCCACCTTTACCCGAGCCTACGATGTTTTTTACCCTCTCAGTTATCGTCTCTATTTTGGCTCCAGGCAAGCAGACCACCACATCATCTCCCTTGTTTAAGACTCTGTCGGTCTTCCTAACTATCGAATCCCAAACAAACACCCTCGCTCTCTTCCTCATCCCCTCTATCACTGCTGCAGAATAACTCTTCCGTTCGATCCCCTCCATCACATTCTGTCCTGACCCCTTCCCTCCTGTCTCCTTCGCTCCTGTCTCCCCCACTTCCCACTCCTTTGCTCTTGTCTCTCCCACTCCCCTCTCCTTCACTCCGGTTGTTTTCCCTCCCGTCTCCCCCACTCCCTTCTCCTTCCCTCCTGTCTCCCCTGCTCCCCTCTCCTTCACTCCGGTTGTCTTCCCTCCCGTTCCTTTCCTTCCCGTCTCCTTACGTCCTGTCTCCCTACGACATGTCACCTTCCCTCCCTCCTCTGAGCTTCCTCCCAGGCTGCGGTGAGCTCTCCCTAGCATCTCTTGTGTCTTTCCCCACTTTATCATCTACTGTTCCCCCACCGGAACTGCTGTTAATTCCTTTTTACCGAAAACGTTTACTACCACTATGTCAGATATTACCTTATATATGTAATTTAAGTAAATAAATCACTTTATCTTATATATATATATATATATATATATTTATATATATATACATATATATATATATATATATATATATATGTATATATATATATATATATATATATATATATATATATAAGCCAATGTAAACGATAGATCGATGCACGGGTTGAATTCACGACCTGTAAACAAACTCCCTTTTATCGCTCGTTGAGTTTGAATCCGGGAAAAAATACTACCTCTGTTAACAAAAACGGGTTCTTAATATATGTCTACAAGAAGTTGGTGAACAATATATGTATAATACTAATACTTATTCTAACCAATATTCCAATGTTACTGATTATTCACTATGCCAGGGGTCGGTAACCTGCGGCCCGCGTAGCTATTTCATGCGGCCCGCGGACTGACAACGATATTGTGCAAAATGCGGCCCGCCCCTGCCACATTGGTATACAAAATAACATATCCACGTGATGAACATAATAATATACCAAATATGTATTTTTACTTCTTTTAATATTTAATGAATTCACTTTTGCGTATGCAGACATGAAAGTATGCAGCGCGGCCCTCCTAAGGAACGCACCATTAAACAATTTTAGCTTGTATTTAATATGTTCACATTGGAAAACTATTTTCAGTAAATAAACAACCTAACTAAGTTGCATTTGAAAAATATCCCAAAAAAGCCATCTTGCTCCATCCTTGGGGTAACACGGTCTATAACTCCCTCCCTGTGGTTTTTACTTATACAGTCGCGCCTCGTTATTACGCGGATTCGGATATAACGCGGTCGGTCATGGAACCCGAATTTGGGCCTGCTTAAACCTACTTAGAATTACTTACAATTCTCAAGAAACATTAGGGGAAAACAATGTCAGTGAATGAGTATCAACGTGTTGTTTGTTTTGCGCTGTCGCCGACATCAGTCGCTGTCGCTCGCTTCGTTTCGATGGTTTGTAAATTGCAATCGAGATTCACAAATACGCCTCGCGTAAGAATCAGATAAACAGTTTTAAATGCATTTAGTATGCAATGCCAATATAACACTTGGGTAAAATGACATGCTTCCATTACATCGTAAATTTAATCGTTTTCGCGACGCGAAACCAACATGTCAAATTCCTAACCCAAGGCTCTACCGGTGCGCAAAAATACGAATTCGTCATCCGCACATGAAGTGATGAATCGATGTTAAATGGTGCGTAATAAATTTATGCTTCGGTCGAGATCAGTTGAAAGACAAAGTGAAACAATTATTAATTCTACCTATTGTCGTTTTCTGTTTTTTATCAGCTTACATACTACGTTTGTCAAATCATAATTTATACGTTTTCGGCTGCTCAGGTCCATGTTATTATTTTCGATTCGTAGGCCTATTGGTCCAGTACATCATCGTAGTAGATCTATTCCATAACGGTTTACATACATGAGTTTTATTCAGTTCAAGAGTCAAGAGTTTGTGACATTTAAAAATAATACACGTTGATGCTAGTATACTCGTTTAATAAGTTTTATAAACTGCATATTTGCGTATAAGACAGTGCTGCAAGCACACGGGGCTTCGACAGCGTTCTTGGGCTTGCTGCAGCGTGCAGCGGGCAGCGGGCAGCGATTGCTGTTGTTTAGTAGCTCCCTGGTGGCGGATATTAGATCACCTAACGCGCCATGCGTACAGCGCGGTCCGAAGTCGTGGACCCCGACTACCGCGTTATAACGAGGCTCCACTGTATGAACGAACTATTGCCTGAAATTAAAATGTATATTATATACAAATGGTATGATAGTAATATATCAGGCCATTATGGTTGTTAAATTTAAATGGGAGTTAACATATAATACATGCCTTGCAATCCATACATAATCTAATATTGGTTTAATGATATTCCATCATAATTACAGCCTACGGGCTAGCAGAACGTAAATTATACAGTGTTCGTATTATATTCAATGTATTAAACATAATTGGTCATGTGTAATACATTTGACAAAGTGTGACGATGTGCGTGTGGGATAAGACATAGGGTCAGGGACCGTCTTGCCCCATATGCATGGGGACTGTCTTGCCCCAGAGACGTGTGTCTTAATAAGATATATACAAAGCACAACATACTATTCCTTTTTTTTGTATTGTTTGATCTGTCAGCTGATTAATAATATTAACATGTCACCAATTACGTCCATGATTCATGATTCACACCGTTTTATGGTGAGTTTCACCATTTTACTATTGGCAAACTATTAGATCAATCCATATAAAAGTTTAAAAACACACTGATTTAATTACGTCTGTCTCGTGTTGCTGAACTTTCGGACGGGTATCAGATAGAATTAGCTTCATTTTGCACCAGATTTGGAACGTTCAGAGTTATATATTTTGAGTACGTGGTGGGGGCCGTCTTACCTCCAGGGACCGTGTTGCCCCAGGTTACCCTACTACTTTATTTGTGTTTGAGTGACAATGTATTGTTTTAACTAACGTTCGTCGCCTGCCAGCGAAATGGCGAACGGAGTTGTACGCTGATGGAAAAGGTTCAAGACTAAGGAGGTGCCAAGCAAAGCTCTTCAGGGCACACTCCATCATCCAACGGGAAAGCCCGTGTGGCAAGTCGATGGAAATGCAGAACGTAATAAGGGTCGCTGTGAAGACTAAACTGTGCTCGCTCTCGCTGTCTAAACTACCGGCAGTTCCAGCACCTTGTGACCGAGATGAATGCGCGATATGAAGAACTGTAGCACACCGAAGTAAGCTGAGGCGCGCAGGAACAAGTCTGCAACCAGGTGTGGGCCACTTGGTGGCGCAGCAACATCACCAGCAACAGGCCTCAGTGTCACACGGGTCAACATGGCACCAGCGGCATGCCAAGAACACGTAACCTGAATAATGTGTTTTTGAATAATCCAACTGTTGTTCAAAATCAGACGTTTGACAATAATAATAACTCATATTCGTGGACGTGCTATTTACAACAGTGGTCAATACAACTGCTAGACACAAGGTATATAATTGCATTGTGCCAATTACCACGAGTGTGCGTGCGTGCGTGATTGCGTGGCCCGCTATCCTATTCAAAGTCACTTATTTGGCCCTCCATTCAAAAAGGTTGCCGACCCCTGCACTATGCTATCTCAATTTTCGAATAATAAACAACCCTATTAACGCTCGCTGAAATCCCTGACAGAATCCGAAACTAACTTACTCTAAAATACTCCCTTTGACTAATAATTAACAAAACCTGTTTCCTAATATATGTCTACAATACGTTTGTGTATAATATATATTCAATAGTAATACTTATTCTATTTGATATACCGCGTTTTTCTGTAAATGATCTACACCAAATTCAAGTCGCTGCACCAAGTCCAAGTAGCCGGAAGTCCATGATATGATTTTTTTTTAATTAGACATATCTAAATTTACTGTACCCTACATTCGTCTAACTGTCTAACTGAGGCATGAACCCTGGGCGCAGTTGCTGGAACTTGGCAATCTGCAGATTGGGCTGGATTGCGCTGCGAAATCCTCGGATACTCGAATATCTGCAGATTGCGCACCCATCAGCAGTTTGCGCAGATCAACAGACACGCTGGTCGTTTGATGAAAATCGTCTACATCAGTTCTTCGGACCGGACTTTCAAAATAACAATTGGCATTTTATAGGTAAAAATTTAAACTATCCTATCGTATAGTCAACGTATTTGAATATCTTAATCATTATAACAAGTAATACACGTATTAAAATTACGTTTCGCTGTCAGTGAGCTCATTTTAGCACAAAACCAAGCGGAGTTATGTACGTTTTTAATGACCCGATTAGGCTTAGCTATTTTCAAAATGGTCTGTCGGCCGTACTTTCCATCATGGCAGATGAGGTCACATTTCCACATGGTAACCAGGAGATTATGTCAGTGTGCTTGACAACGATTCCTGGAACGAATCCTAAAACATCTGGCACCAGATATGAGGGAAACGGAACCTGTCGGAATGTGCAAGACCAGAACGTCACACATGCTACGACACGTTTTATGACATGTATGAGTTCTTATGTGAATGTCTGGAAGCCGTACCCATGACTTCCAAGCTTTAAAAGACGGACTCAGCCATATATCAAGCTTACAGTATGATCGCCCAAGCAATACCTGCGCGATATGGCAATCCTGTTTTGTGATCACATATTTATGGAGCTTGTTGTATAATGATTAACAGATCTGCTGATAAACAACAGTTATTAAAACACAGCTGATATAAACAGGGTTTTTAGTATCTAGTTGTTCCCAGCACCCGGCAACGTTCTATTAACTGACTATAATCTTTATAATTATATTGTGGTTAGAAAGTTATGGTCTTTTGAGGTATCATTCAATTCGTTAGCCTTTCCAGAACTTTATCGCCAAGCTGACTTCAATAATTCTTTAACGTCCCAAATTGAGACGGGACCGACATTAACGTGATCTCCGAGTTACGAAGGACACAGAGTCCACGGTGTTGAGAGCCAGGTTTATACACCAAATCTACCGTGTCCGGTTTGCGTCTTGAATTCAGAACTTTGGCATGAAAGGCGGATGTGCTAATCACTACATTTACATTTTTAGGTTTGTAATATAAGTACACGACTTCAATTAGTTATGTCATACTACTCCTCTTTCTATGGTGTATGTTTCTATGATGCATTTTAATTTACATGGAGCAAAGGTATCAGGAAACTTTTAATCTACCAGTTTGCACTCACTGTTATTATATGGTACGACTACTACTTTTAGCAGAATGTCTCCCGATTCAAATTCAGATCATGACTCGAATGGTGCGCTTTATACAGATTAGTTTAAAATGCAAAAACAGTTTGGATAGCTCTCTTGAGTGGACAACCTAGCCCTTCGGGGTATTGGTTCATATATGTCTAACAGTTTCAGTTACACCTTGTCTCATTTCAGACATGATGCCACGACTTTCTGTAATATGAAACCTAGCTACTTTTATTATATCATTCAGAACCACTATCAGACGGGACTGGATAAGAATCTATTAAGCACAGTTTCCTTGACAAAGTATGTGTTGAATAATATAGAGAATGCGTTTAGCACATTTTAGTCAAAGACGTGTTAGTCTCTTTGTATGCAAAGATACTTCAATTGTAATTGAATTGTACACATTATTGTACGAATAAATATATAATTTTACTATTACTATACTACCGTGCCTCTAGTTTACAATAATGCCGATATAGAAATTAAGACGATTACGTGTTGTTTTAGTCACTTGTAGCATACTCGTTTTTAATTAAACATTTGCATTACTATAGTTGTTTTAGTCAATATTGCAATAAATGGCACATGACAGATGTTTAATATTGTCTTTTCGTTTGGACATTTTCAGACACATCGCATTTTCTTCGTAGGAACAGGCCTACCTACAGGTTAAACGAAACAAAATCCGCTGCGTTTTGCCGAAACTCTAGACTCAAAAGTAGTTACACCTCGTTTACTGTAGATTTTACATTCGAAAAGTTACACTTATGTGACGAATACAAGAACATACATAGGATTATTTTATCACGATTTTTATATATTCAGCAAAACCGTATTAAAACGGGACACGTCCAAAGGCCGTATTCCTCCAAAAAATCCGTATTATATACGGACAATTCGTACGATGTCGCATGTAAGAATCACTTTAGGCCCTAACTCACTTAAAACCAGATTATGGGTTTCCCAAATTACACCATTTCAACTGTTTTATCTAAGAAAACGTCAAATGGTTGGGAAGGGAGATACCCCTCCCACATCCACCCCGCTCTTTGCGCCTCGTTTCGAGCTTCGGCGCTTCATACATTATTTTAGACCCCCTTTTTCTAAACCCTGTGTTGTTCCTATGCAAGTAACATGACTGAACGCATGTGTATGATTAACTAATAGTCTACGATAGAATATG
The DNA here is from genome assembly GCA_033239005.1 of Lamellibrachia satsuma. Classification (NCBI taxonomy): domain Eukaryota; kingdom Metazoa; phylum Annelida; class Polychaeta; order Sabellida; family Siboglinidae; genus Lamellibrachia; species Lamellibrachia satsuma. The sequence goes on from BSQZ01000067.1 coordinate 3,314,614, forward strand.
GTGAATCTCTACAACGATCCACGACGTGGCGAAAACCCCCTCGACGGTCGTAGACCCTTCTCGGAGTGCCGCACACTCTGGGCGTTTTTTATTGAATTTTCATTGGGGGGGCAATGCCCTAAAAGGGCACTCCAAATGGTTAAAAAGGGCACCTTACGCATTATTAATGATTATTTACATAACCCTTAGGAATGTATGAAACCTTATATACATATATATATATATATATATATATATATATATATATATATATATATATATATATATATATATATATATATATATATATATATTTATCAGTATCTTTTTATCCATAATTTATGGTTGCACACTGACGACTGCATCTCGGTATAAAATTAATGTTACACTTATATCCCATAATTTTTTTTATTACACACACATGCAGTAGTTAGAGAAACATGACACGTCTCTAGCAACTTGCAAGTCAGTACGTTTGACAGTCGTCTCAATTTTACTAGACGAGCCCCGTTTTGCGGGTGAATTTCCTAACGAATTCACTCTATCCGTAGATATCCCAATCTGGAGCTCCGCATCTTCTGGTCTTCTCCAGGAATTTGACGACAGCGAGTCGAGGGTCAAAGTAGGCGGTGCCCACACCATTCAGTGCCACCATGAGGCGGGCGTTTCTCGTGTCCTCACCCATGCTGGTGCGGTGATTGTCGACCACGAGGTTGTGGTGGTGGCTCACGATCCTTTCGGTCTGCATAGAGTGTGGACTCATGCAAGCCATAGATGCCAACACCTTCTGAACTGAACCTGTGGTGACTGGCAGAAGTTGCCGCAATCTGACAGTCATCTTACAACCGAGATCACAGCCATCAGGCAGGAACGGCACATTCATCATGTTCTCCCATTGTTCGGCTGCCCCGTCCGAAAGTCAGATGCCTCGTCAGGAAAAAGACGCCTGACGAAGCGCACGCCATGCCCAACGAATGATCCCAGGTTGCGTGATATCACCAACCCCTTCATGTCTTTGATGACGTCCTCCTGCTCCGGGTGCATGCGTTCGAGGGATGTTTGCACGACCTCCAGCCTAATTGCTCGTGCATTACGGCGGTTCTTACAAACGAAATGGTGGTTCGACTTTCGCTGTATTAGGTCCTCACTGGTGCTATCGGTTGGGCAACTCGCTTTCTCCTCTCTTCTTCCCGGGAATGGCAGCGCCAGTCACATTGAGAAGATCGCTGATGAACAAATCACTCCTTTGCAACTTCTTCTGGAGTGTTTCAAATATCTCCAGGATGTCGCCCACCAGTGAGGTTATCCACTTCTCTTGGTGGTTCCAAATTCTCAGAAACCCTTTGGCTTCAGCCTTCTCCTTTCTGTCGCTGGTACTTCCAGGTGCTTGCATCTGTTCCCACACCTTAATGCAGTCTGGTAGCACAGCATCCACAAGCTGCAGCTCGTGTTGGGCAAACCTGACATCGTTGTGCCGGGGGAACTGTTTGACGGCTTGCGCTGACAACATCTTCATCCTTCTCGGCGTCCGGAAGAATCGTACGAGCCCCAGTAGATTAGACTTCCAGATGCCCAGCTCCGGTATGGTGCTGACGACCGACTCAATGGCTAAGTCCGACCGGTGAACAGCACACCAGCAAGTTGCCAGACCTCTCTGCACTTGGTCAGCAAGCAAACGCCATAACCCACCATGTCTGCCAGTGTTTGCCGATTCGCTGTCAGTGGTGACATCGACGATCTTCGTGTCTTTACCTCCGGTCAGAACCAAAGCTTTGTTCACCGCTTCCAGTAGTCCAGGGGCGCCGTTCTTCTCTGGGGAATGCATGACGACGAACACACACGTTACGCTACCATCACTGTTAGCCATCCGTCCACTTACAAACTTGTAGTCCAACATTTGCCACAGCTGCCATCAATCTGCACACTGAAGATTGTGCATCGGTTGAACATTTGAGACAGACGCAATTTCTCTAGTTCGTATATGACATCCAGCATCTGCTTATAGTAGTTTGGGTCCCGGATCATGGCTGCTTGATGAACTGGCTATCGGGAGAGAACACGACGAAGGCAGTATCTCTGTGACTGGTGCTACACTTTTATCTTTGGGAGTGTCATCAGATGTGATGGCAGTGAACGGATCATGGCTGCTTGATGAATTGGTACTCGAGCGAGAGCACGGCGAAGGCAGAATCTCTATGACTGGTGGTACACCTTTGTCTTTGGGAGCGTCATCAGGTGTGATTTAACAAGATTTAACAAGATTTGCCATCCAAGCCAAAGACCCAGATGGCAAGTGGACAAGGAAGCCATTGGCTTATCGAGAGTCCAACAATGTTCATCTACTTATAACCCGCCCTCCTGAGATATGTGTCAACCTTGTTTTTAAACATATTCACGCTGCTAGCAGTTACACAATCTGTAGACAATTTGTTCCATTCATTTATTGTCCTCTGTGAGAACGAGTGCTTCCTGATGTCCAATCTACATTGATCCTTTACTAAGTTTACCTCATGCGTTCAAGCGTATCTATATCCTTCTTACGATATGGTCTCCATGCTTGTATACAGTATTCTAAATGAGGTCTAACTATTGCTTTATAAAGAGGTATAATTAACTTTTTTCCCTTGTATGTTATGTTTCTTCTAATCAATCCAAGAATTTGATTACCCTTTGAAGCTGCAATACCACACTGCTCTGAAACTTTCATATCAGCGCTTATTGTAACTCCTAAGTCCTTTTCTTTTACAGTAGTACCCAGAACAGTATCTCCCATTTTATAGTTTACATTCAAGTTCCCATGTCCTGTATGTAGGCATTTACATTTCCCAAAATTGAACAGCATCTGCCATTTCTCAGACCATTTCACTAATCTGTCTAGATCGTTTTGTAAATGTTGTTTATCACCATCAGTATTAACCTTTCTAAACAGTTTTGTGTCATCCGCAAATTTCAGTACGTTACTTGTTATACTGTCGTCCAAGTCATTGATATAAATTAAGAATAATATAGGTCCTAATACTGATCCTTGAGGTACCCCACTCAAAACCGATTTCCAATTTGAAACTTCTCCATCTACTACAACTCGTTGTCTTCTGTCAATCAGCCATTGTTCTATCCAGTCAGTTATGCTATCCCCGATACCATGGGCTTTTAATTTAAGTAGTAATCTTTGATGTGGCACTTTGTCAAAAGCTTTCTGAAAATCTAAGTAGATAATATCTACTGGCGATCCCACGTCTATCCACTTAGTGATTTCTTCCAAAAACATAACATATTTGTTAACATGACCTCGCTTTAAGGGAATCCATGTTGAGATGAATTTAATAATTTATGCTTAACGAGGAAGTCCACCATATGGTCTTTAATTAACCTTTCTAATAATTTACAAATCACTGACGTTAAACTCACTGGTCTGTAATTCTCTGACTTATTTCTCGAACCCTTTTTAAATAATGGTATGATGTTTGCTTCTTTCCATTCAAACGGAACAACTCCCTCTTTTAATGACAAGTTGAATACTCTTGCAAGTGGTATACTGATTTGATCTACTGTTTCCATTAGTAATTTTGGAGGAATCCCATCCACTCACGGTGATTTGTTATCCTTCATTGCCTTTATTTTCTTAGCTACCAATTCTGGAGTTACAACTAACGGTCCTAAATAGTCAGATTTAGCCCCCTGAAATTTAGCATCAGCAACTGGTAATGAACTAATATCTTCTTTGGTAAACACTGAACTGAAGTAACCATTTAGGTCTTCCGCCATTAAAAACCCCTGTGATATTGTATTTCCAGCACTGTCTTCTAGAGGTCCAACCTTGTCTTGTACGTTTTGTTTACTCCTGACATATGCATAAAAACTCTTGCTGTCATTTTTTTATGTTACATGCTAGTTTTTGCTCATAGCTTCCTATAGATTGTCTGATTTCAGTTGTAGCTGCATTGAGTGCCTCTTTGTATTTTGCATAGTCTTCTTCCTTTCTGGTACGCCTATAAACCCTCCACATAGTTTGTTTTAGCATTATTTTTCAAATTGCCTCTTTTGACAAGTGTTTCTTTCTACACCGTTTTCCTTGTTTTTGGAAGGGAACAAATTTATCGATGATACTCTCAATTTCATATTTTAGAATATTCCAACATTCAATTGCGGTCTTATTCATCAGCATGTTATTCCAATCTAGCTTTGCTAAGTATTTTCTCATATCTTTGTAGTTACCTTTGTGGAAGTTTCTCTTGTACGTTTTCTTATTTTTACTTTCTGATTTTACATTGAGGTCAAAATGTATTTGATTATGGTCACTATTACCCAATGGTTCAAATATTTTTACATTGTCCACTAATTCTTTTTGTGATGACAAAACTATATCTAATACATTTTCTCCCCTGGTTGGTTCTAGTACGTGCTGAGTAAGAAAGCTATCCTGGATTAAACATAGAAATTGTTGATCCTCAATCCCTGTGCTCTCTAGAGAATTCCATTGTATGTGTCCATGGTTAAAATCTCCCATTATGATACATTCCCCTTTATTAACTTCCTTTATAGCGTGTTTATTTTTGTGTTGTCCTCTTCTTTTATGTTTGGACTTCGGTAAACTAATCCAATAGTTAGTTTTGAATTTCCTGAAACAATTTTGCACCAAACAGCTTCATCGCAATCTGCTTCCCTTTCTAGTTTTATTTCATAAGCCTGAATAGATTCTTTAATATATAAAACAACTCCCCCGCCCCTTCTTCCTATTCGATCTTTCCTAAACATTACGTATCATGTCAGTCCTAATTCAGCATCTGTTATATCTATGTTGGCCCATGATTCAGTTATACCAATTATGTGAGGGTCAATATCTTCTACCATAATGTTTAATTCGTTTTTCTTATTTACTATGCTCCTTGCATTTAAACATACGCATCTATAACCTTTTTCAGAGATGTTTTTCGGATGATTTGATATTGGTTTATCTGTGCTAGTGGCCTCTTGTTCTGCTTGAGACACCTCTAGGTAACCCCCCTGCACTTCTAGTTTAAAGAATGTTTACTTCCAAAAATATTTGTCATTGTACCCAAGTCACTATCTACTGCTGCTGAAAGTTTGTCCGCGAATACTGCCGCCCCCTTTCCACTTAAATGAAGCCCATCCTTCATGTACATATCAGCCCTCCCAACAAAACTTCCCCATAAATCCACAAATCCAATTTCCTCTTCCCTACATAGCTTCTGGACTAACATGTTAATTGCCACCCCCGACAATTTCGATATTTGTGACCCCTCCTGCCCATTACAGGTAAAATCCCTGACAGTATTACCTGCTCAACCCGCGTCTGTTTTAGTGTTCTGACCAACTGCCAATATTTCCTAACTATGGCAGTTGTACCCTCCCTCTCTATGTTATTTGTCCCTACGTGTACCAAAACAGATCCACCCTTTCCCGAGCCTACGATGTTTTTTACCCTCTCAGTTATCGCCTCTATTTTGGCTCCAGGCAAGCAGACCACCACATCATCTCCCTTGTTTAAGACTCTGTCGGTCTTCTTAACTATTGAGTCCCCCACAAACACCCTCGCTCTCTTCCTCACCTCCTCTATCACTGCTGCAGAATAACTCTTCCTTTCGATCCCCTCCATCACATTCTGTCCTGACCCCTTCCCTCCTGTCTCCCCCACTTCCCACTCCTTTGCTCTTGTCTCTCCCCTCTCCTTCACTCAGGTTGTTTTCCCTCCCGTCTCCCCCACTCCTTTCTCCTTCCCTCCTGTCTCCCCTACTCCCCTCTCCTTCACTCCGGTTGTCTTCACTCCCGTCTCCCCCACTCCCTTCTCCTTCCCTCCTGTCTCCCCTACTCCCCTCTCCTTCACTCCGGTTGTCTTCCCTCCCGTTCCTTTCCTTCCCGTCTCCTTACGTCCTGTCTCCCTACGACCTGTCACCTTCCCTTCTCTCAGCTTCCTCCCAGGCTGAAGTGAGCTCTCCCTAGCATATCTTGTGTCTTTCCCCACTTTATCGTCTACTGTTCCCCCACCGGAACTACTGGCACAACCCCCGTTCCCTTCCCACCATTGCCACAACGAGCAGTGATGGCAGCGGACGGATCATAGTTCCCTGGCGGCATTGTGGGTATTTCTGGCAATGAGTCATTGAGGCTGAGTCGAAAAATTGTGTCTAGGCGTTGATATTTTGCGGCAGATTAATGTAGTCCTTCTTGTTTTCGTTTTGCTTTTCTGTCTCTCTTAGGCATGACTGGCAGGATATCGACCTGGACAAGTTAGATGGTTAAATGTAATAACTAACTCAGGAAAAGCATGTCTATTTGAAACACTTTTATAGTGGAATTACAATGCGAGCGGCGACATGCTCTATACTCTAGACATAAATATACTGAAGATATAGACATAAAGCAGAAAAGAGATTAATACAAAACATGCATACCACGTCTATCAATCAAATGGTTGGCTAAGTACATAACAAATAAAAATATAGAAAATACGTACTTCTAAAACTGACATGTGCAAATGTTGATTACATTTTTTATGTTAATATGTGGACCACCAACTTTTGAGTAAAAATTTTCCAAAGTTGAAGTCCCTGCTGACCGCCAACTTTTCATCTCATATATAGACCACTATCAACTACTCATACATTTTAAAATGTATTTGTTTGGTATGTATACAATATGCTTCTTTGAGTTACCATGCTTAAAATTTAGATTTTTCAAAGATGCGGAGAATGAATTGGCTAGGTTGTTGATACATCGTTAATCCCCGCCCGCTCGCTCTCGACCAATGGTAATAGCGAATGGGCGTGGTTTAGTCTCGCCTGGTACGTTTCGCAATTTTGCGGCCTGGACACCGGTTTATGTTAACAGCTATTTCAACATCACTGTAAAGAATTGGATTGCACGCGGCTCAATCGTGTAAAATGTGATGGCGGGTCTTGTTGTTGAATTATACACAATTTAAACAAACAGTAACATTCAGGTACACATATTTACATATACATAATCATTAGCTATTCTAGCACCGGAACACTGACGTCATAAGTAAACACTTCTATGGTATGGCTATGGCCTATGGCTATGCCATAGGCACGTTTTCAGTTCTTCGCATGAACTGTACGAAGAAGCCATTCGGCAATACGTCACTGTTATTGCTATGATGTTATTACATTCCTCACTTCCTGTCGCATGCATTAACATAAACACACCATAACTCGGGTACTACTGCCTATGTCCATGATATTGCCATTATTCTTCGACTTTCGAGTCGAAAGTAAACCTCACCATTCGAGACGCATCGAACATGAAAATGGTAACATGAAAATAGTAACCTGGCATCTAGCTAGGGAACAGGAAATATAAAGCCTTTTTTGAAAATGTAAGATGCCCCTCTGAGCCATATCAATAAATTGATCTTTTGTAGACATATTGCCCTTCTTTAACTTTGGTACTTTCTTGATTTTGCCACCAATGAAAATTAACTAAATCACACTAACAAAAAGAATACAAATTATGACCTACATTAATACAAGGGGCTGGTTAAGGAGAATGGGGGCACGCATTGGGGGGCAAGTTGGTTTGACTGGGGGGGGCAAATGAAAGGGCTGGGGGGGGCAATGCCCCCCACTTTGTATGTTAAAAAACGCCCTGCGCACACTACAGTGCCGCACACTACAGGACGGTTCGTCGACGACGATCGCGTTGCGTTGGGTCACCGTCGCGTTGTGCGGCGAGCTATTGACTGTATGTCCACTTGGTGGCGCCACTTCGGTTTGTCCGAGGTTCTCCCTATTCTACATACGAATCGTTCCATGTTGTCCTATGAAAAACAAAAACAGAGACCGGGGCTAGTTGTGGCAAAATAAAACATTTTCGGATCGAAGAAGTATTAGTGTCAACCGGACCGCTAATATCTCCGTCAGACAGAAGTTTTATGACGCCTCCTGAAGTGTTTCAATACACTCTCACACATCCTGTGTCTAACATTATGTACGCTTCCACAATACTGGGCAACAGTTTGAGGACAAACGCATCGAAAATTTGAAGTGTAGAAAATTACTAACAATTGGTTTCCTAGCAAAGTTAGACTTAGTCGCAACCTACTGTGAGATTAAAACCTTTTCACCGTGATGTGTTCAATGTGAAACACACCGGCAATTCTTTGCGTTGCACACCGGAAAAGGACAGCAAACACATTTGTGATCAAAGGTAATATGACAGGTTAATTAATTCCACCCGTCAGTGGCGTAGTGGGGGTTTTCGGCGCATGGGTATAAAACACAATTCGGCGCCTTAACCCCAACCACCCCAACTACCACCCCACCCCCTCCACCCCGACACATATTTTACATGTTTCCTCTCAGAGCCAACAAAAATCGGTCATGTCCCAATGCATTTTGAAAATGTTTGTATGTATTAAACCGTATTTGATGCAGTACACTATTGCAAATAATCATGAACACCAAAGGTAAAGTTCACATTTTTATTCGACATGAACTGTGAATTGTTCATGGTAAAATCAATAATGAATCATACATAATCAATGAACGCATTTACAAAACAAACAAGTACGAGCAGCCAAGGGCAACTTCACACTAAAGCCGCTTTTCTCGCTTTGATTGCTGCAAACTCGTCAATGACTTTATCTATTCTACTGTCTCCCTCTCCGTGCCGAGGAGGGCCCAGCCACTTTGTCGATTTTGTCCCATAGACGCTCGCTGACGCGTAAGGATTAGCTTCAACTTACTGAACAAGAGTTCACAGTTAGCAATTGACACCGCTATCGTGATCAGAATTTATAGCACGACCCGCAGATTCGGGAATACATCTTCACCCTATGACACGGGTCATGTGGATCATATGTCCTGTGTGATGTCATCACGCAAGAGGTTTCTTAGCCCATCAGACGGGGCGTCTTGCCCCACCCTTGGCGGGACAATATATTTAATTAACGATAACATTATTTCGTGTTGCCAATTGTCACCAGTGTTTTGGTATGACATAATATTACCACACAACAATCGTATGCCAGCAGGCTATGAATAACTGTAGCCAATTTCCTTTAAGGGGGATCCTTGTAACACCCTACCCTATTGGTACTGTCAAATTTGTTCAGCCTTTTGAACAACGTCAACTAACATCAACAATTTCGTTGGTGTCTAGTTTGCCCCAACTGCACTGCACTGCACTGCACTGCACTGCACTGCACTGCACTGCACTGCATTGCACTGCATGTACTTGTTCTCTGACGCAGGTGCACCTTGCCGATTCGACAGCACGTCGTCAAGTCGAGGGATGTGCATCTTCCCCTGCCGGTGTACCAAGGGCTGCGACCAGGTCACTGGTCAGTGTTTGGACGACGGACAGTGTAACGGTGGTCATCCGAGTGGCTACAACTGGAGAGGGACAGCCTGCCAGATAGGTGGGTAGTAAACGTCTTACATCTGCCTTGTACTGAAGTAACGTAATGGTAGACATTGAAACGCCAATGTTTGCTACCGTTCAATACTCCAATTAATCGATACACGGCTGGAAAAGTTGTAAATAAACATTCTTATTTTATGTTGTCAATTTATTTGTTAAATGCCGGATGATCTCGCGTTTACGTAAATCCTTATTTTTAGAATAAATTATGTATACATATTAATATATCTGTATAATTCTGTGTTTCTGAAATAAAAATAAATTATGTTTATCTTGTAAATATATCTCACAAGAATATAATTGAAAGTGGTTGTGCGATTAACATAGCTAAACTAGGAGTCGTACAGTTATAAGCAGTAATGTTTATAACGAAAAGTAGATATTGTAAGCTAAGGGATACCTTCAAATATTATGTAATTATATTAAAATAAATAATGTAATTTAATTAAAAGCTGCAACGGATACTTTTATTGCTATGTTCAGTTTGCCTACGTTTTATGCCATTAAGCTATATTCCAGGAAATGTAGCATTAGACAAGGATACAACCCAGAGTGCGGCTAATTGGGGTGACAAGTACCCCGCCAGCAAGGCTGTTGATGGTGCTATCGATCCGTTGTCTTATCAACACTGCGCAGTTCCTGACGCCATGCCTGGTAGCAGTACGTGGTGGAAGGTAGACTTTGGAGGGAACTACCGGATATCTAGTGTTATCATCTATAACAGCGACACGGGTGAATATTGCATTTATTCGTTCGGGCAAAACTTTGTTTCACCACAAATGTTAGCGAGACACAAGTGGAACGAAACACACTTGGTCAACTGTAAATGGAACCAGTGTGAATGTTTAAAAACATTAAAACACAATACTCTATAGACTCAGATTCAGAAGATATTTCATTTGTCTCAAACAGCAAACAAAAATAACATATAACACATATATACAAAAGCATGATCAATAATTGACAACACAGTGTACTCTAAAAACAGAAATGCAAATTATGATCAGCGATCCATCGTTGCAGTAAATACACGAAATACTCAAATGTGACCACTGATCACAATAACAGTGTACAACAGACCATTATAACAACATATTCTGGGACGTGAGACTCCCACTAACAACAGCAAGATCGATGTCGTGGGGACCACTCCGGTTTTAAACTATACACTGAAATATAAAATAAGATATCCTTGTCAACTTGCATAAAACATTTCTTAGGAGAAAATTACAATGTATTATAACAAATATAACAATTTGACTCCCACTAACAACAATAAGAGTGCCCCGGGTTTTATATTATACACTGAAATCTTAAATAAGATATTCTTGTCAATTTGTATAAAACATTTCTTAGAAGAAAATTACAATGTATTATAACAAATATAACAATTTCACATTTCACATGCATCATTATATGTTTGTAAGTAATGTATTTTGGCCTATGCCAGAAATGATTTTTGACAATGGGTTTGGATCGTATTTTTCGATATTGTTAGAGTATTGTTTATGTTATATGGCATGTTATGTCGTATGCATATTGTTGCAAATTCGTGATGTGCTCTTGTCATATTATGTATACCGTTTTGTCTCCGTGAATTGTGATTGTATACACCTTGGTTTATATATAGTGGTAAATGTTGAAGGTAACCAGGTAATTTGTTATGCATACATTTATAATAACATTTAGTTCTTGTATTTGTACTTGCCTAAACGGGTCATACGTACTGCATTTTTAAGTATAGTTATTCTATATGTTATTTATTTGTAAAATAGTTTCAATTTATTAAATACTTCTAAGGTTTTGAGCATTTCTTAGAAATGTTTTTATTGTGAGTTTTTTTCAGTTAAATGTTCATCTAAGGTGTTTATATACTTTTCTAATTTAGTGTTTAGTGTACGTTGGTTAAGCAACTATATACTTTGCTATTTTAAGCCGGTTTCTTAAATAAACTATTAAACATACCTGTTAAGTTTCTGAAATAAAACACTAGACATTTATGCGCGATGCAGAATCACGAATCAAGCCAGCAAACGACGAAATCGTTGCGAGTCGGTCAAAGGATTAAATTCAAGCTTATTCACGGAATGCTTGATGTTATTCGATGTTTGCAAACCACGTGATAATATCCATTCAATTAAAATGTCAATAGTATGATTCAGAAATAAGCAACGACACGAATATTAACTATGTTGTTATTCGGAAAGTTTCCGTCACAACGGAAATATGTATTTTTTTAAACGGAGCGTGGTCAGAAAGTTTATGGGAAAACGGTAGGAAGCATAAAAATAGGTTGAATCATAAAAAAGTTTTGTTTTTGTGTGTGATTGTGTGCGTGGGCACTTGCGTGCACATGTATTAGGCACTTGCAAGAGTACTCAACTTGTCATTAAAAGAGGGAGTTGTTCCGTTTGAATGGAAAGAAGCAAACATCATACCATTATTTAAAAAGGGTTCGAGAAATAAGTCAGATAATTACAGACCAGTTAGTTTAACGTCAGTGATTTGTAAATTATTACAAAGGTTAATTAAAGACCATATGGTGGTCTTCCTCGTTACGCATAAATTATTAAATTCATCTCAACATGGATTCCTTAAAGCGAGGTCATGCTTAACAAATATGTTATGTTTTTTGGAATAAATCACTAAGTGGATAGACGTGGGATCGCCAGTAGATATTATCTACTTAGATTTTCAGAAAGCTTTTGACAAAGTGCCACATCAATGATTACTACTTAAATTAAAAGCCCATGGTATCGGGGATAGTATAACTGACTGGATAGAACAATGGCTGACTGACAGAAGACAACGAATTGTAGTAGATGGAGAAGTTTCAAATTGGAAATCGGTTTTGAGTGGGGTACCTCAAGGATTAGTGTTAGGACCTATATTATTCTTAATATATATCAATAACTTGGACGACAGTATAACAAGTAACGTACTGAAATTTGCAGATGACACAAAACTGTTTAGAAAGGTTAATACTTATGGTGACAAACAACATTTACAAACCGATTTAGACAGATTAGTGAAATGGTTTGAGAAATGGCAGATGTTGTTAAATTTTGGGAAATGTAAATGCCTACATACAGGACATGGGAATTTGAATGTAAACTATAAAATGGGAGATACTGTTCTGGATACTACTGTAAAAGAAAATGACTTAAGAGTTACAATAAGCGCTGATATGAAAGTTTCAGAGCAGTGTGGTATTGCAGCTTCAAAGGGAAATCAAATTCTTGGATTGATTAGAAGAAACATAACATACAAGGGAAAAAAGTTAATTATACCTCTTTATAAAGCAATAGTTAGACCTCATTTAGAATACTGTATACAAGCATGGAGACCATATCGTAAGAAGCATGTAGATACGCTTGAACGCATACAAAGGAGAGCAACTAAAATGATTCCAGAACTGAGAGACCTTAGTTATGAAGAACGCCTGAAAGAATGTGGTTTAACAACTCTAGAGACAAGGAGGTTAAGAGGAGATCAGATTGAAGTTTTTAAGATATTGAATGGGTATGAAAATATTGATAGAAATATGTTTTTCTCACTCAAGAAGGATAGCAGAACTAGAGGACATGAGGTAAAGTAAAATTAGTAAAGGATCAATGTAGATTGGACATCAGGAAGCACTCGTTCTCACAGAGGACAATAAATGAATGGAACAAATTGTTTACAGATTGTGTAACTGCTAGCAAGGTGACTATGTTTAAAAACAGGGGTTGACACATATTTCTGGAGGGCGGTTATAAGTAAATGAACGTTGTTGGACTCTCGATAAGCCAATGGCTTCCTTGTCCACTTGCCATCTGGGCCTTTGGCTTGGATGGCAAATCTTGTTAAATCTTGTTAAATCACTTCTTAGGATTGTACTACACTGAATAATAACGATACCTCCACGAATGATATTAGCAATTTCTGGCATAATTTCACAATACAATTACATGCGTTCATGTAGTAGTAGTACGAGTAAGCCGCAAATAATTTGTGTTCATAAAGTCGTACGAGTAAGCCGCAAATGTAGTGTTATATATGTTTACTGCGGCGCACGCGTAATTCACTGATGCAACATTTTATCCTGACTTATTAATGTTTACATTTCTCTTAGTTACAGAGTTGTTTTGTACACAACCTAACGTTTATTCGTGCACTGTGCAAGATAGTCGCATGGTGTCGTGTATGGGCTGTTTACGGTTGGCAATGTCTGTTTGTAGAGTGCAAGGCGGGTTACTTTGGCTGGCGGTGTCGTTTCCAATGTCACAAGTGCTCAACGTGTGACAGCATCACAGGAAAATGTCCAACGACCTGTCAAGACGACCGCTGGGGCGTTGGATGCATGCTGAGTAAGTATTCTAGTTTGGTGAACATATTTACTATATGCAAAGACTGGATGGAAAATACTTTTACTATGGCAGTTCCACGTGGCTTATGAAAGGGAAAAAAATTTTTTGTCTCGCTTTTTTGCTAAATTATTAAATAATTGATCGGTTTCAGGTTTTTTTCCTTGCATGTTTGGTATCTTATAGTGTACATTATTGTCATGCGTTTGTGCGTTAATAATATTAATTATTTTTATCCCAAGTTTAAGTAGTGATATTTTTAGCGAAGGTTCTTCTGGTTAGTGTTTACGCCTCCCATGTGGAGAGTTGTACGAATTGTCGTGTTTGATCATTGGTAGCTTCTGCTTCAGCACTCGTAGGCAAACATAAGTTTATGCCTAGTACACGGGATGTATTGTATCAAATCAAACATTTAAACCAAAGTTGGGCGACGTCACCCATCTTTGGCTTTAATGTTTGATTTTTTCGTACGAAACCGGTTGCGCCACTGCACGATAGCATGGTAAACTAATGGGTGACTAAGCTTACCCCGCCCTTTCGCCTTCCCCGTTGTTAGATGATGGATACGCCGTTGTCTACAACGTAGGATTCGAACTCCACGTTCTGAGTGCACTTACATAAATGTACTATTAAATGTATCACTTGACAGTTGCGAGATGCATGTGCTGTATGAAAACTCTGTTACAATTGTCGACGTGATGTGCTGGTGTAAATTTGAAATTCTGTCTGTATTTACGTATATGTAACTCGGCGTGAAACGTATGGAGAACACGTGACCGGAAGTCAGTAGTGCCTATAAGTTACGGACATGTCAATAAGTAGAGCGAAACACGTATAGCTGAAACTGTCTATTGGTTCACACTTATGTTTTCATAAACACTGCATCAGTTTCTTTGTTATTTCAGGCAACAATTGCTCCTATGACGATGTGAAGGGAACGTACTACATGGGTCGGCAGAATAGCCAAGGAAGTTACACATGTATAGATTGGACACGACACAATCAAATAACCGACTCCGAATTTCCGGATGGCAGTCGGGCAGCGGCGAAAAACTACTGTCGCAACCCAACCAATAAAGAAAGGCCATGGTGCTATAAAAACAACGACCGTATCTATTTCTTCTGCGACGTGAACACATGTGGTACGTTTTCCAGCATAACACGCATAAGCAACTAACATTACACGCGCACCAGAAGATTTTAACCATGATAGAATGGGTTGTGTTATCAAGTAAATACTGAGAAATTAACGCATTGGATTGGCATTCCAGTAGCGCTGCTTCACTGTCCCGGTAATCAGAGTGAACAAGTGACTGTATCTAATTACTTATAACATGCACACGCTGACCGTCTGCTGAAGA
Organism: Lamellibrachia satsuma; assembly: GCA_033239005.1. Taxonomy (NCBI): domain Eukaryota; kingdom Metazoa; phylum Annelida; class Polychaeta; order Sabellida; family Siboglinidae; genus Lamellibrachia; species Lamellibrachia satsuma. The sequence continues at coordinate 3,329,702 of BSQZ01000067.1, forward strand.
AAGCTAATTTTGGTCTTATTTTGAATGCAAAGCGATGTGCGCTTGTACCCATGGATCGAACTACATCTGCTTACACAAGCTTTACTCCTATTCTGTCATTTAGCATATACATTGCTTCGAAATAATACCTTTGTTATATATACATATGCGTATAACTGTGTGCAGCAACTATTTATTTTCCATGATAGATCGATGTTCCCCAGAATGATATATTGGCCACTTTAAACAAAGCCACTAATTAATGCCACCAAGCGCCTCCAACTTCCTGTATCTTTCTACGCGGACGACCTAAAGCTCTA